>JAEQBH010000197.1:0-522754 GCA_016808115.1 Tetrastigma voinierianum | reverse complement strand
TAAAATCATAGCATGCACGGAGTAGGAATTTGATGCTCAGAATAAAAATATTTATAAACCTAAACCTCTTACCGCTAGTAGCATAGCTCTTTGCTTGAGAACACATAAGTAAAATAAAGAAGGCTATGGGTTAAAATAGAAATATACCTAAATTGATTTGTAAAGAGGAATTGAAGAATTTAAAGTGAAATAAATGAAAACTTAGCTTAAAAATGGGTTTTTGGAAACCCAAACATAACAAAGAGAGAGCTTGGATTTAAGATAGATTTGGTCTCATTTTTGAGAGAAAAACGTGGAGAAGAAGAAGGGAAGGAGAAGAAGAAGAAGAAGAAGAAGGAAGAAGCCAAATTTAAGGTATGGATCTTTGGATTTTTGTATGGAATCTAACATTGAGTATGGATCTTTGGATTTTTGTATGGAATCTAACATTTAGTATGGATTACTTGGATTTTCTTGTATGGATACATGTTTTGGGTTGTGGGTTGTAAACTACCTAGAATGGTGCTATGGAATTAAGAGTCTGAATCATACTTTGAGGTTGGATTCGTGGTTTAATTGCAAAGTAATGGAGTTAGGTTAGAACAAGCCTAACTAATCCTTGTGTTTAGTTTTGTGTATGGTTATGACCCACATATTAGAGTTGTTTTGGAATTAATTCGCTGAAAGGTTTTGAAGAAAGATATGTATTGAAAGATGATTTAAGGTAGAATAGAGGTTTGAGATGAGATATGAAGTGGTTTTGATATTGTATATTAGTGGCAGGTTGGTTGGGTGCAAATATGGAAAAATGGAAAAACACCTGCAGGAGATTTTGAGGAATTGGTACAGTACCCAGCAGTGGTGCGAGTACCGTAAAGTGTTACTTGTCCCGACTAAAATGGAATTTTAATGCTCTATTTCAAACCGGTGTTCGTATTTTAGCCTATGCTTGGTCATTGTATTATCCGATTTGAGATTAAGTTTCTAGTTAAACTAGACTTCCAAGGAGAACAAAACACTACTGAAATAGGCCTTCAGAAATTAGGCTACATGTGGCCCCGAAATTCACTCGAAGTGGTATGTTCAAGCGATTCTGGTTCTGCTTTGATCATGAGAGTGGTCGGGTTGTTTAGGACATAGCGGAGTTTCGATTGCTCTGATTTGAGTGATTCCAGTTAGAGAAGACCCTTAGCACCTTAGATTCAAGGAGCACAAAGAACCAGTGTCAAATATGAAGTTAAGACCCTGAAAAAATGAGTAGCCTGGCTATTCTAGTGTAATATCGATCATTGACTAGTTTGGCATGAAAATGTCATAACAGAGTTTTGGATGATTCAATTGGAATAGTTCAATTTCTAAGTAAAGTAGATTCATAGAGGAACAGAATACATGAATGATGTGTGTGTACATAGGCATCCCTACCTATACCATTATATAGGAAATACCATATATAATAGGCATGAAACAAGAAAGTATAGGAAATCTGATATGTATAGATGTGTTAAATGAAACACAATAGGATATGAAATATGAACGAACTGACATGAACATGAACATGAAAGGCTTAATATATTTACTTGAACTATAATGTGGTTAAGTTATATAGATTATTATCACATATAATCAGAAAATATAGCGAATGATATGAAATACATGAATGAATAGTGCAAGATTTTGTCGGTGCTTTGGCACTCACACTGAATCTTCTGACATACATTCTGCATTGGGCAGGCACGTTCTGATATGTTCCATGCGAAATCACATGGCTACTGAATGACAAACAGGATAGGATTTAACCGTAGATACGTCGCAGATATCGACTTCTATAGCCATATGTGATATTGCAATGTTAAATGTGAGATCACATTATATATTGAATGAAAAGCGAGGCGGGATTCGACAGCTGAATCTGTCGTGAATGTACGACCACATGTGTATGTGAGATTGCAATATTGAATGTGAGATCACATTGCTGCGGATGACAAACGGGGCTTGATTCAACAAGCGAATGCATGCGTGAATGTAAACTTCTATAGTAATATGTGAGATTACCCGATATTCGGATGAGATCACATTACTGTTGAATAATAAGCGAAGACGAGTTTATGACTGAATGCGTCGTGAATGTAAACTACATGTAATATGTGAGATTCTTGATATTGAATGGTCCTTCTTCTTGAATGACAAACGGGACGAGTTAATAATGTTTGAATCTATCGTGAATGTTGACTTACATGGCCATATGTGAAATCCTGTGAAGCTGCAAAAAAAAAAGAAAATGATTGAGAAGAGTATTTGAACAAGTATAAGATCCGAAATACGAATAAACCGAAATACAAGTATAAGATCAGGCTAAGACAAGTATAGAATCAAGTAATACAAGTATAAGATGCAATCTGAGAATAAACTCTGTATAACCTGAGCACTAAGATGCGTAAGACAAGTATATGCTACGTAATACAAGTATGATTCCGTAAGGCAATTATATGCTCAGTAAATACAAGTATAGATCCGAGAATACAAGAATAAGCTCAGAAATACAAGAAGCACTTAAGATCAAGTAAGACTAATTATAAGATCAAAGAGATACAAGAATAAGCTCTGTAACACAAGTATAAGATCTGTAAGACAAGTATATGCTCTATAATACAAGTATAAGTTCCGTAAGACAAGTATATGCTCCGTAATACAAGTAGAAGATCCGAAATATAAGAATAAGCTCCGTAATACAAGTGATATAAGATCAGTAAAACGAGTTAATAATAAATTAGTATAAGTATAAGATACGAAATATGAGAGTATAAGTTACGTGGCCACCCTACGGGGTACCTCCCATTAAGGAGTCTAAGCTCTTGTAACTCGAGAGATCTGGATAACTATTAGTCTAACATAAGTTCAGTAGATGTCCTTTTGGAGATCTGAATGATGTCTCTGTCGAAGACAAGTATCGTATCAGTCCGATATATGTCCTTTGAGAAATACGGAAGTAAGTATGTAATAACTGAGTAAGCATAAATATGTGTCTACGGAGATCGAAATAAAATAAATATTTTGTAAAGCCAAGTTACGAGTAAGTATAAGATTGTTATAAGTATAAAGTTAGGTACCATATACAGAGGATGGAACAAGCATAAGTTGGTACAAGGGATAGATACTGTATGTCCAAATCGTTATGAATTCATGAAGATTATGATATCTGTATTCTTGTTATATGTTTATTATATTTCGGTATAAATGCATGTGTACAGTATAAGTTATAAGATATGTTTCCCAAGCGTGGCTTAGCACGGGTTTTAATTCATGTGAAGTGTCTGAAGGCCGGTCAAAGAAAACTTCCGCATCTTCTTCAGGCCGGCCTGGCTAGTAGGGAGTTCGCTAAGTGTAGGTTACGCGGCTACGATTTGTAAATGTAAGAGAGATACGGGTTTTGTATATGTAAATGGGATTTCGATTATATGTGTATAGATTTTGATGGACACCACTCCAGTGGTAGTTTTATTTTGTATATGATATTTTGACTCTGTTATAAAAATAAATAAATAAATAAAAACAGGTAAAGAGTCCAAGTATATAGTCTCGCGCCCCGAACTCGGTTAGGATCCGCGATCCGGTGGACCAGAATGGAGTCTTGACATCTATGAGTCGGGTACCAGGGGGATGGGTTTTCTTCACAGTGTAGGTAATTAACGGTTGATTCAAAATGGTGGTTTCACTTTGGATTTTAGGTTTCATCACTTGATGGGGTTGAGTGATTTGGCCCAGGCCCAAAAATGTAGTAAATATAAAAGAAATCGCGCCTTGAAGCCTCGGGCCACTAGGTTTTGAGTTCTAGAGACAGCCCCAGGAGGTCCTCGGGTTCTTTTCCTCGCGTTGAGGAGAATTACCTATAGTATTCAGAACAGGATCTTCGTTAAAACTGACCTTAATAGTTTTCCTCTTGAGATATAACATTTATTGGTCATTAATGTTTCAAGGCAGGTGAAAGCGATCCTTTGATCTACCTACGGTGACAAAATAAATGGCAACTAAATGGTCTCGGTGGATGCAGCAATAAGCATCCCTTTGAACCTTAAAAACTTACTTAAATGCGGTCACTAAGGATATATCAAAGGATTTCAAACCTATAGTGAGAGATGGGGTATATAAATGATAATAACTCCTTGTGTTGAAACAACAAGGACCCGGCGATTTACCTCAAAACCTAACCCGAGTAGCCTACTCTTCGAGGATAAGAGGTTTTAACCAGCCATCCTCACAGGTTATCTTCTCGGGGTGTTTAGCGACGAGAATGTGAAAATGAGAAAGAAAAAACGGTGAGAAGTGAAAGCTTTCGCACCCAAAGTGTGCATCCCGGTGATGGGTTACGTACAGAAATAGCCCGGGCGGCCTTATATCACCTTTCAGAATAAGGAAATTAAAAATGTATGAACTACGAAAATACATAAAAGGGTAGTTTAGGAAAAGTTACAAGTTGGTAAAAAAATGGGATTCGAGGACACGGAGCAAGTTACGAAAATTCGTAACCTGAAATTTACATAACCTGAATTCTGAGGGGATCGATTCCTTCTATTTTACGCTCCACATTTGCCTTCAGCCCGACCTTGATTTCGAGTTAGGCTTAGATTTTTTAGTGTTTGAATCGACTCATCATTTAGAGTTTAGCTTGCATAAACTATAAAAATAGCCACAAAAATACGATTAGTGATAAGACCGCGGGACCTTAATGTGCCAATTGGGTTAATTAAGTTAATTAGTATACAAAAAGTGCTCAAAACCTGCAATAAACAGGGCTCAAAATAGCACTACTTGGGCACTAATCATCATGGAAATTTGCATAAAGATAATTCGTTAATGCTTGAAAAATAGGATCTTTGTTAGAGAAGGTCGTGTCCTTAAATGATGAGAAACCTAAGAAAGTTAAGTCAAGGTTCTTAAAATCAATAGCTATTTATTCTGGACTTAACTATTATCAAATGATAACTTGAAGGGGGTTAAGTCAAGGTTCTTTTATCAATAGTTATTTTGTCCAGACTTAACTACTATTAAGTTATAACTTAAAAAACGTTAAGTCAAGGTTATTTTATCAGTAACTATTTATTTCAGACTTAATTACCTCTAAATTATAACTTGAAGGAGGTTAAGCAGGGTTCTCGAATCGATAGGCTATTTTATGCGGATTTAACTATCGTTAAGTTTAACTTGAAGATGATTAAGTCGAGTTTTTTTACATTAGTAGTTATTTATTTTAAATTTAACTATATCAAGTTACAACGTGAAGAGCTAGAATGTTTCCTATATTAATGAGTTTTAAATTGGAGAGATGGATGATTAAATCTAAAGAGAATCTATGAAATGAAGGAGTTGGAATAATGAGAAGGCTCAATCGTGAGAGGAAATTAAAAGTTTGAGGAAATAAAGTAAGCTATGAGTGGTTAGAGGGTAAACTTGTCCAAATAAAGACATTTTATCTTTCTTTTTGGGTTTTAACAAAGGTTACATTTGTAATTTCTCTTTAATTGTCCCTTTAAGCAAATTTCTCTTTTTAAAACAAAAACACAATTTTGATGTCCTTAGAAACTATTTTTGTTTTTGAAATTAAGTTTTTGTGATTCCTATTTTTTAGAAAAAAAAAATGGGAATCAAACGTGATTTTTGTACTTCATTGAAGTCATATGAAACCAACAAAATATGCCCTTAATATATCTGAATTCTTGATTTTTTTTGTCTAATATGCGTTTTGAATATAAATTGATTGAGATGTCAAATTAACATTGGGTTTTAGATTTAATAAGATGATGAGTTTTTTTTTTTCGAGCATCAATAGATGATGAGTAGGATTCGATCATATAAAATATAAAATTATTTAAATAAGAATAAAAATGAAGATTTTTACTTTAAATGAAGAATATTTCAAAAAATACAAAAAAGAAGAAAAAAGGAGAATATTTTTGGAAAATTATGAATGTATTAATTTGATTAATTTAAAAAAAGTTTATAAAATGAGAAATCAGATAGGTCAACTCATTTAAACAATAATCTTATTATATTTGCACATATTTTCTTCCTAAATTACCTGTTTTGTTTTGTCAATTGATTGAAAAAAAAAAAACCGATTTTAAACCTTACATCGTGAATGAAATTCACACCCAAATTCCCAAAACAACCCTCTTTAGGATAAAATACACACCCTGATACGAGAAGTTGAACAATTATATGACTCCGAGGAAGATAAAGCGATAAAATCGTTATTGTGTTGTATATCAATTCCCTCTTTAGAATGCGTTATTGTGTTAATAATCAGTTCCCTCTTTGAATAAAATACACACTAATCAGAAGTTGGATAGATATATCAGCATAAGAGAATAAAAAACAATAAAAATTGTTATTGTGATTTAATAAATTAAAATTATTTTGCATAGCAAAACCTTTGGATTTTCATTATTTAAACGATTTTATTGTTTATTCTCTCAGTGTCATATCAGTCCAACTATCGAATAGAATAATATTCCCTCCCTAAGAATGGCTATTTTGGGAATTTAAATTAATTTAATGAGGTCTAGGGTTAAAAATCATTTTTTTTCAATTAGCTAACTAAACAGGTATTTTTAGAAAGAAAATGTAATTTTCGGATATGCAACACCTATTAAGAATTATTTTTTAAACGAGTTAACCTATCCTTGATTTCTCATTATTCATAAACTTTTCATTAAATTGAATCAAATTTACACATCATAACATAATTTTCCCTTTTTTGGTTATGAAAATAGAAATTTGGCTTCTCATGTAAATCAAACTTATATGAACACAAGAATAAAGCAAACATGCCTTTATAACGGGAGTTTTATGCGGAACTGGTTAAAAAAAATTAAAATGGCGTCTTGCATCAATATTTTCCAAACTGAATCATATTGCCGGCGTGAGGAGCGGCGGTTGTGAATAACGAAGAACCCGGCAACGCAGCGGCATTTGAAATTGCGCTAGTGCTTGATCGTTGAGAACGGCGGCTTTTGGATTAGCTCAATTGCGCGTCAGTTCTAAATGTGGCAAGTTGAACTAAATTCAAAAGCCGGTCCGGCTGTGACAGGTGAAACTATTTCAAACCCCGGCCGTTCGAGCAGCGCAATTGTAACTTAAGTTTTTCGGCCTAGGGTTCTTTTCGCCATTTCCCTATGCACTTTCTTCTATCTTCTCCCCATACGCTCCGGGTTAGCCTGCATTCAGATTGCTCTTGTCCTCTGCTGAGTTCTTCTTCTCGGTGAGTGGGCCCCGTCTCGAATAAAGCTTTCACACAACTCCTCTTTTTCTTTTAATGGGTGCCTTATGGATGTTTGGATGCATCTCACTTTGTTTAGTTTATTGGAAAATATTGGAATGAGGTTCTTTATCTAGCCCCATTGTGATTGGTAGGTATTCGGTACGCATGTCATCTTTGGTATGGGACCACTCCCGATTTTATGATATCGGCGAGGCCACGCCCATACACCTGCATCATCGCCGCATACGCAATCTCAAATACTGCTTGCCAATTTAGCAAATATCAAAATAATTCTAATCTCAATGCGAATATACTTCATGTGTCGGAGGTGTATGAATACACAACTAAGATTTTCTTCCCATATTTTGTAGATCAACGATTACCTGATTCCATAGCATCATCGACAATCCCACAGATAAATAAAGATCCTAATCTCCAATTGTTCATTCCCCGTATTTAACTCGGCAAAAGCGTTAAGGTTCCAAACTCTTTGGTCGACTTGCAGTAATTCTCGATTTAGGTAGAAATTGCCTTAGAGGCCATTATTCATTCCCGTAAAACCTGAAGTGGGAGTGCGCCTTACCACACGGATTATTTCATACTCTTTCACGATCGGTGTTGTTATCAAGTGGCACTCGAATCAAATATATCCTAAAAAGGTCTCCTTCATTGTGCAAATTAATTTACTCAGGACAGCGGATTATCACTAGCTATATTCTTCATTCATAAATCTTATATATATGGTTAATTAAGCTTGGTGGTGGCTTAAAATTGATCCCTCAGGAATATATGGAGATTGAGTGGTCCACGCCGCTTTACACCTCCACGCGTCGCAGTGGAGGCGTCATTTTAGCTTCCATTGGTTTCTTTGTTAAATAAACATCTACTTGGATTATAATATATCTGTCAGAAGAGAGGAAGAACACTCAACCACACCACATGAGAAGCCTGCAGAACTGCATGCTGATCTTCTTAGTATTAATGGTATCAGCAAAAATGCTAATCATGGTTCAAGAAATCATGAGTCTCAAAATCAAGCATTGTTTTATTTAGGATTAGGATAACAAGAAGTAGGTCATGAAAGTAAAGTCTTCACATCCTATCGGATTAGGGGAGAAAGTTTTTGGTATTATGTAAGTATAGGCTTCTCTCAAATTAGTAGAAGCGTTTTAAAGTTGTGAAAGCTCCTTGGGTCCAAATCACACAATATCTACATGGTTGGCATCAAATAGGTTGAGGCCGTGTAAAGAACTCCTCCCCATTAGATATGAGATGCGACAAAAAAATGGAAATGCTAATACTAGAGTCTTTTCCTCTCCACTTCTCTATTAGGCTTTGGCAGAGCAACTTGAAGACATTGGTGGAACACGGATAAATTTCCTTGTTAAATCGACCTCGGAACATTTGGTGAAGAGGCGTGAAGAGAATTCACTCTACATTGAGTTAGCACTAAAAGCACAAGTGGCTTAACCGGTAGCAAAACATGAAGGCAAACAATAGCTCAGCTTGAATATAATTTGATTTTACAATCGATGATGACGGTGCTCCATGTCGCACTGTGATGTCATCATGACTTTAAGCACAACCTATCTTAGAAGAAAAATATATGAAGAAAGGGAAAAGGAGGAAGAAGGGAACGTATTTTCCTCATTATCATCCTCCTCCCATTTCCTTAGGCATTTAAGCATAATCAACACTAGATGATGAATATACATACAAAGGATATGCGCAACTTGCCATGATCAGGTGACAGATGCTTGCCTCTTGCGGATCTCAGGGGACCCCATTGATGGGGCTACCCCATCCCAATTTCTTAGAAACTCGAAAGAAAGTTAAAAGCGCATAAGGCAGAGATGAGATAGGGATACAGTAAGGTACGCCATTACGGTTAGGATTATTAAATTATATCACCTTTGTAGTAAGCATATTCACTTAAGTATAAATAAGAAAAGGCATAAAAACAAATTGAATTCTTTTATGCTTTCCAATGTGATTGGTAGCTAAGTTGCACTCGGGATGGCGGAATGAAGCGGGTAGAGCTTTTGCCTTTGATTTTTCTATAAAGCGGGTCATCACCTAATGGCCCTGTTGATTCTTAGTTTTGTAGTGTTTTTCTAAAAAATAAAAGAATAAAATAAACATAAAAAACATATCGATTCCCTTTTTTAGTTTTGAAAAGCAAAAAATACTAAATTGAATAAAAACATTTCAAATAACACAGTAATTTGGTTCTATTTTTAAACTATTAACAGACGATTTTTTGAAAAACACAGAAAAATACTATTTTGGTGTTATTTAAAACCTATTCTTGATCTCTAAATTTAGTGTTTGTATTTATAGTGTTTCCTATGTTTTCTATACTTGATCTGGAAAGTAAGGAACAAACGTGTTTTATGTTTCCTTCTTCTTTTTTTAGAACAAAATATAGTTTTTAAAAGCTGCAAACAAATAGGCCCCCCAGTATTGTTTCAAAAACTATTGTCATATCAATTTAAACATGAGGCAAAACATGCTCAAATTTCCATCTACCTCGGTCCTCACTCGATGTTGCCATGGTATATAAAGTTATACTCACAGTACATTTTCTTATGCCTAGAGAACCAACCCTCAATGTGTAATGTCATATGTGAAAAGTTGTTTGTTTTTCTTTGTCAAACTGGACAATATACTAATCAAAGGCAAAATATATATATATATATATATATATAAAGAAAGAATAGGAAGAAGTCACCTATGAAAGACAAAATGCATTTTTTGGAAAGGAATCCATGAGGATAATCATGAGTACAGCGCCTTTTGGACTCTAGACTAATTTATTAGGATCATACACCTTAACTGATTCTAAACGAGACTCTGACAAATTTAGCTCTTCCAATAAACCTCTAAATTTGATTCCTCATTGTAAGATAAAATGAAAATTGGATATAAGTTTCTTTCAACCAAGTTGTTTCCTAGGACATGGATATAGTGTTTGATATTTTGATTTGTATGGTACTGAATTTAGGAATCAGCGACTAGATCCTCCTGAAGAGCCCACAACAACCAAGAACTCTGAGACTACCCGAGGAACCATAGCGACTTGCTCAGGTAGGCGAGAAAAGTCACAAAAACACACCACCCTGACCCTGAAAACATCGAAGAAAGCGTACAGCAGCAATCTCCTTTGCATAACCCGACCAATCAATAAAATCCAAGTAAGGCCAAGGAGTTAAGGAGTTCTTTTGCTTTAGTAGGTTTTACATGCACAAACAGCTCGTATCTCGATCAAACCATCGTTGCTTCAAATCACAGTACGCTGAGACATATACCAAATAGTCAAGGAACAAAAGGTCCAGAGCCCTTCACCTCCTTCCTCTTCTTATCTACAAAGACCCTTCCATCCCTTCAAAGCTTCCCTCGTTTGAAGAAGGGGAAAAAGCCCGAAACTACTTAAAAGAATTAAAGGAACGATTCTCTCTGCCACCCTCGTCTTACTTTAAATGTAGCAAAATATGATTTATAAGATATTTCATTTGTTTAACTACGAAACTTTGTTTGCTATGAGTCTCCATATTTTTTGTTACTCTACTATTTTCCACAATGTGTTTTACTAATATGTATCACTGTATTTCATACATCCAATTTTATATATATATGGCGTCAGAGAATTTGTGACGTTGATCCATTGGATCCATCTGTCTTGCTATTGCAAGACAGACACAGGTCCCACTTTATTGAGACTGATCAGGTTTGCATTTTATTAGTCATGAATTAACATTCCAGTTTTACTCTATAATTTATATATATATATATATATATATATATATATATATATATATATATATATATATATATATATATAGTGAATTTAAACATAGTTTATTTCGTTAATTATAGTTCTGGAAGTTCTCAGGCCTCGTCGTGGATGAGCCTTCCTCGGCTTGTGGAGGATGGATCGCGTGTCGTCCACTCCATTGATCAGCCTTGGATTTGGTATATACGATTAGGCCACATCGGCCTTAGTTGACCGCTTATTACTGTCTACGTGTTCGAGATGGGCGAGACCCACATTCCATGTCGGTTGGAGAGATGACGATCAATACGGGATGTTGCTATGTCCTGAGCCTCCCGTATCAGCCGGACCCGCCCGTGTTGAGACATGTATGCTTTCGATCTCCCACGATTATGCGGTGGCGCTCGGAGTCGCCTTTGTCTTAGTCGGAGAGTTGACCATCTCCATCGAATTGGTTATGTCGGCGATTATGACCCAGGACGTCGCGATGGGGTCGCCTTGGAGCGGAGTGCGCGTGGGTTCTTATTAGCGCTGATAGGATGCTTCTTGTTTAGAGGACAGAAGGGTCATGTTCACACATTAGCTTTCTCCACTTCACTCCTGATTTAGCGCAGACATCTACTTATAGCTGGGGTGGTGCAGTACTTGCACATATCGAGGATTATGTGGTACCGGCTTGGATATGATCGGTATTAGTGGTTGTATTACACTCCTCTGGGTATGTATTTATTTATTCTTGTAGGATTCATAAACTTTCATCTATGAAATTAGGTCGATTAATTTATGTTTATTCTATGCTCGGCTATGGTCTTGGGAGGCTTCACGTGGGCCGACGGAATTTTGGAATCACTTCCATATCCGACCACCACCATTTGCATGCCTTACATGATGGCGATGTCGATGGCGTCGTAGGCACGGTATGGGCGATGGATTACCGGTGACTGTCGATTCGGCCCGAGCGAAGGTGCGAGCGAGCCAGCTCTTAGTTAGGGTGGTGGAGGTACCTTTGTTACAGTGCCAACCCGCCGAGTCCTCTTTACTATCTTGAGATCATTCGACGCACAAGCGTCGGATGAATAATTATATGTAAAGTATATGGTTGGTGCTAATTTACCAAAAGTATATGATTCATATAGCGATTTCAATCTTGTTGACATGAAAGTATTTGACATCAATGGTTAATGTGTAGGTCTTATAGCCGTATGTCGAAGGTGGTTGACCCGACTCCCCGAATATATCTTAGTCGTCGGGAGATATATGACATACGATGTGTCACCACTCATATGTTTCACGTCTTTGTTGGTGGCATCGTCGAGGAGGCGCGTGTGCGCCGGTTTGGGGCTGCGTCGGAGATGCCTCAGTTACTCCTCGACCCGGTACCTACATAGAGTCGATGCACGGGCGACACCGTATGGATGAGTGAGTACCATGCTTTCCGTACATAGCACTATGGGAGACACGATCGGCGGGTCATACATTCACCCTTTGGTGGGTATGATGGAACTTTTCGGGATCGTCTGTCACGGGTGGTATCGTCGTATTACACGGCGTTTCCTGACACCACGTTTGCATAGAGATGATATGAGGTTTCATACTCTGTGGTAGTATGATGTTATGGTAGTCGGTGACCTTTGATATAATATTTTACCTAATTTTAATCGTGCGGTATGTAATGTATAATTATTTATCTGGATCCATGCTCAGCGCCATGGTTGACATCATTCGATCGGTCTCTGATTTACTACATTTACAAAATTAATATATGCGACATATGCCATATTACGATTCGGCATTACATTGAGTCGGAGAGACCACTCGCCTCGCGAAGATCTTCAGAGGCATCCATCACATGCACCATCGAGTAGGCCTCGGTGTCATCGACTCAAATAAGTGACCACATTAGAAGCGAAGGGAGAGAGAAGCGGAGAGAGGAGCGAGAGGGGAGTTGATGTAGAAAGTCGTGGTGGAAGGTCTTGACGGTCATGGCGTAGACGGTGTGGGCTGTATACCACACCTTGTCTGCGGTTCTCTGCTTTGTTACCTATCCATACTTTATACCATCACACCACAGTTCCTTACCACACACCCGGTGGCGCGTCACCTTCCACACCACATTCGGTACCCACCACGTTGGTAGTCACCTTCGGACCTAATTGTATCCACACACATTGAACCGTCACCTTAGGACCACATTGCGTATCAAGCACACATTGACCGTCACCTTACGCCACCCTACCCCATTGACACATCTATCCATCCCCCAGTGACTGTACTAGACCATGCACGGAGTGGGCGAGACTTCCCAGTGGCGACCTCGGACTGTTGTGTGCGCCAGCCAAAACCATCCGCTGCCTGGCTCATCGGCTCCCTCGGTTCCGCCGACTCCTGGCGTAGCCTCACCGCCGATCTGACCTCTTCGGTCTGTATATTCTAGGCGCCGTTAAAGAACTATTAGGGCGCCTTCTGGACCTCATTGATAGATGATTTTATATGAGTATATATAGTTTTTATACATGTATTATCTTAGTTTGTTAATTGTCCTTCGATTAGGTTTTATGGTATTTCGAAAGCATAATGGGTTTTAGGGTTTATGGTTTTACGATTGTTTATGGTTTAAGAAAATGGTTATTAAATTGATTTTACAGTATATCACCTGTATGTTTAAAATTTTAACTGATGCTCTTAATGATCGAGACTTAGATCACACTTCACGAAGTATTTATGACAAATAGTAGCTATAAAGGTTAAAATTTGATCAAATGTTCATAAAAAATTTTCTTGAGTTCTGTTGTTTGCATTTCAACATTGTCTCAAACATCAATTGATTGAGAATGGTATTAATTCTTTGGATTGTCTCTGCAGGAAAAAGAACCAAGCGAGTCTTGCATCGATGGATCTATGCGTTTCTCATTAGAAGCTGGCCGGATGCGAGTCTTTCAGGCATTTCACGTAGGCGAGGGGAAGTGAAAGAGATTATGATTATAAAGAGGCATCTAAATAGCGGCATGCTATATAAATAGGAGATGGGTAACCTTGATAAGCTATATATGATTTACCAGCTGGATGAGAATCTTGATAAAAGCGAGAGAGATGAAGTGGTGTCAACCTACATTGGCGATGTAAATCTTTAAAACATGTCTAGCAGCGAGCAAATGCTGATGTGAAATGAAGCGAGAACTTACAGCCACCTTCGTAACTTATTTGTTTTCTATCCGATGGATCATAGAGTAATCTTTATGGACCAAAGCATTTATAAAATTCCTGGTGGACCTTATTGACCATACCAAAGCCGCCTGCAATAATTGAGTGAAACATAACTTTCAGAACCCTTCAATAAAGTTCGACTAAAATATCTTTATTTATAACAAGCATGTGAAATTCATGCACTCTTGTAGTATTTCGGCCACTGTGCATGCGACACTAAAATTTGAACACAAACTTGTTAGAAAATTAAGGAACGCTAATGAACCATTGATGGATAATGACTTATAATTATATATGATTTATTTTGTTTTACATTGTATCACATTTTTGTTATTAAGATAGGACATAAGCCTCCTTACATAGTGATTATGAACAAGGAAATCATACTTATTTCTATTTCCCAGATAATCCTTCACGACAAAATTCGAGTAGCAAATGGATCGAGATATACA
Source organism: Tetrastigma voinierianum (assembly GCA_016808115.1). Lineage (NCBI taxonomy): Eukaryota > Viridiplantae > Streptophyta > Magnoliopsida > Vitales > Vitaceae > Tetrastigma > Tetrastigma voinierianum. The sequence goes on along the minus strand of JAEQBH010000197.1, from coordinate 508,092 downwards.
CAAATAAAGTGCTACGATCCACATTTTATCATTGTTTGTGCATATTTTTTTTCGAGAAACAAACAAACACCACAGGTGTAAATCATTGAAGAACAATCCCCTCAAGTAATGCAGAAGCTTGACTCATTTACATTTGACGAAGAATACTATGAAAAATCTATGGAACTCATTTCAATTTGGGGGTGAGGTTATGATCGTAGAATAAGTGAGTCATTACATTAGACACTTGATTCACATTAGTGGCAAATGCAAAATAAATAATTAATCAATCTTGAAACCTCTGTATTATGGAAAAGTCTCGATCATAAGCATATACAAATATCAGTTACATGGGGAAAAATATGATTGGAAGTGAAATGGTAATTATAGAAGAGATGAAGCAATAAGCAATCCCTTGTTGGTGTTCGATAGCCGGTACACGAGCTTTCTGTCTGAAAACAAAGTATTAAATAAATCTTCCCATAAATCTTCCATGCAAAATCAGTTAAGATCTACGCTGCACTTGGAAACCCACATAAACATTGGCCTTTGTTGTGTAGGTGACCACGAAAATTGAACCTACGGTTTGGGATTTGGTTGAGACCCGAGATCTTTGTGCATTAATCAGCTTCTTACTCGCCGTGGATTCCTCAAAAACCTGAAGCCTTCTCCGAAGCAGACCTTCGAGTTGGAAAGGCGAAATACCAAAATAAGTAAGAAAATAAATGATGAGAAGATTTATCGATCAAGATCTAAGCTTTCTTCAAGTGAGCAAGTGCCGAGTTTAAATGTGATCTCTGACTATATGAATAATGAAGATATGTGAGACATCTCCCAGTGTACTAATGAAAGCACATTTGCCTTTGCTTGAATATATGGGAAAATATAAAAGGAGCAAACATCATTTCTTTATATGAAGAGCCGCTGTTTTACTAATGCCTCAGCATGAGATAAAATAGCATGATATGTGAAAGAGCAGAAACATTCTCTAGCATCTTTGTCGAAGCAAGCATACATATGAATCAAATGAATGATAATAATCCGAAATCTAATTATCAAAATAAAATGTAGGTTATGACAATCTTGAGGCGCTAAACAGCCAAAAGTAGAAACTGAAGCACTTTTATGTTCCTTTGAATAGCATTGTGCTCGAATTCCCTCCACTCCTCCATCGAGCTTGGATGACATCAGTTCGATAGTTATTTAAGTTCCACAGTTTACCCATCACACGGTATTTGTTGTGTCCATCGAGAAAGGATTCTGTTTTAAACTTGATCTCTGTTTAAATCTGATGCGCACTCCATCCTTTGTCTTATGCGAGAATGCAGCCGATCCTTTTAGAGCAAAGTATTAATCAGAGAGTATTCCTATCCCATATGATCTTGTAACGAAATGAAAGTTAACATTAGAATTAACAAATTACAGCCCCGATACTAACATCAAAGAAAATCTTGCTTAGACGTACTAACATAAATAATCTTCAAATCTAAATTTACTCAGCTCCAACCAATTACACTCACAAAAACTCCCACTTCACATAGAATGAAACCATTACCATTCCTCAGATATCTAACATCTAACAGAACCAATCAAATGGACAATGATATGGCCAATAATACTCTGAATAAAAGTATACCATTAGAATTAACAAATTACAGCAAGTACCTAACATAGAAAATCTTCAAATGTATCTGAGTCGGCTCCAACTGACTACACAAAACTCCCCACTTCACGTAGAGATGCTATAAATACCGTTCCCCGGATGTAACATCCCTCGCATAGCAAATCAAATGAATGACAATACTCAAATAATTAACATTGAAAGACCTAGGACCATTAATTCATGTAAATTCTGGTATTGTTGGTGTGCACCACACTTCAGGATCTTGAGGTGGAGTCTCTCTGTTTTGAGGCGTAGCCACCTCTTAGGGTATACTGAGTTCCCGAGCCGCTATGAGTCACATGAACTCACTCTCCTGTAGTTGTTAGGAAAGCGAAATCGAGATTAAACGATGAAGATCATTCGACAGTGAAGCAATATATGGGAAGAAAAATTGTATGTATCTACTAAGATTTGTGAATCAGCTGATCTTCTTCGCGAAATAAATTTCCACTCATAAAATGAGTTACACAGTATCGATCTAGCGTGTATATAAGATCACTTTGAGGAATCAATATGTGACCCATTGATAACATGCCAAGTCCTCCAATTTCTTTTGGGGTGTAAAAATCACGGGAGGAAACACGAGCGAAGGTAAATTCGAGAATAACAATGCGATTAAAATATAAATAAATAAAACCACAGCTATGATATGAGGACACATGTAGTCACGTGAATTTACCTGCTATGCATTTTTGATATACGCAATCCAGATCTTCTTCGCGGGTTTGAATTTTGTCCTCACATTTGACCCCGACAAATCGTCCAGGTTGTGTGAGTATGGTGTTGCTTCACGGATGCAAGCAGTGAAGTCGGTTCTTTGGTATGTTCATTATCTGGTGTCCAATCGTCGGTATTGTTGAATACTCTTGGTTCAATCTTACCTTAGGCGATGTCAGAACTGAGATCCACACAGCGGAATGAAAATAGAATCACACGTAATATTATCAAATGAATGCCTTGTTTCGCAAGAAATCTTGAAATCTCATCTGGCCTCTTGATAATAGGAGCGAGAAGTAAAATGGAAACTTGAATATAATAAGCAAACTAAAACATGTTGTCCATAGATTAATCAGTAGAAAGCAATAAGAAATTGCACACAAATGTCAATGACAATTGTATGATTACCTCCACTTAGGGTTGAATTTGCGAAAGAAAAAAAAAGGAAATTATCTTTTAATAACCTAAGGCCATGACCGATGAGCCTTTCAGGTCACTGTAAAAACTTAAGGGAATAAATAGATTTGGCGTGAGAATCAAAGTATCGGAAAAGCAATCGAGACCCAGACTCATCAAAGTTTCTAGGTCTCACCTACTATAGGAGCACTATCCTATTTATATCCATTGACATTGAGCTCCACCTTCGTATCCTCCTGTTTCTTCCCTGAAATGAAAGACACATTCAAAAGATTTGTTAATGTAAGCAACGATCAATTTTATTTGTTTCAACAGTATCTAATTTACTCATTTGGCGACTACCAGATTTCTATGTGATTTGCTGGGATCTTTGTTGATTGATCGAGGATACGACTCAGGCACCACAGGGAAACGAGACTTATCATTTGAACTAAGGTTTGAAAGAATAGAGAGAACAAACATAAGGTAAAAGCATCTAGATTACTTCACTAAATGCACAAAGAGAAAAAGCGGATTGTTCTACTAGAGCATATTTCCTCCTTACCCCTCGAAAATAGTAGACTACCATAAACATTTCAAGGAGGTGTGTATGCACTGCAAAAAAATTGGCATCCTTTGCATAATCATTATCCTTCAATTTCACACATAAATCGGAAAAAACCCGAGCAGTGATTGAGTCCGTAAAACGCGATGAAAAAACATACCTCTCCTTATTCTTTAAATTTACTGAACTTGATTTATGTTCTTACAAGAACGTCGATTGTGACCCAGTTGTTTGCACAACCCGCACCTGTTAAGGGTTTTTCCCTCCCTAACATCCATTTCATTATGCTTAGGGTTGATTTAGGAGCGTCCAACTTCCAGCGTCGCATTGACTCGAATTAGTACGATCACGGTGCCATCATAAAGAGGCCACTCATCTTCATTGAATGTGGATGGAAAAGAAGTTGCCCATATTGTCATAATCTGGCCAGATGGTGCGTGTCTGTCTACAAACAACGGAAATCAACACTGGCCCGATCTTGACATCTTTGATATGATGCCTGGCTACATAGGAAGCCATATATCAATGTCTTTACACATGTGCAAGTTTTCATGTAAGGTAATGCGATGAGTTTCGGCCCCTCCTTGACTTTACATGGAATAGGCCCATGCGTGATCGTAAAGGACAATTTCCATCGAACCCGACCTTCACAGCACGGCCTGGATCTGTATCAGCGTCTGAATTAATTGCTTTCGGTGGGCATAAATCTATTAGCACTACTTCTCTTCTTGCGACAAAGTAACGTTGAGACGGAAAAGGTGAGGATGTTACTAATCACGATTCTTTGGGAAGCGAGCTCCTTTAAGGACACTATTAAATACCTCTGAAATGTTTGTTGTCATTAAACCATATCTTCGACCTCCGTCGTGTGAAAGAGCCCATAGCGGAAAGGATGCCTCACAGCCATTGTAATGCCGAATTAATTCTCGATTGTATTCATATGCTTTTGAATTTCCATTAAAATTTTCATTATTGCTCGGCAAACCAATTCTTCAAATTTATCTTTGAACCGGGTCATAAAATTGCTATGCGAAATGGCATGAAATCTGTGATATAAATGGTGTAGCCAGCAGATGAGATAGATATTCTTTGCCATGATTCTGTTTATGCGATATGCTAATTCAGGCGCTTTGAGTAACGTGATTTCTAATACATGCAAAACCATCCCAGTATCGGTATTCGCCTTACAGCAATAGCAAATGCCCAGTGAACGGTGATTATTTAAAGTCGCGCCACAGTAGCGATCAATAGCTTTGCCTTTGTACTTACGTATAAATGTGTACCGTATGCTCATGCGGGACGACAATGTTGGAACCCTTGATGGATGGCTTGAGCAGCCAGGAGCACACGTTGGAATATCAGTGTTTATGTTAGTTTCAAATGTTTTCCAAGCAACCCAACACCTCGAGGTTACAGTTGATCTATGCCCCGAGAACAAGCGTGGCAGCTACGTATATGGCGAGAGAGATCTGATAGCTGTCTAATTGCTTTATGCTTTCCATCAGCGCCTTTTGTATGATATTTGATATCTGTTTTCCATCACACTCTTTGGATAAGCGACCCGTTGACAATGTGAATTGTGCACGAATTAATGCCTTTATGAGTAGAAACCAATTTAAGTCTAGTTGGTGATGGTCGGTTCAAGCAGGATTAACCGCAGTATCTTTTGATATATTTGTTGAAATGCTCTGTCAAAGTATCTTTGATGACCATTGCGAAGCTTCCATGGGCCAGTGACATTCTTGGCCTTCTTTATCTTAAGCAATTTTTTGAGATGCAACAACGACATACTCTTGATATTGCTTTAATAGGTAAATCTTGGCGCCTCTTGCAAATCAGATTTGAATTAAAAGCTTGCCCCAGTGCGTTCTCCTCGTGAATGCAGAGTATGGTGCACCGTAGAGTCAACTGACTTACCAGCTGACAATATCGGGTTTGACATGTTGAAATTGAGGTGTTGGTGGTAAGTGATAAGCGACGAGGATGACTCATCAATGTCTCATCATACTGGGTGATTTGATACGTCGCGAGATGGTTAGCGTGCGAAGACATACCCTTGCTCATTCTCAAGCGGTTGAAGCTCGAAGGAATGCATGTCGTCCCGGCTTCGACATCGCATCGACTCCGCCGCATTCCATCATCAACATCTTCACCGTATTCATCATTAGGTTCTTCATACGCGCGTCTTCATCATGCGCATTTTAGCCCGGTGTCCGGTCGCGGACCACTCTTCCCAGGCCTGACCGTGGTGGCCCGTGCGGCGTTGTAATGGTTGCGAGCAAATAAATCTTCGTGACGCGCGCATTGGATTGTTGTGCTTGACTCTGTGGCTTTAATGAACAGTTCGATTTCCTCAATGGTTGTTGTGTTTACTAGATCAACATTTACTTTTACTATATCATCCACTTGAAAAGGTTGGAGCTGTTGGGTTCACAGAGGATACAAATAGGTACTAAATTGAACCTTCGTTTGTCGATGATTGTCTTTGAGTATATCATATCGATCGATTCTTGAAAGCGTGCACATTGATAGGTATCTTCAAAGAGGCCTGTCACAGTTCGCTCCTCGTATTCGACATCTGTTTTTTTTAGTCCTCACTATTTGTCCATTATAGTAACATATGCGGGAATTGTTGGAAGCGGACATATTTGACGTATGCATGTGGTGTCACGTAGATTAAATATTATAGATGGGTGCTGGCACGATGCTCAAATCAAATTTTCATAAGAAAACAATTAGAGTATAGCCTTCCCATTTCAATCATTTATAACGATTAAAATGATTTATAATTTAATATAATGTTTGATTTTATTTCACGCTAGAGGCATTGAATTGGGTCGTTAGTTCTGACCATCTTAATGGTGTAAGGCTTTGTGGCCATGGAGCAAATATAGTACCAATGAAGCGATAATTACGATATGGCATTTGTAGTAGTATCCTCTAGTAGTATCCTCTCTCAGCGTCTACTGCATCTTTGCCTCTTATTGTGTAACCCAAACCATACTTGTTTGGAGTTAGCAAAAGTCTTCTTTTTTTTTTGGGGTGGTGTTAGGGGTTGTGTTGGGTTGGGTCCGCGTTGTAAGCTTTAGGAAAGCCCAAAGAAAGAGAAGCCGGTGGTCGTTTAACTGCGTCCTTTTCACTTGAAAACCAATTTAACGACCATATAGACATTTAAAACTCATCCTACCATTCAATATTTAAGACCTACATTGTTGCCCTTGATTCATTAATCTTTTTCATTACAACTATTGGTGTCTTAGTTAGTTACATGCAAGCTTTCATGTTGGGATACAATATTCATAATGGAGTTGGAGGTACCGAATAGTCAAGATTTCGGAGGTACACGAACCAGCAGGAAGAAGCAATGGGAGAAAATGGAACTCTACTTTGACATTAATTTAAATGATGATAATCTTGATGTCTTGAAATGTCTGACAATCGGCGTTAACGGCAAAAATCAAAAGCGAAAAATTGGAAAACCACTGTGTCAGAACGCCAAACTCTGTTGGATTATCCATGCGATTCATCCTCGACCTCCGCAATTGGGAGGAAATACGCGGCCATGGCCGTCGTATAAGCACTCTATGAGCTCAAATAAATCTAGGACCAACTCCAACCGCGGAATATCAAAAGAATAAACAACCATTTGCCCATCCTCCATGTGGATGTTTTGTCGAAATATGAAGAAAAAAAATGTCGCAATTTTGAAAATCGGCAGGTAAAGCTCGTGGGCCGGAGCGGAGGACGACCACTTGGGAGGGAAGGCTCGGCATGGGGGTGGCAATCGGACGGAGCGACGAGGAGAAGAGGAGAAGAAGCGAAGGGAATGGGAGAGAAAAACCTGGCTAGAAAATTAAAGGCCGATTCTGTCGTTGAGCGGTTTGAAATAGTTAAATTGCCCGTTCGAATGCCAGACTTCCCAAAATTAGTTGATTCGCGGCGTTGTGGCGGCGACAATTGAAGCAATCAGCGTCGTTACCAGCGGCGTGATTATTCAAATCGCCGTTGGTGTTCAGGTTAGCCGTTGTTGATAGCCGTTCGGCCTTGCGTGATACTGATCTAGTTTGGAAAATATGACCGATGCGGTACTCATTTTAATTTTTGGCCCATGAGTGTAGATTAAATTTCGAAACTCTTATAACAGTAAACCCACTTTTAATTCAAAAATACCCTCCATGTGGCCCCCATCATCCATGTCATATATGAGGGAGAAAATAAATGTACATGTCTCATCTCTCATCTCTCTTCCCATCACCCACCCCATTGGAACCTTCTATTAGAGTCACAGTACTAATATAACACACACCTCTTTTCTCTTTGCTCGCCACCCCAACTACATCCTATTCCTACATAACCGACTCTTAATTTTTTATTATAATTATTAATTCTACATTATAAAATTAACGTGTGAATAATACTTTTTTAATTTTTTTAAAATTATGTGTTTATTAGGTTATTAAGTATTATAATAAATGCTCTTTAAAAATATATTATAATAAATATTGTCAAAAACTATTATATAATAAATAATTTTACACATATTAATTATACATAATATTTAAATTAGATTTTAAGATTTTGATATTTTATTACATACGTAATTTATTTTTATTCTATATTTATAATTTGATAATTTGAATCTATTTTCATATTTTAAAATTTTTGCAGAATATGAAACATAAATTTATAAAAATAAAAAGTATCATTATTTTTAAATATAAATAAATTATTAATTCTTTTAAATTTTTATTTAAATAAAATTTTAAATTTTAGTAAATGAAAAATCAAAATATATTTCTTAATTTTCAAATAATTTAGATATTTATAATAAAATTTATTATAAATATACTTATGGATAGGGGACAAAGGTGGTTGATCCAAGAAGAAAAAAGATGTAGAGATAACATTATTTTGGCCAATTGATTTATTCAACCGCATTTTACCTTATTTTTATGTATTTATTTCATGTTTGACTTATATAAATAACCAAATTTGCATTTTCTTAATTGCATTTAAACATAATTCCCTCTTCTTTTTTTTTTTCTTATTTACCGTTATTAGTTATTACGTAAATATTTATTTCTTTAATTTTTAACTTTAAAATAAAAAAGAAAAAAAATCCCTAATGCTGCTTCAGCTGCTTCAAACCTGGCTGGGAATTAAGAAATCTGCGGCAGAAGGGAAGGGGGAAGGGGGAAGTGCAGGTGGCGCAGAATACATAGATCGCACTTGTGGACGCTATTGTGCGCAGGATGGCGAATCGCGCGGGTGCGAGCCAGTGAATGGGTTCATTGACGCCGTCGAAGAGAGAAGTACAAGTTACCAGCCGTCTTCTGGGAGGGCGGCGTCCCATTTACGCTGTCGGTTTCAACTTTATCGACTCTCGATACTTCAACGTCTTCGCTACTGTCGGCGGCAATCGAGTACTTCTACCCTTTTCTTCTCCCCAAACAAACACATTTTTCATCTTTTGCTTTGTTGGCTGCTTGCCTGGAACTTAGGGTTTCTGTTTTATCTGCTGTCATGTTTTTTTTATTTCTTATTTTGGTTATCACCTTCGTGAAGATTATGTATACATAACGAGCTTCAGATAAGCCCTGGGATTGTTTGGTTATTGGCGGATGTAGAAGCATAAACCCTACATGTTCGGGAAAGAGAGTGATTTGAGAGAAGTGGACTGGATGCCGCTTGGGTAAATGAGAAATGGGCAAGCTTTGGAGCATTGAAGAAGTAGGCAGAGTGAGGATTTGGGCTCAACGGTTAAACCCTTATATATTGTTTTTTGTAGTTGGTAGAGGTTCAGACATGCGTGCTTGAGGAACCTCTGTTTGATTTCTTGATGGGTTTGTATTTTGGCAATATATTGTGTTGAGTCCTTATACAACGTTGTAGCATTTCTAAGCTGCTTCTAGATTTCAAGTGCTGATAGATGTTTTAATGTTAGACCAGCTAGGGTTTCATTTTTAGATGTGTTCTGGAGGTTCTGGTATCATTGATGATATGGAGTTATTTCAGAAATCTTGGTATACATGCTGTTTGGTCCTACCCGTCATAAACATGCATTTGTTCTTTCACTTGTACTATTCCTCACCAATCAATGGCTTTAAAGGTAACGTTGTCTTGAGACATTTTCTTCTCCAATGTTTCTGAGTTAAGGGTGGTGTTGAGGCATTTTGCTTAAAATAGGTTGAGAGAAGCAAAAACCTCTCGCTAATAACAATAAGAAGAAAATCTTTTAAAAAATCTAGAAATACTCATAAAACCCTTGGGTGCTTTCTTCGCGCCTTCTATATATATCTTTGCTTATCAAAAAATACTCATAAAACCACTTGAACATTAAATAATAAGAAAACCATATAATCATCATAGTAAATCAATTGTATGCCATTTTCAGTAGCTTCTAATTTAGTATTTTCTCAATACATTCTGCCTATTTACTTATACAAAAAATTTAAAAAAAAAAAAAAAGATGAACACATCTTTTTTTTTTTCATAATTTATTCTTACATCTCCAAAATGAATTCACATAGCTATTTTAAGTGCTTCAAACAATGTCATGTCCTCTAGTACAGTTCACCATTATCAGAAGCACTGTAAAATCTACCTCTATTTTCAAGATTTCATTTCTATCTGAATAAACACACCTCGGTTCCACATTTTCCCCTTTTCCTCTTCCTTATTCCAGTGTAATGGAAATATCTTTCCTCAGGTAACTGTTTACCAATGTCTCGAAGGGGGCATCATTGCTGTCTTGCAGTCTTACATTGATGAAGATGTAAGGAAAAAGAACTTCATTAAATGTCTTCTTTTTGTTATCATTGTATAACCTCTAATGCAAAAGTATAAGTGTTCTTGAGAAGAAATTTTGGGGTTTCCATGTGCTGTGGGAGTCAGAAGGATGGAGTCTTTTACACTTTAGGTTGGGCATGTAGTGATGGCATCCCACTCTTGGTGGCTGGAGGAATTAATGGTATAATTCGTGTCATCGATACTGGCAATGAGAAGATACACAAAGGTACTTTCTTGGGGATTATGTTTTGTTTTGTATGACAGTTTGCAATACAGTCAGTCTATTAGCAAAAATTATAAGCCCATGCTGCTTCACTGGGGTATCAAGTGGCATTACCCCTACTTTTAGGGTGTGTACACTTTTATGTGGAAGACTCATATAATGCATTCAGCCACCATATCATGCTTTTTTAAAATAAAAATGCTTTTACATCCATTATTTTCTCTTCTACCTTAACATCATATGCTGCACTTGAAGTTTTGTTGGCCATGGGGACTCGATTAATGAAATCAAGACTGTGAGCACTGAAACCATCACTTGTGGTGTCTGCAGAAGCAAAGTGATTGTCAAATATATATACATATATATATATTTTAAGTTTTAATTTATAATGATGGTTAAATCTAGGAAAAAAATTAATCAGGATGAGTCTATGTTGAGTTATGGAATGTTCACACGGGAATATGCATTTTGGTATTCTTGGAGAAATTTGGGGTCATCGCAATGAAGTCTTAAGTGTGGTAGAGTGTTGACTACAAAGCCTTTTTGAGTATTCTTTGTTGCTTTTGATTGTTTCACCATCTGGTTTTTTGTTACTGTTTCCTTTGTGCTTTTATTGAAATTTAATCTCCTAACTGTTAGTTTACAATGACACTATTATAGGACTTTCACCCGTCAGACATATATCATATGAAGTTGTGGTATGGACAACACTGTTAAGATTTGGTCTATGAAGAAGGTAGCAAGTGTTATTTCTCATGCTGTTTATTTTCCTTTTAGGAGTTGTGTGGATTATTGCAATGAATCTGACCTTTTGTTTAGATTGGTTTTGCTGTAAGTAGTAGAAAATTTGAAGAATAAAGAAAAATACAGATAAGAAGAAAATGAAGAATTGATCCAAAAGAAATTCTATGTTAAATCTATGTAGTTAATATTCTGATTAAAAAATATATGCATAGATAATAGTAGTGAGACTTTATTAGCAAAATTGTATTTTCCTCATTTTATTTTTGGGGCTGAGGTATCTTTTTCTTTTCGCCCTAGGTTATGTGGCTCTCACAACAATCACATTCTACCTTATGTAATTGTTATCTAAATTTGATGTGATTTTTATCTAAATTCACTCTATGTAATTGTTGCACTGGTATATATCCTGGTTAATCTGTAAATTAATTTATCTTGAAATAAAGCTAATATACATTGTTTCATGTGGTAATACAAGGTGTATGTCTGTTGGTATATTTGGGAAAACTTATTCATCAATTCTTTGTATCAAAGTTTGTATAATTAGTGGACCTGTAATATTAAATCTTATTAGATATTTTGTTTTGATCAAAATTAAAATATATAATAAAGCTATTCTCTTCTAACAAGACGAATCAGTGATCTTAAAATACAAATTTGCGTACAAAGATGTATCCTATAAATGAAATTAGAACATATATATATATATACATTGACCTTTTAAAGTGTATTAAGTTGCTATGACAGCACCTCACATGCGATGGGAAAACCTAGATCTTTTCCTAAGGTTCATGGATGTTGAGGGTGGCACAGAGATCTTCCATAAGATGACCATCAGTCTTCCTATAAAAAAATAACTGTTCCTAGACTCGAATGTCATTGGCATTCATGGGACTGTCGACAAAGAATGGATCAAAACTTCCAGGAGCGGCATTAAGAGATTGTGGAAAGTACCATTGAGTTCTTAAGTCTCATCTGTGGAGAAATGCTTCATGTTGAAAGAAAGATCATGGATTAGCAAAATCATCTTCTACTTGATGATGTAGTTTGAGCTAGCATCTACTTTGAGAGCTGAGTCGATCCTCTAAATCCACAGGAGTGGAATCTATCTTTCTCGTGATTCAGAAGTAAAGACTTGTTCTAATTGAGAGATTGAGAGCCGGTCCGATTCTTCTGAAAGAGATGGAGGCAGGGAGGGAATCGCCAAGGGGGTTGATCGCTTTGCTTTCGAAACTCGGAGAGTTGGACTCTTTTCACACATCAAACAAGACAACATAGGCAACACATCACCCGATTCCAACGTGCTTTCGAGAAAGCGGCGGTTGTTGAATAGATCCCGAAAAAATGGAATGAGGGGAAAAGTTTAGTCTCTTTGGATATGAGTGTTTCAAGTCGCCTAGTTTTTTTATTGGGCAAACCATTGAGCCATATTGTTCAATTTAGCACGCTTAGTTGTAGCTTCTACTTCATCAAAAAGCGCATCTTGGCTCATGGCGAATGAGAGAGAGGGGAGGGGACACAGTAGTGTGGTGGATTTCATGTTTATCTTTAATGATTCGATGCAAGGATCGATTTTGGACAAACATACTAGGACCAGGAAGGTCTATCAACCACCTCATTTGCAAGGCAATGATCCTCAAAGCACCACATGGGCTAGGAAAAGGACATGCTCAAGTACGACATCTTAGAGCATCGTAGCTGGTTCTTCCATTTGCGAATTGCTCAAGACATCCCAAAAGCACATAGATATCTTCTTTGCAGATACCCCACCAGAAGGCCTAAAGGCAATGATAAGGCAAATTACCGTTCTGCATCCTTTCCAGTGCTATTCACTTGAAAGGGACCCCGTTGGCCAGTGTTTCAAGGATGGAAGGGTGGTTTGTTTCACGCTTTCGCATCGCTTTCGTGCTCTATGGGGCTCATAGAGATAAGCGAACCATATCGGGCCACTAGTGAGAAGGATATCCATTCGCGAAGAAAATGGAGTTACTTGTCGGCGGCGATGAATGAATAAGAAACCTGTTCGAAATTGACTTGGCTTAAGCGAGGCCTCATCTCTAGGCACGGCTTGAAGCTTCCCTCTCCTTGACAGGGGCGATTCGCACCACTTTAAAACTTGCGTTTTTGTTAAATTTAACTTTAAAATTCGTGTTTTTGTTAAATTTAAATAAAGGCTTATAGCTAGTTCTACTCATGGCGAAAGCCTAAGAGTTAAACAATACTAAAGTCCTCTCATTCGAGATCGATCGAGAATAAGGTAAAGCAGAAGATAAGTTTTGTACTCTATTGATTTCTCGGTCCACTCTAGTCGGGTGGGCGTGACCGATCTTTCAACAGACGTGCCTGGCTAAATCATATCAGTGGCAGGAGAGGGACCGCCCTTAGATGATTTATTTTTATGTGATGAAGTATGATGCTCTCCAACATGTAACTTAAGGTGGTTTGTTCCCTTTCTCAATCTTCCACAAAAAATGGCGCGTATTGGAAAACATATCACGATGTCGATTTCTACAGTGTTAGGGCTCCCACCTAATGTGGCAGGGTTGGATTCTCAGGAGCCTTAGTAGCATGGGGGCGTCTAATCCTTTGATGATGTCTCAAGGCTAGCTAATGTACGGCCTTGCATTCTAGAAATAGTAGCTTTTCGCGCCCTTCACACTGCTGAGGGCTATATGAAGGATCATGTCTTCATTTAGAAGAATATCGAATCATTTCTGCGATCCAATAAGTAGGACTATGGATGGATGGCATGTCTCATTTGTTGGCACTGGCTTTCTAATAGTAGGACAGCAAGGCTCGGAATGAGGAGCATTAGTTTATGGTTCAAAATCATTCTGATTTCCAGGCGGAAGGTAATCAGTTGAAAAAAAGGAAATAGGTTAGCGTGGCTCGCTTCACCCTTCAAGCTCCGCCCCCCTTACTCACCTCTGGATCTATAAAAAAAGCCCTTTCTATATATAATATATATATATTATGACATGTATGAGGAAGTATTTTTGTTGTGTGGTCTCTGCTTAATGTGTTCTAATCCAATTATATTACCTCTTGTTAACATTTCTGTGCTTTTGCTTGTAAATTCTCTCTTCGCATTTACTATTTAAAAGTTTTTCCCCTTATGAACTTTATCGTTAACATTTCATTTCAATCATATTACCTCTAGTTGTTTAAATGGTCGGACATGAATTGCGGTTAGCTATTTGGCTGATTATTTAGTAAATATCAGTTTGTTCATCACAATCCCTCTGTCATGCTTATGAGACTTTTGCAGAATTCTGGACGTATGTGGAGAAATCTTTCACATGGACAGATCTTCCGTCTAAATTTCCCACAAAATATGTGCAGTTTCCTGTAAGTAGCTGTCATTTTTATTTTACATGTGATGTAGTGTGTGTTCCTATTTGTCTCTGAGGATTTACCTTTAATGTGGGTATTCATTGCATCAGTTCATTTCAAACTATGTTGACTGTAACAGATGGCTGGGTGATTTATCCTGCTTAAAGTAATGCTTTCATGAATTACTGTTTGTGGGTTTATCAATATAAATAGCGGAGTGATGTTGAAAGAAGTATTATATGCAGCTAAACAAACCTAGATAGATTTTCCTTGGGAAGCTAAATTTTGATAATCTTACATCAAATTGCATACCCTTTTGTACTTCTTCAAATTATTTGATAATGAGAATTGTGTGCCAGAGACCCAAAACCAGGGCGTGTCTCCTAGTGAGGTTAGGCTATTTCCTCACCCTTTCCTTGCAGCTTTGTGATCCTATTTTCAGTTTATTTTGCATCTTTATTTTGTTGTTATTTGTAAGCTTTTTCCACACACCCCTTTCCTTGCAACTGTGATCAATTTCAGTTTATTTTGCATCTTTATTTTTTGTTAATTTATTTGCTTAGGCTTTTTCCTCTCCCTTTCCTTGCAGCTTTGTGATCTATTTCAGTTTATTTTGCATCTTTGCTTTTTGTTAATTTATTTACTTATGTAAGGTCCCAGTTATGGAACTCTACTTCTGAATTATGTAATGTTTTCTGTTTAGGGTTCGGTTGACATTCTTCAGAAATATCCTGTACCAGAATGTGATATTTGGTTTATCAATTCTCCTGTAATTTCCTATAATCTGGCTATAGGTATTACAGATTATGCCAGCAAAATGGAAACTTAGATTTCTTTTCTTTTGGACTGCGATGCAATGTTTTCTTAATTTGTTATTAGCTAGTTTTTCTGGCTGATAGTTTTTTTTTTTCCTTTTGTGTATGTCCCTTTTAATTTCATCCTGTAGTGGGTTATTGATATCACTTTACAAAATCATTCTTAATGGTCCAAGACTATAGATATAGATAGATGGAACTGCTATTTATTTGATGAATAGACAGATTGACTGAAAGATCTCTTATCTTAACAATGAAACACTAGTAAGACCACATATGCCAAAGATTTTTTGTTGTTGGAAAAAAGAGTCCTCACTAATCACTCCTAGTAATTAGGAATTGGAAGTGAAAGGAAAAGTATGATCCTGCCACTAATATGTATGTTCCATAAAAGCCAAACCCTTTTGTCTTAGTACTTTGTTTCCTGATTCATTGCTTTCTTCTCTCTTTTGAAATCAAAAGGAGTCAATAAGAAAAAAAAAAGATATACAAGAACTTAAATAGAATTTTCTGATTATTTTGAATTGTTATCAAATACTTCAAATACTCAACTCAAGAATTTACAATTGGAAAAATAATATGACCAGATTAGTACTTCTCTTGCAAGTCCCAGCTAATTACCGTTTGTTTCTAAGGCTACATTTGGAGCTTGAAGTACTAAGGAAAGAAACTAATGAGGAAAAGTGGAAGAAAATTTTTTGGAGGAAAATATAAAAATAAGTTTAAAATAATAAATTAATTCTATAGGATTTTATTATTACCTTATTTTATTTGTTTCTCTCCGTATATAAGGACTAAAAAATTTAAAAATATGTAAAATTTTGAAGAATTTTGAATATATTTGATTTTCTTTTATATTTTCCACCGTGGAACCAAATATAAAATAAATTTCTTGAAACTTTTTCCTTTCCTAATTAACTATCGGGTTCCAAATAGAGCCTAAGGGTTCTGACACAATTATTTGTGGATTCTTGTGTTCAACAGGGAATAGAGAAGGGAAGATCTATGTCTGGGAACTGCAGTCCAGCCCCCCTGTTCTCATTGCAAGGTTTATTTTGTTTGTTGTTCTTCATTGATATGAATTGGGTTCAGATTCTCCCCCAATTGCACAGTTTTTAATTGTCCATGTAAATTTTTTTCATTTATTTGATTATTATTTTCTTGGTGTCAGGTTGTCTCATATTCAATCAAAATCTCCAATCAGGCAGACTGCCATGTCATTTGATGGAAGGTGACTCTCATATTGCATCCATCCTAGGGCATTTCTTGACTACAAAATTGTAACTATATATCACGGATTCCTCTCAATGCAGACGAAAACATAATACTACTTGTGTCTTAGCATATGAAATGGGCATTTGCAAGATAGAGAGTCAGATTTGGCCCTATGGAAATAGGATATCCTCTTAACATCCCAACTTTTGGTCATAGTGTCCTGATAATTGTAAACAAATATATTCAGCGGTTGTATAATATCACCATCTTGTTGTTTGTTGTCTTATGTTTCCCAGCACCATTCTAAGCTGCTGCGAGGATGGGACAATCTGGCGATGGGATGATGCTGTGCTGTAGCTACAAACTCAGCTATTTTGTTATTTGTAAGGGTCTCTCTCTCTCTCTCTTCACCAGATCTCACTTCCCCCCAATTACACTGTCTCACTCATTCTGAAGTATATGTTGTTTAAGCCTGTAGTCCATCCTCACAGACAATGGATTTTTATTTTTTTTTGGGGTGGGGTGGGGGGTGAAATTAGTTTATAAACATCCAAATGAGATTTCTTATGTAATTCCAAAGCTCTCTGTTAGATTATTATGTGTGATATTTGTGGTCTGCATCTTGGCTTAGCTAAGTGCCAGGGAAAAGCTCTTCCAAACTGGGGGTTTTTTTACTGTTGTTCATGAAGGGTGAAGGCATATTTATATTGGCAGATAGAATGGCGATGGTGCAACAAGCCCTTTGGCTGTGTTTATTATGTTGTTACACAGTTACAGGCAACATATGATTAGAGCAACAGTTGGGGTTTGATTGATAGGGAGGGAGTTGAGCCTTACAGACTACTCCCCCAGATTACTTAAGATATATATATATAGATGATTTGGGGCCCTCTCAGTCCCCAAGTCCTATCAGGGTATATGAAACGGCCCGATCACCTTGAGGATTAAGTAGGATTAATTTTGTCTTCCCGGATTTGGGACCCAATACAGTGAATAAAATTGATAATTCTATCTCTATTGATGATCTAAATAAAATCTGGTTTTTTATCATACGTTTGCGATGCATCTAGGATTAAGAGTAGTATTTGTTTTTCTTATCTTTGAATGAACTTTTGAAACATCTTGAATAGTCTTATGCATTAAATATTAATTTGTTTGTTTTTAACGTGAGTAATGAGTAGGGATATGTGAGGCAATTATTTTGGGTTAAAGTCAGGCGCCGTTCTTAATGGCACGAGTTAAATTAATTTTAATCGGGTTTTTAATAGGTTTGGGTTTATTTTCTCAAATCCGATGCTGGGTTCGAGTATTCTTTGTAAAGCCTGAAAGATTAGAAATTTTGAGAAGTGCGAAATGTTAATAAAAATAATAAATTGTCGCCCAAGGTTCGAGGCCTAGAAATTCTCTACAGATGCCGGATAATGGCTTATTTGCGCCGTTAAATTCGTCTCGTGAAATCTAGTGAACCAGAAAAGTTTCGTTAAATTCTGAGACAAGCGAAAATTTTTCCGATTTTCTGGGTGATAAGTTCTTTAGTATTTTCCACAGGCAGATTTTCTGAATCTCTTCAGTTAGAAATGGTTTTATTTAAGTTCGTTTAAATAAAATTAGGCCCGAAAGGAAATAAATTGTTTAGGGTAGAAGCAGTAGAGATGAAACGATATGAATCATGTATTGAAAATAATAATAATAAAATGGAGTCCGGAATTATATTTTAAAAATAATTTTTATTATTTTATTTTATCTTTTAATATAAATAATAATTATTATTATAATGTTTTTAATAAATAATTTATAAAAATTCATAATATTTTTATTTGTATGAAAATATTAATTTTAATATAATAATAAAAATAAAAAAAAGCAAATATAAAAATATTAAAAATAAAAATAAATAATGAATAAATGATGATTCAACATTTTCTTGAATAGTTCAAATCAAATAAAATGATTTTGAATATATTAATTAATAATTACTGTTATCCTGTCGATGTTCTTTTTATAAAAAGCTATAAAATATTTTCTTCGGTTTGATCAAGATGAGAGATACATTAATTTGAAGTTAAAATCGAAACAAAATCTTCATGGCTAATTTTGTCATAGTTTAGTCGAGTTCAGGCGTCTATAGAAGCCAGCTGCGTTGCATTAATTTTGTAGAAAATTAGTCTATTTCACTCGAGTCTCGACTTCTGGAAACACGTAATAGGGTTCGTGCCGGCTCCAGGATTTTGGGTTGGGCCTCCATGATAACGAATACTACATTCTAATTCTTCTTTCACGACAATAATCTTAAAATTAATACACTACTTCTATGTACGTAACGCATTTAAATGAATTTAAATATACAAATTTCTAACTAATTTTAATTATACTTGATTTTCTTTGATATTTTCTTTATTATATTACTAAACATTATAAACTAATTTCTTTCAAAAAAAAACATTATAAATTAATTCTTCGTTATATATATATATATATTCCTTGTAACTGGGATTACTGACAATCTCTCTGGGTTTTGTAATTTTGGTAGCTTTGAGTGGGCCGGGCCTGGATGGATGGATGATTTGGGTGGGCTGTGTCAGTCCCAGTCCATTCTCTTGCCCCGAAGTAAGGCCCAAAACCTCACCCAATGGGCCAGGGCTTACCATGCGGGCTCCAGATCTGGGCCTCTTCATAAAGTCTACATTCTAAATCCTGTTTCAAGCCTTGATTTTGGACACTGCTAAATAAAACTTAAGTATTAAATTATCCGCCGATGAAAAAGTCTTAAATAAATTGAGCTCCTCTCTACTACTATGAAATGAAATCATCCGCTTTAGCCTCTCTCGGCTAGCAAATCAGCATCGGTACTCCCCTAAGGCGTCGACAGCAAGAGAGAGAGAAAGAACATCTAGATTCTCCAAAACATCAAACCAATGCTATTATTAATAATAATAGACTTTCTTAATATCCAACTTTCCATAGTAAATGGCATATTATGATCAAAATCAAGAAATAGACATGATCATGCTGGCAGATGAAAGATCAAGATGAGAATCTGAATGAAGATGAACAAATCGTTTGATCAATATTCACTTGTCATCAAGCATATGTGATTGATCCCAATATCCATCTTAAGTTCTAAACCACAAAAACATCCAAGTCCATAACAAATTAATAATCAACTCATTTATCCCTTAAGCTTTGTGTCATTCTCCAACACCACACCCAGCGCGCCGCTCCACGCCTTCTCATCAATGGACTCCTAATGAGTAGTAGGGTTCCATAAATTCCTCCTTTCCCATCACAAATATTAAGCATCATAACATGTAAAGATTATTTATTGGAACCAACAAAGCAAATGCACCTTTTAGCTTTAATGTTAGAAAATTATCCAAAAAAAGAAGCTGCCATCTATTAGAATACAAAATTTCCAAATGGATTGATGAATATCTCTTATTTCTGTGGCACTAAATATTTATATGTATATACAAGAAGACAACTTTTAAAAATAAATGACCAATACCCTATCATTGGAGAACCTTTTTATCCCAATAAATAATCTACACAAAAATTTAAAACATCAAACAGGTCTGAATTTTGTCAATAAACTCTACGCCTTCAAACTACAGCTTAGCTGTTTAACGCTAGCAAGATGCTGTCTGGAAGATTCTGAACTCCGTAGCTCAGCAATAAGAGCAGTACAATTTGCCTGTGTATCCAAGACTGCCTCCTCGAGTGAAGACACGGTTGATTCCAGGGATGGATGTGGATGTGGATGTGGATGTGGGCTTTGACCATTGCCATTTACAGTAACAGGACTGAACAAAATATTGCTAGCATGACTATTATGGGGGCTAAGAAGATCTGGGGAAAAAATCTTGTCAAATCCCTCACTTCCTGCAAGTCATCAATTTACAACTGTGTCAGAAAATCCACATTCGACTCATCTTGACTCAAAAGTAGCAAACATATCCACAAGAAATAAACATTCAGCTCCTTCTTGAACAGAAGGTTATGTATGGAAAGATTCCTTTCTTTCTTAAGGCATGAGATAGCTAAATCCCAAACTTAAGCTCAAGGTTTCCTTTCCTAGCATATAGTTAAATTTTGAATTTTGAATTTAACCTTTTAAAGGTGCAAACATAATCACTTATTATCATTTCCAGTTTTAAGAATTTATTTTTCTTGAGTTGACACAAATACCCCTTCCTTCAACCCAACAAATCCAGGACTCTGACTCTGAAAACCTGTACCAAAAATAGAATTTCCATTTTTTTCTATTCATGTTTTAATGAGAATTGAATAATTGTATAAAGTTTTTAAGAATACCAAGATTGCTCAGTTGATCTATGGCTGCCTGGCCAACCGATCCCTCCAACTTAAGCACCCGTAGAATTCCAGCAGCAATTCGACCCATTGAATCAATTTCTGACTTGCACAGACAAACCAAATCTTGCAGTTCCGTCATGGACTGGTGCCTCAATCTACAGAGTAAAAGAAATCAGCATAAGACAGAACCTTCATAATAAAAGTATATATCTCTTCTAAAAAAATTATATTCTAGGAAGTTCAAATCTTACCAGTTTTAACAGAAACTTGAAGTTTTCCACCATCCATTTTCAGCCATCATAGGCATCTTCCTCAGGGACTAGAATACGAACTTCTGAATTTATTCCCAAAGGTCTCAAGGGTTCCTTAATAACTACAGGAAAGCCAGATTGAAGAATGCCCTTCGCAGCATTTGGCTTCAAGATCTGCAGCCCTTCAATACCAACCTGCAAGCACTCATATAACATGTGAGATTTTAAATAAAAGATATATTTTAAGTTATAACAGAATAAAAGAAAGAGGAAAGTAACTAGGGTTATTAGCAAACCCACACAAGACAGAAACACGCAAGGAGTATGAGTGTGCGATGCACTTCTTTATACCTAAAATCAACCAAACAAGAGAAAAACCAAAAACTAATGGGCCTCCACCGAGTCACTTGTGATGTACTTGAAAGAAACATCTACTAGGCCAAAAATTATCCTCTAATCCACAAAAGTGCTCTTAAAAAAAATAGCACAGGAGTTTACTCAAAGGCTCATATTTCCTGAAAGACTTTCGTATTGTACTGAAAATTGTCTTTTATCAGTTTTAACTAATGAAACTATCTAAAGGCTGAAAAAAGAAATTTGTGTGTATGTAGAATATATATACATAAAGAGTACTCACAGTGATCGCTTCCACAGGATATTACTGTGTTTGCTGAGATTTTCCTTTTCCATTTAGTAACTGCTTTGGACTACTTTTCGCTTTCACTTGCAAGCTCCTGGAAGAGTTTGTGTACCAACACCTTTCTTCTCTGCTACTACTTTCATCATTGTGGAACCACCAACGCTCTGCCATCTCCTGTGCACCTTCAAGAGCAAATAACCAATCTTTTAATTCTATAGACACATCCACATCATCGGGCTTTCCCAAATTCAACAAACCATTGTCTCTCCCATCTCCAGAACTTCCATCTACAGAAAAACAAGAAAGAAGACAATTCAAGCTGCTGCAGTAGAGATCAGAGGAGCATAAAACATTAATTAAAATCAAAGCCTGCGCAGTATATTTTAACGAATTTATAGATTCTACAGGTACTTCTGCTCGCTCTTCCAGATCATCCATAAGAAGAGGCGATGCCTTGAAAAGTTTTGACAATGGTCCTGCTGATAAATTCTCTAACCCTTTGGAGAGCCTCTCCCCAGGACCACCATCAGCCCCAAGGATTCCAAATCGAAGCAGCAGGGATTCGGCATAATTCATTCCTCCTGAACGAACACAGAAATACAAGCTGACACACTCAGAGCTATGACACTCAATATCCAGTACATTATATGGAATCACATGCACCACACTACATCTAAGCAATGGAATTGCATCAGTAATACCATTTGATTGATGCTATTGTTTTGAACCCAAAAACTGGCCTTAGTTGAGGGTATCCGCTCACCTGTCAGAAGATCATTTCAGTAGGAAGTTAAAGTTGTAACATTCTCCTAATAGAGCCAGATTTCCCTCAATTATCAGCACAGTCAATTTCCAACACTCCCCAAATATAAAGTAGATGAAAGCGACAGCGGCACCACCAAAGGGGTTCTATCATTGACTTTGATGAATAGATAGTCTCCCTAAGCTAGTTGAGGCATCCATTTGATATCCATGGATGAAGATTCAGGCAAACTGGAGAGTCCTTCACTGCCATACTAACTGCAGTATCACTAGGAACTTTTTCCATCAGGCTTCCAGCCAAACGTTCATTTTCTCTGGTCTTTGGTCTGTTACTTTTTCCAACAATAGCTACCTTTTCACTGACTCTACCAAAGTAGGAATAGAGATCGAGGACAAAAAATAATTGCTCCACTGAAGTGGATAATGTTGTTGACAAGAAAGACCTGCCTGACAACTACCTCCTGGAGGAATGTTAATGCGGCCTTCCATCTGCAGTTGCCATAGCTACCTCAATGCAAGCATCTTTCAGCTCAACACATCTCCATGAACCTGAAGATTGCCCAAGAGGAATTTGAAGTCCAGCCAAGTCAGTACATGTTTCTAGAGACAGAATAAGTTGAGAAGCTCAGTGGTCCTTTCTTCTGGCATCAATTAGTTGACCACCTGCCCAGAGACTGAAGCAAGCAGGATCCTTCTCAGGTTCAATAGCCTGAGCTTTGGCTTTGGAGATTCTAAGGAAGAACAAGTTCTCAATATAGGCCTTGCTCCAGCAAGGAGCTCTGATAAGCAAATTACTGCCTCCAGCGGAGATACTGGATTTTCCAGTGTCCATAGGAACAGTGATATCTAATTCTTTGAGGGTGAATACAAGGGAGTCAACAGAGAAATCTGGTAACACAGCACCAGGATTGACAACAATTCCGTCAGCTAAGAAGGAAGATATCCTCAAACAGGATTCTTCCTGAAGATGAATCTGTTTAAGAAAAGGAAAATGATGATTGAGAAAAAAATTGTCTTACAAATGGTTAGAGAGAGGAATCATATCATTGTAGTTGATTCGTACCATAAGTGGCTGACAATCAATCACTGTTTGTGAAGCAAAACATGGCGGTGCTGGGGAGGGCTTAACCTGAAGAGAATGGAGGCATATTAAAGGAACACCGTCTTGTAACAGCCACTGTTGTTCACCCAGAGGATATATTGCTGGACAAAAGTTTTGACCTGTTCAAGGAAACAGATGGAAGCCGCAACTCTGAATGACATATCAGACTCTGCTAACGTCAAAAGGCTACAAAATGAATATAATTTTCTAGAATAAATGATAAGACCATGACACCAAGTCAAGGAATTTGCAAGACATCTTTTGTGACAGGCTGCATTGATGTCGTTTGCACTAAGGTGCATGGAGGGTGTGAAAAGGTATCCCTGCATTCAAGCCATCCATAATATCAACCAAACCTTTCTTTGATAACTACAGTGCGATGGAATCAACTAAAAGAATAGAAATGAAGAAGAAAGGGAAAGAGATTTAAAGCCTTATCTAACAATTGTTTCTGATAAAAAGCATGATATTAAATTCTGAATTGAGTGGTGCCACCAAATACATTGCAAGCATAATTAGAAATAGATAATCCTTCTATATAGATAAAAGTTCTGCTTTAGGTTGAATTTATATAGATCCAAGAAGATTCTAGCTAAGTCAGCTTCTATGTAGATCCAAAATTTTACCTTTAAGGTAATTGTTAATAGAACCAAGACTTAAAAATAATCTAAAATATAAAAAAAATGAACTTATCATGACCAACTACAACTATATAGCTTGACTGCATTGGTATCATAGAAAAGGAGGCATAATATATACACAAGGCAAAAAGGGAAAATTAAAAGTCAGAAATGAAAAAGAATAGAATAGAAATCAAATTAACCTATTCTAACCAACTCCAATTGATAGTGTCTAGTAGCGAGATGTAAACGAAAAGAGCAGAAAACCAACCTAAATGTGAAATATATGAAAAGAAAAGAAGGCCACATTTAAGAAGGTTTTTACAAAGGGAATATGATATAGAACTTCCAATAAAATGTAGTTGAGGCTCAAGTATGCAAAGTTTGGGAGGGATAAGTAAAATTTAAGTTTGATTCCTTGGAGAATAGATGCTTCCTACCATAAAGGAAACTCAAGTACAATGAATGAAAACACAAAGAGAGCTTAAATGAAACCAAGTAAGGTCGGTAAAATTACTGAAAAGGAAGAAAGAAAACAAGGATGAAATAGCAAGTGTTTTAGACGTTTCGTATGACCAAGTGCTTCTAAAAAGTTCTCCAGAATATACTAGAAGTCATCTCTTCATATGTTGCAATTTCCTTTAATATCTCAGAAATGTCTTCTTACCTTCAGAAATGTGTTCTTACTTCACCACAAAAAAAAAAAACATAGTGCAATGTTCTCAACTCAAGATGATGGTCCATGAGTGATTACAATAAAATATTTGCTAGCAGTACCAGCTCTCTTTTAAAATAAAATACAAGCAACTATACCTTAGAAACATTCCACCAATCATAACTCGATTCAGGTTCTTTGTCTTTTCCCCATCAGAAACACTGGCCTGCAAGAAAAGTATACCCTCACATGAAATATTGGACTGGGGCGAAAAAACAACTATAGACTATTCCAGAACATGACATGGAAAATATATGACCAATGCATGAAAATAGAGAAAAGAATGTGTTCTTTAGAGTAAGGAATCTACAGCTGCCTCGGATGGAAGTTGCCAGTCACTACTATAATTTATTTCAATAGTAGTATTTCCATCAATAACAGGATTCTGTATGTTCTATATCAAACTAATCAAGGAGCATGTGAATTGTACCAAGAAACAAATTCTAATGACTAAAAGCATGTAATAAAAGTGAAAGAAATATATATGCTAACAATTTACATATTGTTTCTATCACTAAGACACCTAGTGTTAGAGCCAACCTAGTCAAGAAGCATGTGCATTCTACCAAAAACAAATTACTATTCTACACATAAAAAAATCATGTAAACAAAACATGAAGATTTTTTTTTTTTGATAGGTATAAAACATGTATGAAGTATATCTTATAATATAACTGTTCTATCACCAGACCCAGGTTATTCTACATATAAACTAAACTTTGATTTCTGAATCTTTTTACATCACTTGCCATTTGATTGTCAACCTTTATTAATTTGAGGAGAGCAACATTTAAGACATATCTAATCAAATATATGATGTATTAAAACACAGTTGAGTTTGATGAGTTGTATATCTGTTTGAGACATTTATTATGCCTCTAAATTACTTCAAGAAAATGGATTAAAAATTTAAGTTAATGTTAATGCAAATTGAAGAATATGGAACTTCAATAGAACAATACCCGAGAAAAGAAGAGTGACTGCATCAAAAGTTCAAGCTGGAACTCTGCAAATACATTGAAACTAATGGTTTCAATATAACAATTTTTTTTTTTGATAAGTAAGAGTAAAATGGTTTCAATCTAACAATAGAAAACAATCATAATGTAAAAGAGCAAGGAAAAGCAACCCAGCATCTTTGATGCAGAAATATGTGATCCACAATAATAGAGACCAGAGGGCGCCTTTCTTTGATTCTGTAGTTCGCTGCTAGGATTCATGAGCAAGTGTGAGAGAGAGAAATGGAGAAAAAAGAGAGGAAGGCAGGAGGTTCAGTTAAGTTTGTTACTGGAAATTAATCACGACGGTTGTAACTTTGATCAAAAGAAAAACAATTAAGTCAACAAAAAACCTGTTGAGCCTTTGGATCTACATCTCCTCTATTTAGACAGACATATAATCCAGTCAAGAAGCGTAGAAGAGCACGTAATCCTGCTCATATTATGTCATGTCAAATCCACAATGTAAATGCCATTTAACCATGGATGTTTGAAAACATTACCATTACTCACCAGGTTCACTTAAAGCAGGACAAACAGCTTCTGTAATATGAAGTTGAACTTCCAGCCCCAGTGGACTGTTTAGTTCTGTCCTCTGTACTGTAATCTGATCATGATGAAAGTTAGGAAGCACTGCACAATTTATATTCCATACAAAAATCTATATAGGCATCAAGCAGAAAGCAGTTAAGAAATATCAAAGTTCACCAAGAATCAACTTGAAATATCAGGTTTGCATTACATAAGCCTCTCCAGATATTCCTTCAATAAAACGCTCTCCACCAAAGAACACTCGCTTTGCACCATCCTCTTCTCGCCTATTTACTTCCTCTTCAGGGTGTGCTATATTAGCATCCATGAACATATCAGGATAAGAGACGAGGTCAATGGACAAAATTCCCATTCAAGTTTCTGGTGCACACAGATTTAACCCCATTAAAGTATTAGTATAACATCAACACTAGAAATAATTACTAAGAAGGCATATGAGCTAGAGCAAAGTCATACCAGTAATGCCTAATGATTGGTACACAAACATAAAAGCATAATAAAGATGGAATTATTACTTTGAAAACATATATGACTTTGTTTATTGGAGAGTGCTGCTTCTTTAAGATTCACAACCTGTAACCAGAGGATTGTTCAAATGAGCCATTGTCATGAAAGCATCCAAGTAGCATGTGTGGTTCCAATGACTTACATGCCAATTTTCATTTGTGGTATACAATAAAAGGTTGCGGATAGTTATAGATGCCAGGGGTGATGCCCTGGTGAAAAGAAAAGAATAAAGTGTTCATAACTGGTAAATAATGCAGTATAATAATTTCAATTTTCAAACTTTGCTCAAGCACAGGCTCATAAATTTTGCAAATGTGAGCAGCTTCAATGAAATCAAATAAATATTTAATGACTTACTATATAGGAGACCACAAGTATAGAAAAGATAATTTGGACAACAGAGATCTGCAAGTCATATGATAACAAAACAAAATAAAAAATGATGGCATCTTTCTCAAGCTAAAGCATTAGAAACACTTGGATGATATTCTATTAAGGTATGTTCTCATTTCTGAATAACTTCTATTATGTTCATCTCAACCTGCAAAACAATCTCAAGAAGTTGTAACAGGATCTGACAAGCAAAAACATGAAGACAATAGATAATCGATGAAGAACGTTTTGTGCCAAGCAACCATACTAACACAGCCAAAGCTGTGTGCAATTTCCAACAGCAATGCAAAGACAGAGGTTTCTTGTCCAAATGAGGTCATTGATTTACTGTACCTCATTGTCAACTTTAGCCACAGTTGGCTTTACAAGTCCTTTGGAGGAGTTTATCATGGTAACTACAAAGTCAACTCAATCATTTATTTTCCATTACATTTGATAATAATCCTTATCATGAAAAGTTGGCCGCCACCATTTTGTATCCTTTTTAACGAGTTTGGTACAATTGTTAGAGACATTATTTTGTGATGTAGCTTTTCATTCTTTTGCTTTTTTCTTTTTTTCTCTTCAAGTTTCAATCTGTTGCTTACTTGGAAACAAAGAAAATGAGAAAAAGGAAAACCACAAATAGAAAGTTTATGTTTCACAATTGTAACTAACATTGAATTCACAACTACAAATATATATATATATAAATTTCAGCTAGAGCCCCATACAAGTGGATGAAAGATGCATGAATAATAAGAGTTCTAATCTCTAGGGAAAGAAACAAAAAGAAAACTGAACATCAAATCTTTTTTTCATGACTTTTAAGAAATAATTTTCATGACCGCCAAATATTTTAGAGTAGCTTATATATTGATCTTAATATGGTTTTCCAGTGAATATTTCTTTTAAGATGGTCATTAGTTGGAAAAACAACTTTTCCTGATGAAGACCAGAAAGTGTGTCCAGATATAAGGAGGCTGCAAGTTCAAGACTCTCTCACTAGTGATTCAAATCAATCGTTGGTTCTATTAGTAGCTATATGGGGAAGATGGTGTCCGAACACCAAAGAACACTCACTTGTAAGGAGAATTTACCACTCAATGTAACATCAGAATGTAGTGCAACAAATGGCACTTTATCCCTAAGATACCATCTCTATCAACTGACAAATATCTAGAATAACTTCTTTATTGAGGCTCAGTTTATCTCAATTGACAATTAGACTTTTACAAGGATTTTGATGAAACCTCCCATATTTGTTCATTTAACTCCAGGGGTGGGGATGATGGGGAGGGAAGGATCTTGCCAGATTCAAAATTTAAGCTTTTCCATGAAAATTTTCCCCAAAATTATTTCCAGTTAAAGCACGAGAGATTCTCATATAGTAGCATCATTTAGCAATGGGTGGCATATTCCTTCACAAGCTGGGGTGTAATATTAAATAACTTAGTGTTTACCTCATACTTAATATGGCAATAATTTGATAGATACCAGGCAAACCATAATGTGAATTTTCCATATGCTAAATATAGACCAAAATATCATATACAAATGCTAAATAAGCCAGGCAACAACAAAATTACCAAGTTGCTCCTCCTTGGCATCAGCCTTACAGTTTCAAGTAGAATTGTGATGCCTTTACTTCAAGAGTCATACCATCAGCAATCTGGCATTATAAAATAAAAAGAAATGTATCATTCAATCTCAAAGTCGCATAAAGATATAAACGTCAAGCTGGAGCTTACATATAACATACCAAACCCACAGAAAAATGCATCTTGAAAATGTGATTTATGCTAGTAAAGCAAAATGGGAAGTTTATGATTGTATAAGTTGAGGCTAGAAAGGGAAGAGCAAGGCTGAAAAAGACATGGATGAAATTAGAATAAGTAAAGTTCAAAATCCCAGAAAGAGCTTTTTAAAGAGGCCGGGGCTCGGGGAGTAGCAGAGGTTAGGTCGAATAGGAGGTTCCAAGTTCAAGTCCTAAGAAGAGAAAAAGAATGATACCTACAAATAAAAAATGGAAATACCCAATGAAAAGCTTTTGGGAGTTAAATTAGTAAAGCAAGTGCTTGTTACTGGAATTACATGATTGGATTCTACACAATGCATATATACGGATAACTAATATCATATAACAGAGAGAATTATTATTTCCTCTAAATCCATTCCATAATATCAAAGTCTGGTCGGACAATGTCAATTGCCATGAAATAATGTTTCTTTTCCTCTCAAACATTCCACAATGGATGGTCTAAATGAAAATAAATATGATCCTAAATGCAATTTTTGTATTAATTAAAAATCTGAATGTGAGAATACAATTGCTAGTCACCAAAACAAGATTACAAGCAAGAGAAGGAAAAATAAACATCACATTCTTACTACTAAATATTAAAAATGGCCATTAATCGCTGGATATTAGGGACGGTTGCGACGAAGCTTGGAGGCACAAAGAGCGTTGACTTTTCAAAAGCGGGTGAAGCAACTAAGCTTCCGAATTAGTAAGAATACATGTCTTAGTTTTCAGGATGTCAACTGGTGCAGGAGTGGATAAACAAGGATGTGAGCATAAGAGCTAGGTCTTTCTTGGATCTTGTTGATAAAATTGAAATTGGTTAATGTTATAGTATTGTAGAATTAGAAACTAGTTGGAAAAAGGAAACTTGCATTCATGTAGAGTTAGGTGTTAGACCTCTCTCAGCTCTTACTCTCGGCGTGAACGAAGTGGGAAAGTGCGAGTGGCACTAGTTAGTTATTGGTTTGAAAGGCCTTTTTTTAGGAGCGTTTGTTTTGGGAATGTACTGCGGTGGTTTTGCCTTGCGGGGTGGGGTTTAGGTATTTTTGGTTCTAGTGGTTGTGAAATTGATACCATATTTTCATTGCTGAGTGATTTTGGAGAGAAAGGGCTCCAGGCATCTGCCTTATTTTTGTTCTCTATCAGATTAATCCACATAGTTCCCTCATTGTTCTAAACACTTTGTTTTGGAAGACTCTGTGCTTGGTTGTTTGAGTTGTTTGCAGATTCAGAAAGAAGGACTTATCATCTGGTATCAGAGCATGGAAACTAGGAGTCCGGTTGCTGGTAAGAGAATGGAAACTAGGGTTGAGAAACTGGAAGACCAAATGGGGCTTGTCCAAACTGAATTGCTGAAGGTTGTAACTAGATTAGAGTCATTAGACAAATTAGATCGGTTGGATTTTGAGAAACTTAATGGAGCTATGGAGCAATTACCGATGATCGAAGAGGGGGTTAATGAGTATCCTCCGCCATCTCAATATTGGCAAGCAGCAAACCACGACCCCATCACTGGAGCTAGTACCAGAAATTTCCCATGTCGTGTTGACGGCAGAAGTGGTCAATAAGGGTCAAGCAGTTCTAGAAGAGTATCCGATGGTGGAAAGGGAGACCTCTAATCTACCCTCGGCTCCAATCCGACAAGAAATCTTCCCTCGAAAACTAGAGCTACCAATTTTTGAAGGAAACAACCCCGATGGGTGGCTCATTAGGGCTAAGCGTTGTTTCAAGCTTAATGGTGTCTCTCCGGTAGATAGATTGCGAGTAGCGATGGTCTATTTGGAAGGAGATGCATTAGCTTGGTACTACTACGAGGAGAGTCGTCGGACCTTCAGGGGGCGGCCGAAATTTAAAAAAATGTTGTTAGAGCGTTGGCATTCATCTCAGTTGGGAAACATGATGGAGCAACTTCTAGCACGCCGACCATCATCGGTGGGTGACTACCTTTGCAACTTCGAGCTACTATCCCGCGATCTTCGAATCTTCGAATGATCTTTGGAAAATGCCCAGCCGTCGATGGGCTTCAAGAGATCAAATCTCATTTCCCGGATTATGGGAGCCAAAGGGACTGTGCCAGGCTATGAAAATGGCCCAAATGCTAGAGGATAAAAATAATGCTGCTTCGGAGCGGGGTGGGATACTGACACCCTGGCGGGTAGGTAGACACTTCACCTTCAAAGCTCCATGTAACATTCCCAGACCCTGATCCCCTCCTTCTCCCACGACAACCAGATCTGGTTCCTCCCCCTTCTCTGCTTTGCCATTCTTTACCCCTCAATCTCTCTGCCATCCTCCACCCTGGCTCCTGGCATTACCCAAGTTTTGAAGGTTAACGGATGTGAGAATAAGAAGGAGTGGATAGGAGGTCTAACATTAAGACTTCATATTCTCTCCTATTTGGTTTGAGGATTGTCTTGCATGCCTCGACCTGAGTTTATTGATCAGTAAAGATATTGTTTTCGCGGTTATCTCTAACTTCATGGTTGACCTTGGGCTAAAAAAGGTCAGTGGAGTTTTTTTGAAAAAACCTAGGCCAGTAGAGAATGGGTGTTTTGAAACACCACTTTAGGGTGATACATGGTTGACACAACCACCACCAGCAAGAGCGCCGCATCGCGATCGGCCCATCCCAGGAATCCTACAGCCTGAAAGTCAACTCATGAAGCTCACGCGCCACCCCTATTCTAGCAACTATCCCCCAGCGCGTGCTTGGGGCGTAGCTCTCAGAGCCACGAACTTCTCATTGAGCATCTGACCACTCGACTTGCCTCTCTTCTTGAGTCGGAACAATGTCCTTCCAAAGATTTTTAGGTTTGTGGTCATTCTTCCTCAGAGTTTACACTCTGATATTTCTTGCTTCTTGACCTTCAGTAATATCCAAAGGTGTTTTATGGATTGTAGGGCCAAGTTCTATTCCAGTGCAGTGTTTTTTAGGGAAAGGCAGTCCTTTTCCCTACAAGATCCCATTTTTCTAGTATTTTTCGGATTATGTGACCTATTTGGATTAGATCTCTCCACATAACTAACAAGAAACCTCGGGGAGGAGTTGTGTGTTAGTGTGTATAATCCAGGCCATATTACCGGATGTGTAGGAGGGATTCTGACGTAAATCGAAGATTTCAATCATCTCGGTATCATAAATCACTTAAGTCTACATCTACTTCTATCACTACACTCATTGAGTCAGATAAAGCCAACACGTGTTTTATTTCCTCTTATCCCATGGGTGGGTGACTGCGGAGCCACGAGCCACATGACGAGTAACTCCAGTTTATTTTACTATATCTTTGAGTCTCACCTTCTGCCTCTCGCATTTACCCTTGCGGATGGGCTGACATGCTTGTGTCGCTGATGAAACAGATTCATCTAATGACTCTAATCCTTTGACCTTTGTTGGGTTTACCTGATTCTTTTAATTTAATTTTCTGATAAACTCACTCGTACACTTGATTCTGTCATTTCTTTGCGTGCTGATGTAGGATCTTTGGTGAAGCGGATTATTGGTAGAGTGAGTCTCTGATCTACATCCTTGACACGGAGGTGCGAAGTGCGTTGCTTGTTAAGAGTTGTTCACACAATTCAGTGCATTGTCTCTAGAGTCATCCTTCCCTCTCTACGTTGAAAGAAGCTATATGTGAGTTTCTAATTATCTTCATTGAAATGTAGTCGTGTCAATATACTAAAAACTGCTCGTGTGCATTTGAGTCTAGAGTCGATAACGAAACCACGCTCCTTTTGAGTTGTTTTGATGTTGGAACCATATCCATTAATCTCTCTCCACTAAGTTTAAGTATTTCGTTACTTTTGTTGACAATTTCTCTCGTGTCACTTGGTTTATTTAATGAAAAGTCATTTTGAGCTTTTTTCTCATTTTAGTGTCTTTTGTGTTGAAATTCAAACACAATTTCATGTCCATGTTCAAACATTGAGAAGTGATAATACCAAGGAATATTTGTCATAACCTTTTGATTATTATTTGTGTGGGATTACCATGGGAGCGCCGTGTGTTGTCTGGCACCTCTCGAGAATGAAGGCGGTGAGAGAAAGAATAGAGCGTATTCTTGAGGCCTGCACCAAACCGCTTTGCTCGGATGAAACCTCTCTAAACATTTTTGGGCTGATACAGTCTCCATAGTTTGTTTTTTGATTAATAGGATGCTCTCATGGGTTCTAAATTGGGCTACTCCATACCACAAGTTTTCCAAATAATTTGTTGTGTCCTATTGATCCCAAGGTATTTGGATGCACATGTTTTGTTCAAGATGTCCGTCTTCAAGTCTCTAAACTTGATCTGAAGTCCTTAAAGTGTATCTTTGTGGGCTATTCTCGTGTTCAAAAAGGGTATAAGTGCTATTATCCCATTCTTCGACGTTACTTTGTGTCTACTAATGTTACATTCTTTGAGACTACCCCATTTTTCCCTTTCTTCTCTTGTTCCTAGTCAGGGGGAGGATGATGATTTATTAGTGTATACTATTGCCTCACCGGCTCCACCAGCTCCTACTCCAGCTCACGTTCTTATCAAACCTCTCATTACTAACTCAAGTATATTTTCGGCACCAGAACCCTCCAGTCTCTAGTCCAACACCGACTGCTTATCCGGTTCAGCATGATGATCTTCCGATTCCTCTCCGTAAAGGAGTGGCGTCGGTGTTCTCACCCCGATCCCTCTTCGTTTTTTTCCTATAACCATTGTCTTCTTCCTCTTGTTCCTTTATTACATCTTTTGATTATATCTCTCTTCCTATCACTGTCTGTGAGGCTTTATCTCACCCTGGTTGGCATAGTGCTATGGTGGATGAAATGTAGGTTTTAGATGATAATTGTACATGGGACTTGGTGCCTTTACCTATTGGAAAGAAGGTCATTGGTTGTCGTTGGGTGTTTGTAGTAAGGTTTAATCCTGATGGGTTTGTTGCTAGATTGAAGGTCCACCTTGTTGCTAAAGGCCTCTCGGACTTATGTAGCGTTAATATTACGATACTTTTTCTCACAGCCAAGTACGCTAAGCATACGTTCGATCTGTTTTATTTTCTTTACGCTACTTATGATTAGGACTTGTATCGATCGATGCTCGAAATGTCTTTCTACGTGGAATCACATAGGAGAAGTTCATGGAAGCGGCCTTGGGGTTTTGTTAACACCGGGAGATAAAGGAAGGTGTGTCATCTTCAATCGCTATATGGTTTAGAAGCAGGGAGTCACTCTGTGCTTGGTTTTGGCAAATTCAATCAGGCAGTTGAGACATTTGGCATGCAGAAGAGTAAGTCTAACCACTCTGTCTTCTATACAAATTCTAGTTTTGGTATTGTTTTACTAATAGCGTATGTGGATGATATTGTAAATCGTGATATTTTAAGGTATATTATCATAAATCCTTTCTTCATGTCAGTTTAAAGTTTAGGAATGTTGATATTCTTGATCATCTGATCGTAGAAAAATGTGAGAGAATTTTGTTATCTCAACGGAGATATGTGCTCAATTTGTTATCTGAGACAGGGAAATTGGGTGTCAAATCGTGTAGTACTCTTATGACTCGATATGCGAATCTAACAATAGAAGAACTGTTGAAGACCTGAAAATATAGAAGGCGGTTGGGAAGTGAATTATGCTGGTAACTTCGCCTAGATATTGCTTATTTGAAAATTTAAGTGTTTTGAGTCGGTATAATAATAAATACCACGATGGAGTCATTGGGCAGTTGTGTCCTATACTACGTGAAAGAAGCCCTTGGACGTGGAATATTGTATAAAAAGCATGGGCGTCCCCAAGGTGAGTGTTTGAGGCCAGCGGTAGAGACGGGATCGAGGAGGCGAGATCGCTCAGGATGTGTATACTTTTGGAAATGATCTAATGGAAGAAGTAAAGCGAAGTGTTTGCTTTCGCAATCTAGTGTAGAGTCAAAGTATCGAGCCATGGCACAATCTCTATGCGAGATCATGTGGATATATTACGATTATTGATGGAAGTGGGCGTAGCTTTGATGCAAATGAAAACTTTGATGTGATAACGAGTTAATGCATATAGCTTCCCAACCCGGAGTATTTCATGAGCAGACGAACACATTGAGATAGATTATCATTTTGTCCATGAAAAGATTTAGTTGGGGTTGATCTCTACAGGATACGTGAAGACTGAAGAACAGTTAGGAGATATTTTCACAAAACCTTTAATTAAGGGATCAAGTTGATTATCTTTTGTAACAATCCTTGCTTGTAATCAATATCTATCTTAGCTTAGGGAGAGTGATATGTATTGTAAATTAAGCTAGATTAAGAAAAAGGAAACTTATTCATGTAAGTAGGAAAACTTCATATTCTTTCCTATTTGGTTTGGGATTGTCTTGTATATAAATAGGTTGTTTGTGATCAATGAAAGACACAATTTTTCCTTCAATTATCTCTAACTTTAGTCAACTAGTTAAGGCTATAGGTTCTAATTTCTTGCCTTTTTTTACTTGTACACCTCATTCATGCACAGATTGCACCCCATTTTTTTGTTAAGATCTCATTCTAATACAAAAGCACATGATCAATGAACTTGGATGACTCATGAAATAAATATGCAACAAATGATGAGAAAAAGGATAATTATATTCACTTAGGAAAGGCAGTGGGTTGGGTTTATCGGTAATCCAGTCAAGCACTAGCAGAGCCAGAAAATAAAGTAAGTGGGGGCACAACTATTCTCAGTGGGGGAATGATGGCATAGTGGCAGTCTAGCTTTCTCTCAAGTAGCACCCCCCCAGCCCAGTTCTCTCTAACTCCGCCCTAGCAGGCCATCAGAGCTGGCAAGGGTATATGGAAGGCAAATTCTGGTGTTCAAGGTGAGTTCAGGGAAGCATTAGAAGACTCAGAACAGTTCGGGGCTGGATCAGATTCTACACCACCCATTGCAGTTTATCCTTTACCATTTCACATATCCCATAGGAATGTCATAAAAATGACACGTTGTCCATAAATTTATCCTTTGACACTCTCAACCTTTAACATTTTAAACCCTAACACCCCACTAGCCATTTCTCCAGCTTCTTCATTGGCCACATCTTCTGCAGTCTTGGTCACATTATCAAAACAAAAGACTAACAAAAAAAAATACAAACAAATGCAAGGGCCTCACTAGGGCAAGAGAGAAGATTGAAGGAATTAGCACTATATTTTAAATGGGATAAAACTGAAGGGATCAAAAAGGAGCATCTCAATGAAGTTGGAGAATTCAAGTGCCATATATTTGTATGGTAATTCTAATCCCTCCACTCATGATTTTTTCATGTAAGATATTCAAGCCTTACAACCTGTGAGATAACCCATAAGTTATCCCTCCAGAAATGCTAAATATGTGCAGTGTATTTACAGCGTCAGATGGATTTGGTTTTTAATTTATAACCAGAAATAGATTAGGCTTTCCCCCTTTAACAAGAGATGGCTTTGGTATTTGTATTTATACCTTGACTAGTTTTTTTTTATATATATGAGTATTTGTACCTTGATTTGTTTAACAGTCCTAGGTTTCTTCCTCGATATTTTTTGTAATTCTCAATGGAGCATTAGACGTAACAACAAAAGGAAGAGGTTTCCCTGATGGAGCAATTCCTTGGTATCCCTTCAGAGTGAATGGGAGCACGGGTATGGATGGACTTTCAAAGCTTTATCTCATTCCATGGGTTGTACCCACAAAATCTCAAACAATTTCCCAATAGCTCCAAGTTTAGAACGTTCGGAAGAGCAGCAGTACAGAAAATGGAAACACTGCAGTTCTTCCACATCAAAGGAAACAGAGCGATGGGTTGTAATTTCGATGAACAGGAGTTTGAAGGTGGTCACACAATGGATGTTATATCCTCCAACCCCTGCTGCACATAGTACCTAGGTTTTGCTTCATCAGTGGTTGGGATAAATGCCCCTGCCAACAGGGAGGATTCCCCATTATCCAAAAAATCAATTTATCATAGGTCTTTCTTCACAAAGTTTGCAAATAATGCTTAAAATACGCCATAGGACAAACTGTTGGAAAAAACAAAAAAAATGCTCAAATCATAAGGGAATCCATGTTTCGGCATGCATAGCGAACATGTTGTTACTTGTAGCTACCTCCCTAGTTCAATGGCTGGAAATTTATACATTCTCTAATCAAAAAATAACTTATGTATTAGAGACAAACTTCCATTGGGATCATTTGCCACTTGTGCCATCTCTGTATCCTCTTGTTCCAAGTTAATATTTCTTAGTTGGGAGCAAATAGCTTTAAGCACAAATCTTTCTTCCATTCTATAATTTTATAGTGACTGATCATACAATTTGATGAAATCAAAATTATAAAAGAAAAAAAAAAGAGAGAGAGAGAAAAGAGAAAAGAACAATAACAGAACAATGCACATGCAAGCAGTAAATAACCTTCTAGTCCATTAGACAAACTACAAATAATTGAAAAGCGTAGAAGATGCATAATTCAACAACACACAAGACAGACTAACCTTGTCAGCAAATCCATAACCACTTCCTTTTCCTGAGCTGGTTGATGGCTGAGTACTACAAGTGTGGTAACAAAAAGAGAAGCAATTATAGTGAAAAATCCAACTGTACCAGAAATACGCCTAAGACAATCCAATCATAAAACTGAAATTAAACAAGGAGACCCCAGTGGCATTACTTGCTTGAGCTCCTGCATGAATGGACATCTGAATTCTCCTCCAAAACCAAGTCGAGCCTATCTATGTGAACAACAACCGGCTCTATTTGTACATTACTCACATATGGCAGCTAAAAGACCATATCACAGAAAAAATAATAATAATTAGAACAGAAAAAACAAAACAAACGAAAATAATATAGTCGGAGAGAGAACGAACAACTAGCAAAACCACCTGGACTTCATAATAAGTAGAAAACAAAAGAACGACCCACTGTTTGCTCCAGAGGAAATGCAATAAAAACCCGAATTCAATATCTAGGAATTTTCAATATTTGTAAAAGAATAAAAACAATAATAAACTAAAACTTTTTAAACTAAATAAATAAATAAAAATAAGCCTTCAGTAACAAGCCTAATACAAATTTTGCTTAGCATATAACCATTATAATTTAAAAATAAATAAAAACAATAACCTCTTTTTTCCCATTTCCCCAATTTATCAATAACCACACAAGAACAATAGCAGATACTAAATGAACTATAAAAAACGAACCAATATCTCCAATTTCCCGACTTTCGCTGTCGTGACATTCAAAGCAGGCGGCAATCCAAGACTCGAATGAAGAACATCTCCATTTATATCTACCAACCACAAAAACAAATCACCAATCAAATCTCACATTTTTTTCATAACCAAAACTTAAAACCCTAAAATCCCAACCAATCCACCACATAACCTGCCTCCAATTTACATTCAAAACACAAACTCCCCAT
Organism: Tetrastigma voinierianum; assembly: GCA_016808115.1. Lineage (NCBI taxonomy): Eukaryota > Viridiplantae > Streptophyta > Magnoliopsida > Vitales > Vitaceae > Tetrastigma > Tetrastigma voinierianum. The sequence continues at coordinate 469,617 of JAEQBH010000197.1, read as the reverse complement.
CAAACATCAAAGCCTCAAATGAATCACAAAATTCTAAAAAAAAAAAGTACCCAAATTGGAGGCTGTACAATTTTGACCCTGCAACTGAGACAGTCCTGGAAGGATTTGAGCCAATACTTGAGAGTGTACTCCAAGGCTCGGGCGATAATGGACTCCATGAGAAGCCGCCCTTAGATGCTTCGGCAGCCTTCTGGAATCTTCTAGATCTGGAACGGAGGGGGCAGAATTTGGGGAATTCGGATCCTGCTAAATGAGACTGAAAGTTTTCAGGTGGGAGTACCAAGGGAGGGAGAAATGGAGGGGGCGTCACGTGACAGATATCGCAGCGGGAGAAGGTGGCACGTGCGACGAAAGTCGAGAGGGCCTTGGATCTGGAGTGTGTCAGGACTCAGGAGTTGCTTTGTCGGTTTGTTTGTGTGTTTTGTAGGAAAATGGGAAAATGGAGTGTGGAACTACTAATAAATGATTTGCTAAATCCACGCCAATTTTTTTTAATTATATATATATATATATATATATATATATATATATATTTGACAATTAAACACTTCATAGTTACAATTTGTAGTAAAGCGTCCACTCAAACTCAAACTCAAAACTCATTCCACTCTCCTTCCTAAGCCCTTGCCTGTTAGAGCATAAATAATTACATATTTCAAGCCTATAAAATCTAAAAACATATATTTTAAGGGGTTTGTTTATAGTTTTTGAAAATTATGTTTTTCTTTTTTCTCACAACAAAAAGAAAAGAAAAACGTGAAAAATACGTCAATTTTTTTGTTTTAAAAAACATAAAAAATAATAAATTTAAAGAACAAAAATAGTTTTTAAAAACAAAAAACAAACGCCCTTACATTCTTTTATATATAAAAAAAATCATGGGTTTCGTATTTTTAATAAACATTGGGCTATATCATAATATGTAACCCATTGTTAATATAAATAAATAAAAATGTATTTTTATTAATAAAAATTTGAATGCATAGTGAAGTAGAAAATATGGTATTTATCTTTTCAATCAATTTCTAAAGGAAATGGAATGGGATTCCGATGAGGGGGCCTACATTTGTATAAATGAATTTCCTTTATATTTAGGTGGGACGAAAGTTGATTCCAAAGTTGTAGTGAATGTAACACCCAGGAATTTGTATAGGTATAAATTAGGGAAAATAATAATGGCGGGAAATTACGTATAGGTATAAATTACGGAAAATAATAATGATAATTCGATTAGGCGTTATGAAAATAATAATGGTAATAATTAATTAATTACTTAGCAGGATGTTATGAAAATAATAACATGTGAGACTAAAAGAATAATAATGGTAATTCGATTAGTAATTAATTAATTCTTATAATGAAGGGCGTTATGAAAATAATAATGGTAATTCGATTAGTAATTAATTAGTACTATAATGAAAGAAATTAAAGTATTTCCCTAATAGATACTAGTATAAATTGGAATACAAGGAAAATCCTTTACATTAAATGCTGAATTCTTTTCATTGGGTAGAATTAGGAAGGCGTGCGAACTTGGGGTCTGAGGTTTGAAGAAGCAAAATTTTTAAGGTAGATCTTATAATTTTATTTATGCAGATTTAACATTAGCAGGTTAACAATTTTAACTCGAGTTTAGATAAGCGCAGAAGAAGTCGATTTAGATTCTGACTTTAATTCTTTTAGAAATAAAATAAAATAAGGATCGGTGGTGTCGTATTGAATTACCTTTGAGTATGAATGAAAAAGTATTTAAGGATAATTTTGAAAAATAATAATAAACAAATAAGATAAATTTAAGAAGAAATGAATTATTATAAATATTTGTATTTGATAAGTATTTAAAATATATATTTTGGTAAGTAAATATTTTATTAAGGTTAAAGGATTTTATTAGATAAGGAATATGATTAGAATAATTATTTACTTGAAATTATAGGAAATAATAATATATTTGATAAGATCATAAAAATAAATAAATTATTAAAAATTAGATCAAGAAAAGAATAATTCTCAATTGTATAGCCTCTTAATTGAATAGTTGTCATTTAGACAGTTATCAAACAAAAATAATATAATTGTTAAGAATATCAAATTAGGAAAGTTTTTAAGAATAAATAAGTAATGATAATAGTCTCTTTTCTTTGTATTATTTTAGGGAGAAATATTTTATTGAGGTGAAATTATTGGATTCATTTCTTTCAAGCTTTGAAATCTTCCTTTGAGAGTAAAGGGATTCCCCATCTGTTTCCCGAAAAATTATTATTTTACTATATATGTCTCATGTTGAGGATATTAATGCGAGATCTAAAAAAAGAAAATTGTTTTATTTTCTTTAGACTTGAGATGAAAATTGTTCAAGCGATTATATATAATCTTGGTTTATGAAAAGTTTCTTGGTTTATTTATTTGATTATCATGGATCGAAAAGTAGTTTCGTATGATTGTACTTTTGAAATTTGTTTTTGTTTAAGAAAGAAAATGTGGAGATATGATGTTTTGTAATTTGGAAATTTTGAATGAAATATTTGACTACAGTTGGATTTGGCCACATCAGCGGAGATAATAGTTGACACTATTGACCCTTGTCAACGGGATATAATAGTTGACCTTTACATTTTCTTGGTAGAATGTAATTGATTTGAATATTTCGGGGTTTGGTTAGAGTTACTAGTACTAGTGGTGTTTTGGTTCAAATCCGCGTAAAAGTGACAATTCGATATCGAGACGGGTTCGGGAGGGACGTTTGTTGTTGATGTTGAGATGTTGTTGTATGGAGATGATGAGATGATGCTGTGTATTAGACCGTTGATGATGAATCTTTGGCCTTGTTGCGTGTTCGTTCATTTGATGTTTGATGTTCTGTTGTTGTGTTGAACTCTTTGGGATTGGGGGGACAGTTGTTGATTCTCTGAAGAGTGCTGAATAGTTGGGATCAATCAGTACTTTAAATACCGTTAAGATGATATTAACAGAATTGGATTCATATATTCATTATTATCTTATGAATCTGTGCTCTGATTCTGTTATATGAAATATTGCCGTTTTGAATTATTGAAATATCGACTTAGATGAAACATTCGCTTTTTATAATGTTCAAAGTTGGATTGAGAAGATCTGAAATATTGTTATATTTTGAAACGACTTTATGCGTATAATTGAGATTTGAATATTTAGAGTAATTTTGTCGATGAAATTTTGAATTTGGAGAATTTTAATTTAGAAGGTTCTTTGCATTCACTGCGAATATGTGATTGATAATTAGACCAATCAGGTCTGAAGGTTAATGTCGTTTATGGCTTGGCCTTTAAGTGAAGGGCAGGGTGTGGTGTGGGTCGTCGCGCAAAGGTGGGTTTCGGGCGTGACAAGGTAATGTCAGTATAGGTTATGATCTTGATGGGGTCGTTTAGTTTACCTTTGGGGAATAGATGAGTGATGCATTAGCTTAAGTTTCAACTTCATCTAGTCTTATTCCTTTAATTCCACACAATTCTAACTATGCCAGCTTCTTAATGACTAAATTAGTTATCTGTTGCTTTATAGAGCATATGCGCGAGGACACGACTTCCCCGAAATAGTCGAAATTTAATGATGATATACCTCCTCCCCTATGAGTCTTGAAGGAGGCTTTATAGATATTTAGGGACTTTAGTTTGGATTGGTTGAGAAGCGAAATTGAAACTCTTGCTGGAAGTAATGGTCGGGCAATCCTCCTAATCAGTGGGGTAGCTCCTATTTGATGGCTTTAGAGTTAGTCCCCTTATTTTTCGATACCTCAAATCCAGCGAGGCGAGAGGCGGATTGTGTGATAGAAAAATTCTTTATTAGCTCGTTGATTGTTACCGAATTTTAAAAAAAAACCTCTTCTTATAACATTTATGTTAAGACAAAAGAGGCGGATCATTAGTGGCTCAAAGCTAGTAGAGAAACACACAGGATTAAGATTTATTGTTTGAGACAGGTTTAGGAGGCATTTTATAAAAGTACTTTCTTGATAGTAATTAAACGACAAAGGTGGGAGAGTTTGTCCGTTTAGACGAGAGATTTGTGATGGCGATATGAGGCTAGAGTTTACGAACTATCGTTTTGCCCTACAGTTGATTACTCTGAGAGGAGGAAAAGCATTAAAGTTTCGGGATGGACTAAAGCCTTATTTGAAGAATAAGATATCAATTCTAAAGTTGGGTGTTTTATTTAGAGGTGGTAGACGAACCCTTATTGCAGAAGGATAATGAAGAGCTTCACGGTATAGAGAGACAAGGAAGAGGAATAGGAGTGATGGTGCTCATGGTAACCAAGAAGTCACCGAGAAAAAGTCGGCTCGAGTGGAATCGAGCCCGGTTATTATCTTAACGAGACTTGTTTAAGTTTGTGAATGGGGATAGTTGAGTGACATGTTAGTTGATAGTTCATATTCGTTTGAGTATTCTTAGCATTCTGTACAAAGGTATGTTAGATAAATGATTTCTTGATGACTAGTTAAAGTTCACTACACTCTTTTCCTTTGTATTGTTTATTGGTTTAGTGAATATGCTTTTATCAAGATGAAGTATGATTTGAATTTGTCACTTCTATAGAACATGTCATTATGGACAATATGGTGGTTTTTGAGGATTATATTATGTGATTGGTAAGAAGGATATTGAATTGAGGCTTATGCTCGCCAAACATTAAGGTTTTTGTTTGATTTTGAGGATGAATTAAGGAGCTTACACTACCTTTTATTTGTTGATTGTTTTGGGAAAATATTGTCTTTCCATATTCTTAGTATCTTGAGTTTAATTGAAACATGTGGATAAATTGTTACTCCTCGCTAAGCCTTGTGAGTAGTTATTTGTAGAAATGTTGTTAAGTCTTTTAAGTTAATGTGATGAGTGATGGAAAACAATTTGGGAATTTGAAGGATTTGATATTGTTATTAAAGTTTGAAGTTTCTTGGGATTTATTGATATTCACAGATAAATTATTAAGATACATAAGATTATCATCTTATGTTTTTGAGGTGACATGAAAGTTAAGTTTGATTGGTCTTATAACTATGATGATGTAGCTTCATAGAGTTGAAGCAAATTGGTAGCAACTCTTATTTTGATTATTTCGGTTTGGGTTTATAAGGTTGTTTGCATAATGATGCCCTTTCATTAGGATTTATGTTGTGTCCATATGCAACATGGAAAATTGATATGCCCATAGACATTTTAATTTTAAGATAAGAAAACTACATTCTGTATGGTTGAAGTTAATAAAATGATTTTTGCACTTAAGATATGAACATTTTTTATTATGAATCTACTCTTAGTTTATGAGAGTTTGAAGTCTTTGTCTTCTTAAAATGATTTTTAAGCAAGAAATAGAAGATATTGATACAACTACTTAAGGATTATGATGACTTTGTCGGTACTAATAAAACAATGAGAATCTTGTGATTTAATACCTTAAATAAGAAAAAATTGATTCCTTGGAAATCATTTAAGGTTATGTAAACGATTATTGTATGAAGATTTAGGATGTTTACAAGTCTATGTTATCTTATTTTGGATTTTAGAGTTCTTATGTTGAGCATTTTAGTGCAACTAAGTTTGTTTGGAGAATTAAAGATTTTATAAGGAATTGTTTGAAACTAGTTGAACTTTTGGAACCATTGTTTGTAATTTTATAAGATAATAAGATCTCTTGAAATTTGGGGATTAGCTTAATGTCTTAAATAATAGAACATAAAGAGACAACTTTGAAAAGGAGGTTTATTACATTAAGTTCACGATCTACCCTAAAAGGATGCAAAAGTTTAATATTAAGACGAAATTTTGATGAAGTCGTATATAATAATAAATGAGTATTATAACATTTGTGACTTCAGGTTGATGATGTCGATATATGGAGGATTATCAAGACCTAATGCTGACTACTTTATATTTCTAAATGAGTGTGAAACTTGTGCAGTAGTTTTGTGATAGGAGTTTCTAGAGCACTTGGGTTGATAATGATGTTTCATTATATGATGGTTTGTGTATGGATAAAGTCTAATAATTTTCTATTAGACTGGCTTCTCGTACTAAGGAGATTTTAATAATAATATATAGAAATATTTGATTCTAAAGTATGTAATAAGAATTCTTATTTTACTTTTAGATTTTGACTTCGTAAAAAAAAAAAAAAAAAAATTGAAGTACTAAGTTAGTTTTGATAGTAGCTTTCATACTTAGACTAATGGTTAATTGAGGAAAGTAATCGCAAGTTGGAAATATTTGTTGAGATATATTGTTTTTAGACTTGGAAAGTAATCAGAATAAGTTTCTTACCTTTAAGTTAAATTTTCTTGTAGAATAGTTTAAGCTAGCAGTAGAGATTATATGTGAAAGGTTTATGGTAAGTTTATGATCTCCTGGGTATTATGATCATGGAGAAAAAAAAATTAACATATGAATTTTGTGTAATTGACTGCGAAAGGATAATCGGATGGAAGAGAATTTGGAAGAAAAATCAAGGTACACACAAGTGTTGTTGATAATCCCAAGCAATATTTGTGTGATTGTGGTTATATTATTTTAAGGATAACATTGAGTTAAATTGAGATATTTGGAAGTTGAAAATCTGACAGAAAAGGAAAACTGGAGTCCTCGATTGTGGGCTTATTTGAAATGTATGAAAGTAGAGTGTAGCGTATAAAATGGCCTTGCCTCAGGACACATCTGGGTCGTAATGTGTTTATGTTTCAACATGAGGAAATATGTTTCGATGCTTCTCATGTTGTGGAGTTAGGCCACATTTGGACTTTTTGAGGACTTGACCTATGAAGATGTCCGTTCAAATTGTGGATGTCGTAGTGAATGGAGTTCTGACGTCTTATCGAGGATTGGTAAAGTCTATGGAGGAATCATAATTATCTGAAAAGCAGGAGTGAAAGAAGAGATGAGAGAAAAAGCATCACTTGATTATTTAAAGAAATACAGTAAGTCGAGTTTAGAGGACTAAATAAGGAGGAGAATGTAGTGAGAATTTGTATAGGTATAAGTTAGGGAAAATAATAATGACAGGAATTCGTATAGGTATAAGTTACGGAAAATAATAATGATAATTCAATTAGGCGTTATGAAAATAATAATGGTAATAATTAATTAATTACTTTAACGAAAGGATGTTATGAAAATAATAATGGTAATTCAAGAAAATAATAATGGTAATTCAATTATGTGTTATTAATTACTATAATGAAAGGGCGTTATGAAAATAATAATGTTAATTCAATTATTAATTAATTAATTACTATAATGAAAAGGAGTAAAGAGTAATTTCCACCCCAATAGATACCCTAGTATAAATTGGAATAAGAAGGAAAAATCCTTTCTATTCATCTTTAATTTCTTTCTGTGAATTAGAATTAGGAAGGACGTCACGGCTTTGGATCTAGAGTTTGAAGAACAAAATTTTCTAGGTAAGATCTTCATCATTTTATTTGTACAGATTTCTTTGATGTTAGAGTTCTTTTCAATTTTCTTTCGAGTTTAGATAAGCAGAAAGTCAGTTTAGGTGTATTTCGTTACCCCAGAAATAAAATAAAATAAGGATCGGTGGTATGTATTGAATTCTTTTAAGTATGAGAGAATGAAAAGTATTTAAGGATAATTTTTGAAAAGAAAATAATAATAAACAAATAGATAAATTTGAAAAGGCCGAGTGTATAAATATTTGTATTTGATAAGTATTTAAAGATATATGTATTTGGTAAGTAAATATTTTATTAAGGATTGAGATTTTTATTAGATAAGGAATATGATTAGAATAATTATTTAGCAATTTATAGGGAAATAAATACATATATTTGATAAGATCATAAAAATAAATAAATTATTAAAATTAGATCTAAGAAAAGTAATATGAGTTTTATAAAATTTGTACTTCACAATTCGAATAGTTATCATTTGAACGATTGTCGACAAAAATAATATAATTGTTGAATATCAAATTAAAGGAAAGTTTCAAGAATAAATAAGTAATGATAATAGTCTCTTTCTTATTATTTTAGGAAATATTTTATTGAAATTGAAATTCTTGGATTCATTTCTTTCAAGCTTTTAGTCTTTCTGGCACGAAGTGAGTTGTCTGACACTAGAAGAATTATTTATTTTTATATATGTACGATAAGGGATATTAATGCGGATCTTTAAAAAGAAAATTGTTTGTTTTTATTTCATTTGGATGAAAATTGTTTAAAAACTGATTATATATAATGCTTGGTTTATAGAAAAGTTTCTTTGGTTTTATTTGATTATAATAAGGTCGAAAGTAGTTTCGTATGATTGTCTTTTGAGATTTGTTTTGTTTAAGAAAGAAAATGTGGAGATATGATGTTTTGTAATTTGAAATTTTTGAATGAAGTATTTGGCTAAGTTGGTTGACCACAGTCAAACGGGAATAATAGTTGACACTATTCGGCCCTTAACCAATGGGATATCAGATTGTATTTATTCGGTCATCGCGGGATATAATAGTTGAGCCTTTACGTTTAACGTGGGAATGTAATTGATTTGAGCCAAGCTCAGGGGTTGGTTGGGGATTCTCTTAAGTCTCTAGTAGTGTTTAGTTCAGTCCACCTTAAAAGAACGATTGCGGTACCTTAACGAATTGAAAGTCACATCTTGGGCACCATTTGATGTTGTTGAGAGAAAAATATATATTTGAAATGTATTTGATTTAGATGATATGAAAGTGTTTGAATCTGAAATTTGATACAATTGTTGGATCGCATTTTGATATGAAGCGATTTGAAATGGATATAGAGAATGTTTTAGTATATTTGTTAATGTTCAAACTTATTTTGAATCAAAGTTTGATGAAAAACAGTCTCCTATTTGTTATATGATTGAAAACTTTTTGATCCATGAAGCGTATTAGTATTTCTTATTGAGCTTTTAGCTCCTCCCCGATCGTTGTGGCAGTATTTTCGAATTTACTTTTAGTTTACGGAGTGATGTTTAGGTTGAAGTTAATCATCTGTTAGAGTTTGATTGAACTTTATGGATCATGTTGAACTCATAGTTCATATTTATGTGAAATGTTGGGTTTTGAAAGTTAATTGGGAATGTCCTTGGATGCGACGTTCCTTTTACTGTTGTATAGTACAAAGTTGGATTTGAGATTTAATATTGTATATTTTGAGCAACATATAGCGTCATAATTGAGATTTTGATATTTAGAAGTAATTTTTATCAGCATGAAATTTTGAATTTTGGAGAATTGATGAATTTAGAAGGTTCGCGCATTTCACTACGAGATATGTGATTGATAATTGGACAAAGAATCCCAGATTCTGAAAGGTTAATGTCGTTTCACCTTCAAACCTTTAGGAATTTGAGAAGGCTTGAGAGGGTGTAGATTGTGATCGTACCCTAGGTGGGTTTCGGGGCGTGACAGTGAACACTTGGAATATGAGAATATATAAGGAATAAAGGAAACAGACCACTAAAAGCCCAACTTAAAATGGTTTTTTAATTTTGGTTTTGAAGTAAAAAAAAAAAAATGAATTATAAGATTGAGGATGAATCAGTCAAATGATAACTCTTATAATTTCTTATTATACTTGATTAATCTATCTATTAATTTTTTTTAAAGATAGATTTATTGATTAGATTTATAATCAATAGAAACACAAAATCAAAAATGTTAAAAACTTTAAAGGATGACGTAATATCCATATCAATAGCAAAAAGTATCGACTCAAAACTTATATATTTAATAATCTAATAATGCCTAAAATACCTAAAATTTCATATTTGTAATATACTGATGAACAGAAACTACAAAAAAGCTAATCGTTAGTCATACAACTACCCTTCACAACAAATCGACAGTAAAACTCGCTACAAAATCGATGGTAAAACTCGTTACAACAAGTCGATGACAAAATATGACACAACAGGTTGATGACAAACAACATAAAAAAATGGAGAAAAATAAAAGATAAAATGAATTTGAAAAGAAAACGTGGAATAATGATTTGGTCAAAATATAAAAAAATCATCCTTCTCTTTAGCTAACAGGGCTTGAATGAAGATGTCATGAAACAAGAGAACATAAAGAAAGATCAAAGAGAGGAGCCTTTAAGACCTATCTATTGAATTTAATTATAATATTATTCTTAGTTTATAAGATTAGGTCACTAACTCCTAAAATAAAGTCCATGAATATGATGTTAGATGTCAAAAAAAAGTTTGGTGATTTAGGTGGGGTTTGTTTCTTTTTTGGATTTTTATCAAAAGTAATTTGTTTTTAGTATTCAAATAGTTTGTTTTTTAATTTCAATTGATTCTTAAATATGATGATAGAAGATAAAGTTGAATTAATAATCATACAATTATTTTGAATTAAGAACTATGAGCTTGAGGTTTGACAAATAGTAGAAGGATGAGATGAATATTAGGGAGAACTATGATCGAATCTTTGTAAGAAAGTGTAAAAAGAAAAACCTATGAAAGCTAAAAGTTTCATTCAATAATATCAAGAAAGTATCATTTTTGAAAGGAAAAAAGAAAGTATCATTTTTGAAAGGAAAAAAGAAAGTATCATTTAATTTTGGATATTTTATAAAAATGATTTAATTAAATGAATTTAAGTATTCATTTTCTACTTAAATTGAAACAGTCTTTTAAACATATAAAAAACAAATAGCCTAAAAAAAAAAAATTTAAGGTTTTGGGCAAAAAAAAATGTATTAGATGAACTGTGGTGGGAAACCCTAGCTACCTTTGCTACTTTGGAGAACCTTTTGGTGAGATGATGGGAGTGGTGTGGAAATGAAGAAAGTAGTAGAGGAATGAATGGGTACGAACAATATAAGCGCAAATCCAAATGAGATCTGAGAAAGGTGACGTGGAGCACATGATAGGTAACATGCCTTCCAAATCTGATTACGTGTGGGCGTGGCTGCATTTGTAAATGACAAAATTGGGATCCAGAGAAGAAATAAATCACAAGATAGCTATCTTTATTGGACCCACCACAACATGCTTCCCGAAACAGACCCAAATTAAGGTCAGGTATTGCATTTAACATAGGGGACTTGTACAGTTTCGGACCAAAATAGGTTATTTAAAAAAAAAAATCATAAATATTGATTGAAAATAAAAATAATGCCTAAATTAGTGTATTTAGGCCGTATCGCCAATATCACGTTAAGCGATGTCGTAGTTATTGTATTTATGGTATGGTATTTAATTTTTTTTTAAGTTAATAAGTAATTATGGCTAGAAAATCGGAATTTTTTACGAAAAATGATAAAGCAGTGATAGAATTATGTGTAATAGCGCGTATTGAAAGCGCGAAGAAATTTTATGATATCGGATGATATGAAACTTTAGTTAAGATTAAATCCATGAGAATTTAATTCTTATAAAGCGATTGATGAATTCCAATGTGATAGAATTTTGCGTTTTTGGGGATAATGGATGTTGATGACTCGCGAGGGGCCCGAGATTATTTACGAAAATATCGGAAGTTGGAAAATGATTTGAGTTTAGTCCATGGGATATGATTTGAACTAAGCTGAGAAACGAGAATAAATGTCAACCGGGGCGAGTCGAGCTGAGCAAGGTGGGCCAGCGTGGCATGACGTGGGTCACGCGTCACGATAAACTTAAGTTGGGGCCGGGAATTAGGCGAAAAGGCAGTTTCCTAGGTTGATAAAGAGAGAGAGAGGAGAAGAGAGAAAGAGGAGAGCCAAGGCTTCCTCCCAAGATCTACGAAATTCCGTTGGTAGGTTTTCGTCGGGCTAAGAACAAAAGTTCATCTCATCGACGAGAGGTACTCGTGCGTACCTGGAAAGAGGGATTTCTCCGACGATCCAAGAAGGAAGATTTCGGGAAATATCCCTCCACGGGAGCCTCGATTTGGCCTTTGGCCACGCCTGGCGGAGGTCAGTTCGAGGCCTCCGGGGTGTCTTGGGGAATTCCCGGTTCACTGAGAGGCTTACGGTCGGTTCTCAGGGGCCACTAGCAGGGGATTATGGGGATGCGTGGCGGACAGATCACCCCTAGGTCATCAAAAAAAAAAAAAAAAAAAAAAGATTTCGAAATGTCAAGTTGTCGGAGTTTAGGAGGCTTCTGCCATATATCACACTCTTTGAGGTAGAGATTCTTAAATCTGTGCCAGCTTACTTTCCATCTTTGAAATTTGGAAAAATAGGGTTTTTTCAGATTTGAGGTCTGTTGCGAAGAAAAACTAGATTTTCGGGTTCTACTCGATGTTTCTTTGCCTAGGCGAAGTCAATTCTCCTAGGCAAAGGTGTGAATCTTCCCAAGGAAGATTGGTTCTTAGCCTAGGTGAAAGGATGGTTCGCTTAGGCGAAGGGGTCCGCCTAGGCGTGGGCATGTACGCTTAGGCGAGCCCGAGGACAGGAAGGGGACATTTTGGCCCGCCTAGGCGAGCAACAACAGGCGAAGGGGTCCGCCTAGGTGTGGGCATGTACGCTTAGGTGAGCCTAAGGACAAGAAGGGGGACATTTTGGTGCGCTAAGCCATTTGTTGCTTTCGCCCCCAGGCGAGTGGGTTCACCTTTAGCGAGCCTCGATTGTTTAAGACTATATGTTTATGAAGCTGTTTGGGGGTGGATCTTGTAGCCCGGTTGGTGTTTTATGGCTTGCTTCGGAGGCCTTTGTATGATTTATTTGAGTGCGTCATTGCTTGACTAAGAGTGACATGTTTTGATGTCAATCTGTGCGTTATAATGTGTTGACATGTGATGAGTTTATATGTGCAAACGGCCATGATATGGCTTGATTGTGAGTGTGCCACTACTTGACAACGTAGTGACCTATTTAAATGTTAATATGAGTACTCCAACATATTGACGTGTGATGAATTGTTATGTGTAGGGTTGGTAACGAGCCGAGCCGAGCCTAGCTTTGAACATTTCGAGCTAGGCTTGTTAATTTATGAGTGAGCTCGAGCCCGAGTCGATCTTTTGAACGAGCTTAAATCAGGCTCAAGCAGCTTGATTTAAAAAAAAAAGAAGCTTGGCTTGAGCTCATTAGGCTCGTTTTCCATATGAAACGAGCTCGAGCAACACCGAGCTCAAGCCCGATCCAGGCCTATACAAGTTTGTGTAATCAATCCCTCAAGCTCAGTTCATATACTTTTAACTTTTGTAATCAATCGATAACAAATCATCAATTAAGAAATAATTTTCTATGATTTGTTTTACCTTGAGTGATTTAGCAATTGATGCTAAAAGGCACATTAAAACCCACACACTTCCTTCAACATTTTGTTTCCCTTTACGGATTCGTAAATTCCCTTCCTTTGGCTTGACTTACCAGCGAAAAATTATGAAATAGAATTAAAGCAGTAGAAGTGCGAGTGAAGAAATAAGATGCAGAAATCATTGAATAAAAGCATGATTGGTTTTAATCAATTATCTAAATAAAGAAATAATATATCAACAAGATCGCAAGCAAACTCATTAATGCTACTTGAAACATTTGGCAATATACTGCTTGCACATGGTTAAGTTGGCCACCACCCTCGACTACGGCTGCTTGCATGATTAATTTCAAGACCAATAACTTCACCGCTGGGATGGAGATTCGAGAATGCGCCCACCATGTAGAAGCCCAGGTCGGCCCCGAATTTTCATACCTTGGTGACGGTGGCACTCCCGAGCGTTACACCGTCTGTTAAGCGATCTGAATCTTGGCTCATGTTTCCTCTATGAAACCCCACGATCACCGCCAGTGCTTTACCCATACCGCTGATCTTATTTGGGTTAAGTCGATACCGGTATCAAAGGGGCCCCGATACCTGAGTTTGAGATTGGATCCTTGTTCATCGAATTTGAATTAGTCGTGATGGTGGGTCGGAGTGCATTTGCCCTCGATGCTACTTAGATCGACAAGCGTCTAAGCTCACGGCCACTGGCCTGCATAGTTTCCACCGGGAGCCCCGATACCCTCATATTTGTGTCCAGTTCTTGTACACGGGATCGATGTCGATACCAGTGGGTGTACCCAACATCCATGTCCTTCACAGAAGCGCGTCCTTTGCGAACACCTTCTTCACGCTATCCACCTTTGGAACATACCATCAGTAGGCACCTTGGTATCGTGGAGTAAATTCGGCTACCGAGGCGGATCACGGAGATCTAGGTCACAGTCCCAGTAGGCGTGGGATTCACTCGAGCTCCGGTCGTCTTCGTCGTCAGCGCCTCCTTAACGGCTTCGTGAGGATTCACGCATTTGCCATCCATGTCGATTGGATCTAGAGCTTGAGGATCAATTCGGCCGATATCCAAGGCCTTGTGTGCGGGCATTTCACTGCAGCGCTTGAGGTCGGGATCATGCCGGTGAAGACCCGGATCCTGGCGGGAGTCGTGGCGGAAGCCTCTTTCGACCAGATGGGTCCGTGATTTTGGCCAGGAGCTTTTTACACTGAGCCGGGCCGAGATTTATCAAGCTGTATTAAGGCTCGAGCTCGACTCGTTTAATCTGAGCTAAGCCCGGCCAGGAGCTTTTGGCCAGGGCGGTAGCTTGGCTCGTTACCAGCCCTAGTTATGTGCAATGACCATTACATGGCTTGCTTGTGTGTGTGTCATTGCTTGATCATAGAATTACATGTTGAATGTAAATGTTGATATATGCTTGTATGATATATTGACATGAATGAAATGATGTATGGAAGTCATATGTAGGTGATGTGATTGTCTATGACATCGGTAAGTGGTATGCATTATGTTGTCCATGTAGCATCATCCATTATTGTAACACCTGGTATATGTTTTGTTATATTCAAGTAAGGATTTTTGGGGAGCAAATGCAACTTATGCCCTATGATATTTTAAATTGTGATTAAGATTAGCCATCTTAATGGTTGGTTTAATTAAGGATTAGTAAAGTGTGTTAGATTGCATTTTATGGCATGTGGGTCAATTATGCAATTAGGTAAGTTTAATTAGTTTTGTTAGGGTTTGAAATTAGAAACATGTCTTGAAGGACCACTTTGAAAAACTTGTTAATGGAGAGGGGCCCCAAAGTGTAATATCCTTGTGAGCTATGTGGCATCATGAGGGCATGACACCTCATATATGCATGGTAGGAGATCTTTGACACATGGCAAGTGCATGAGAAGAGCTTGCCATGTACTTAAGCAAACCAATTCCTCTTGGTTTTGGTACTAGACCAGCTTCTTGCTAGGAAGTGGAAAATTCTGGAAATTTAGAAGTGAGAGAGTTCAGAGAGAAGCTAGAGAGAAGGAGGAGAAAATGCTTGAAGGAAAGCTTGGTTTTGGTGGAAAAAGTTCACTAAGGTATGTAAACATGATCTTTGAGGCCTTGATTGTATTTCTTATGGACTGGTTATATTCTTGGGTTTTGTTGGGATTACATCCTAACCTAGATTTGATGAAAGGTGTGTTTGGTGGAACCCTAAATTGTAAAGACCAATTTTGTGAAGATGGCATGTGTGTGTGTGTCCAAGGAGTCTTTGTCCATTTCCCTTGACCCATGACAGTGTTTTGGCCATAGTTGGCCTAAAGAACTCGAACTGGATGATTCTAGTTGGAAGAAGCCCCGAGTTCAGCCCTTCGAATGTCGGAAGTAACCAAGAACTAAACCCTACCATAAGGCCCTTGAATTTGAGTTGAAGAGTCAGTGCAGTTTGTCCACAATTGGAGCCGATTCCTGTTTTTTGAGTCGTAAGTTGAGTTATATTGATCCAAATGGAGTGATTCAAATGCCTCCAAGTAGCCACATAGGGCGTAACTTCATAGAAAGAAAGTATAATGAAAGTATGGCCAAAATTATGGCTCATTGTTCCCATAATTTCGATCCAAGTAAGGGTGAAGTGAGAGGACCTGATTAAATCCCTGAAATAATCTCGGGAGGTCGAGTGTAAACCATAACTCTTGATTCCGAGTCCGAATGACCTGATTTAGAGGCTGTGGAAAGCTAAGAGATAGGGAACTTTTGGTCGAAGACCATAGTGAACAAAAAACATGTATGGCTGGTCAAAATGGTAGTTAAGAAAAAAAGAAAAAAAGGGGGTCTTGAGATAGGATGAAACAAGATACAAGTGTTGTGTGTGCTGTTTGTGTTACCCTAATAAGGGGTGTTAAATGTTGATATTAGTAAATTATGAGAGAGTGCTCTTGAAGGATCAAAGGTTTATGTTGGTAGGTATAAGAATATGTGAAGATTTGAGTGGTAGGAAGTAATGGCAACCCGATTGGGTAATTTTATATGCTTAGGATTGTTTGAGGCTAAAAGAAATCTTATGACTTGTTAATTACGAGATCCTTTAGATGCTCGATTTTGACTTCCTTAGGAGACTTGTGGATTTTGAATCGAGGAAGGTAGGGATCTTGTAACCTTCTCCACCGCATACCATGGTTGTGAGAAGTCTGTACCATTCCATGCTGAAGCGTGTGATTTTCTAATGATATATATAAATGTATATATTTTTTATATCTATGGAATTCTTTGAATTGACTGGTACATGATGTTTTTAAATATCCATGTGGGTGAATGCTTTGTGAAATTGTTTTAAAGCATGACATGGGTATGGGATTGTGTGAGAGTCCGGATTGATGTAGTGGACACGGGACTATGATTAGTCCCTGGGTTGTAGTCCCAGAAAGGTCACAGATATACGGGATGTGGGCATATCCCTGGGTGGTAAGTCCCAGCAATAATTTGTCATTGTTCGGGGATGATCGGCTAATCCTTGGGTGAAAGCCCAAAAGAGTCACTGATGAAGGGTCGAGATTGTGGTAGTTTTGCATCCATTTGTTTCCACATTAACCTATTATTTGTAAAATGCACATGTTTTGAGATGTGTTGAATTATTTGTATTTTGAAATGTTTTATAAGCATGACGTATGGGATTCCTCTTGAGTTATCGAACTCACCCACAAATTATTCCCTCCGCCTTAGATGTGAGTCTGAGTTTGGTGCGTGACTTGAGAGTTTGACTTGGGGTTTTGGAGGTTGGGAGCTATGTTGACCTTAGCATCTTTGGTGGTTGGGCACATCACATTTGAGAGCATCCCCAGTGTTGTGTGGAGGTTCTGCTTGTATATTTTGGACGATTCATATCGATCATGGGTCATTGTATATTTGGCTTGTGGCTATTAGTTTAGGACACTTTGTGAAGTTTTGGGATTTTGTGTAAATATTATTTTGATCAAGTGTAAGTGTATAGTCTTGGGTGCATTGAAGACTTACCTCGGTCTGAATATGTATATTTATGTTTTGAGACACGGACTTGAGTTTCAATTCATTTGAGCGATTACTCAGAGTGGGTTTTGGACTCGGGGTTTGAAATACGGGGTTGATATATATGGTGTGTAAGGCTAGTGGTAGCCTTTTTTATGCAAAGTGTTGGATTTTGAAGAGTCCTATGTTAAGGGGACTCATGATGAAAAAAAAAGATCGTAAAATAACATAAATCCTGCCAGAGTGAAATCGAAGTGTGACAAGTTGATATCGGAAGCGAAGGGATAAATCCTTGGGAAGTTAAGGAAAATTTAATAGGTACACATAAAGTTCCTAGGCACACTTTAAGCTATGATGATGAGAGCTTTGGTTTTTAGTGCTAGGATTGTGCTATTAATTTGATGATATGATTTTCATACATGGCATGGCATTAGGCTTCCGCGGCGACAACTAGTGAAGGGTATTTTATGATAACATGTTTGCCTGAGATTATGTGATAACATGTTGGTGTGATTACAAGCATGATATAATGAGTTTAGATATTATAATGCTTGTATGGATTTTTACCATAGTATTGGCTAGTGTGTAATGATTCTTATACCATGTGCAATTGTAATGAATCGGGTAAGACAGTTAGGTCAATAGCGGTAAAGATTGCATAGCTATAATAAATTGATGTTGAGAACCTTAGAGTTATTAATGGATCTTGTACCATGACATCATGATAACTGATTGTCTATTTTCTTATATATAGACAATGAATAGAGGAAGAAGGAGTGGGCTGACAAAGGGTCGAATGCTGTGAGATCCTCTTCACCGAGTTCAGAGGATGGGTGCAGGAGGCGTGAAGCGTTACCTCAGGGTCGTCAGGAGAAGATGGATGATGGGTTGATCAAGGATTTCAAGGCACTTATTCCCAGTGTTTCGGGGTGGTGTCAATTTCCTTGAGGAATTTGAGCGTGGCTAAAGGAAGTGAAGAAGGTCTGGATGTCTTGGAAGTCCTGGGGAGGCGGAGAGTTTCTCTAGCGTTCTTTATGTTGAGGACGGGCGACAGTTGAGTGGGATATAGTTAAGAACACCCGTGATGTGCCACATGGGGTGGACTCGGTCGAGGAGTTACTCTTGGCCAAGTACTTTCCACCGGGGCCATGAGGAGGCAGAAGAGATCGGGTTTGTGCACTTGCGGCGGGGCTATGGTTGTGGCCCGAGTATGCCTCCGGTTTACTCTGTTGTGTCGGGGTATGCACCGGCGTGTGGTGTGACCAGGCAAATGAATGAAACGGTTCGAGGGAGGGTTTGAGAATTTGAACATTCGGGCTCAGGTGGCTCCTTTCATGCTTCGCACCTACAGGTGAGGTGGTAGCCGCATTTGATTATTGAGAGGAGGCGGCAAGTACGGAAGGAAAGAAATAAGAATTCCGGGTTTGGTGACTTGGTCGAGGATAGAGGGCTAAAGCGCCCGGGATGAAACGGTCACGACGGTTGCCCATGCAGCGGGGGCAAGCCCGGAGTGGGAATGCGAGTTGGGGACGTGGGGCCTCGGACGTGTTATGAGTGTGGGCGCGACGGGACGCGAGGAGGTGGTGCCTAAAGTTGCAGCGGCCCGGGGGCATGACCTCACTCCGAGAGTCGATTTCAGCGATGACCATTCGTGTTCAAGGAGGACGGCCTCGAGGGGAGGAGATTCCGGAAAGGAAGACTACATCTACTTCGGGCCAAAGTCTCAGGCGAGTCTTCACTGTGGCCCATTTTCGGGGATCGAGCCTAATGTACTCACTGGAAGGTATGGTTTGTGTTATAGCACTTGGGCACATGTGTTGTTTGATTCGGGTGCATCACGTTCATTTATATCTACTTCTTTTGCTTCCATTTTGGACTTAGAGATTGCACTCTCTTGTCCTTTGTTTGTTGAGACACCTATGGGTGGCATGATGGAAGCTAAGTGGGGATGCGTGTTGTGTGTTGAATGTTCGGGATCTGAAGTCGTGATTGACTTAATACTCCTACATATGGCGGTGTTTAGCGTGATTGTGGGAATGGATTAGTTAGCCCCACATCATGCGGTCTAATTTGTTTTCGAAGAAGGTGACCTTCGGATTGGTTGTGGGTCCGTGTCGGCTTCTATGTGGATCTAGGGAATTTTAGTTAGACTCGATCGTTGATAGAGATGGAGAAAAAGTGGTTGAGAAAAAATGGGGGCCAGCACTTCCTTTTTACTATGCCGGGGGAGAGTAAAAGGAAGGTAGGGGTGGATTGTATTCCACAAGTGTGTGACTTTGCTGATGTATTTCCTGATGAGTTTCCAGGATTACCTCCCCATAGAGAGATGGAATTCTCCATCGATTTGTATCCCAGTACTAATCCTATTTCAATAGCTCCATTTAGGATGGCTCCAGTTGAGCCAAGAATTGAACCTCACGAATTTGCAAGAATTTGCGAGTAAAGGGTTCATCCGACCCGAAATTACCTCGCCTTGGGGTGCTCTTGGTGTTGTTCGTGAAAAAGAAAGAGGCGGAACCGCTACGGTTATGTGTGGATTCTTAGGAAGTTAAATAGAGTAACGATTGAAGAACAAATTACCCACTTCCTCGGATTGAGGATTTGTTTGACCGGTTGAGCCAGGGCTTGGTAGCCTCGAAGATTGATCTAAGATTTGGGTATCATCAGTTGAGAGTACGGGACTTAGATATCCCGGAGACTGCTTTTCGCACCATACGAGGTATGGACACTTCGAGTTTGTTGTCATGCCTTTTGGATTGACTAATGCTCCAGCTGCCTTTATGGATATGATGAATAGGATATATCGTCCGTATCTGGATCAGTTTGTGGTAGTGTTTGTGGTGACATCTGATGTATTCAAGGAATTGAAGTGAACATGACGCATTGCGATTGGCACTACAGTCTTGAGAGAATGGAGTTGTATGCGAACTAAGAGTGTGATTTCTTGTTACAAGAAATCCAGTTCCTAGGGCACATGGTGTCTAAGGAAGGTATTTGGTGGATAGGCAAGGTCGAGGCTGTGATGAGGTGGGAGCGACCCAAGAGTGTCTTTGAGATCTAGCGGCTTCCTTGGATTAGGTTTGGTTGTGCAGTCGATTTGTTGAGAACTACTCCCGGGATTGCATGTCCAATGACTAGACCTGCCTTGAGAGTGAGCTTTATTGGAATGACAAGTGTGAGGAGTCTTTTCGGGAGCTAAGAGATTGACTACGTGCCGGTGTTGATTACTGAGTGAGTGGGAAAGAGTACGGTTTTTGTGATGCCTCAAGGGTTGGCAGGGTGTGTACTTATGCAAAAGGTAGTGATTGCCTATGCCTCTAGGCAATTGAAGAAACATGAAGAGAATTACCCCACGCATGATTTAGAGCTTGCTACAACAGTGAGTGTTGCCACTAAAAGTTATGACCTTACTTGTATGGTGAAAGGTTGGAAGTGTTCTCGAGCCTGAGAGTTTGAAGTATATATTTACGAGAGATTTGAATGCCGGGCGGAGGTGGATGGAGACACTTGAGACTTTGACTTTTCTTTAATACCACGATTGAAGCAAATGTGGTCGCTAATGCCTTGAGTAGAAATCGAGGAGCATCCTTTCGGTTGATGGCTTATGAGTGGAAGATGTATGATTACATCGGCCGAGTTCCACGATGCTTTGATGAGGATGAGCCCCAGGCATGTTTTATCACGTTGGTAGCTCGGTAGCCAGTTTTCAAGAATCCATCGAGGCTCAGAGGAGTGATAAGAAGCTTGAGGGCACACGCTCGCAAGTGGTAGCTGGTGATGCACCTGAAGGGTGGAGCATTCATGCGGTGGAATCTATTTCCTCGATAGATTGTTTTGTGCGGATGATGCACAGTTGAGAGAGGAGGTGATGAGGGAAGCTCATCACTCTCGGTTCACGATACATCCTGGTGAGACAAAGATGTACCAAGACTTGAGGCGCCAATTTTGGTGGCATTGGATGAAGAGAGACGTAGCGAGTTTCGTCTCCAAGTGTTTGACGTGCCCGACAAGTGAAAGTGAGCACGAGAGACCGGTAGAACATTGCGGTAGTTACCCGATCGTAGAATGGAAATGGGATCATGTGACCCGATGGACCGTGTTTGGTTTGCCCAAGACTCACGAGGGTAAAGATGGTGTTTGGGTGGTTGACCGGTTATTCATCGGCTACATTTCTTAGCAATAAGGACCAGCGACTCTATTCTTACTTTGAGCAAGTTGTATGTGGGGAGATTGTGAGGTTACATGGTGTACCTCTCTCCATTGTGTCGAGATGGGACTCGAGGTTTACGTCCCGATTACGCGATCTTCTGCCAGCTTTGGGACGGAGTTGGGGATTAAGTACAACATTTCACCCATGGGCGACGGGCAATACGGGAGAGTGATTCGGATTTTGGAAGATATCGCTTAGAGCATGTGTGTTAGACTTCCGGGAGTTGGATGGACCATTGCCTTTGATTGAGTTTGCGTATAATAATGGTTTCTAAGCGATGTGGGATGGCCTTGAAGTATGAAGCTCTATATGGAAGGCCATGTAGATCGCCTATGTCTTCGGGCCCGAATCGGGAGGCTACTTTGATTGGTCGAGTTGGTGCGAGAAGCTTGACGAAGATAAGGGTGATTCGTGATAGATGCGGCTCGCCGAGGCATAAAAGTTATGCGACCACGGGAGGGAGACCCTTAGAGTTTCGGGTTGGGGACCATGTGTGTTTTAGAAATTAATAAGTACCATGAGGAATATTCGTTTTGGTAAAGGCGGCCCCTAGGTACATTGGTCCGTTGAGATTCTCCAAAGAGTTGGAGAGGAGTATGGCCTGATTAGCTCTTCCGCCGCGATTGTTTAGGATACATGATGTATTCCACGTTTCGTGTTGTGGAAGTATGAGCGGATGTTTCGCACATACTAGCTTGGCGGCATTTGAATTTGCAAGAGAATATGAAATGAGCAGGCCAAGGAGATTCTAGATGTCGGGAGCGCGTGTTGCGGAACAAAATTATTTCCACTAGTGAAAGTGTTAATAGAACACCGTGGGTGGAAGAAGCTACATGAGACTAGAAGCTTAGGATGTGAGAAGAAGAAGTATCAGGAACTCTTCCGCGAGTTACTACAGGGTTTAATTTCGGGGACTGAGAGTGCGTAAGAGGGAATGTAACACACAGTATATGTTTTGTTATATTCAGAGTAAGGATTTTGGGAGCAAATCACGACTTATGCCTTATGATATTTTAAATTGTGATTAAGATTAGCCATCTTAATGGTTGGTTTAATTAGAGGATTAGTAAAGTGTATTGATTGCATTTTACATGGCATGTGGGTCGATTATGCAATTAGGTAAGTTTAGTGGTTTTGTTAGGGTTTGAAATTAAGTATGTCTTGAAGGACCACTTTGAAAAACTTGTTAATGGAGATGGACTAAAGTGTAATATGCTTGTGAGCTATGTGGCATCATGAGGGCATGACACCTCATATATGCATGGTAGGAGATCTTGACACATGGCAAGTGCATGAGAAGAGCTTGCCATGTGCCAAGCAAACCAATTCCTCTTGGTTTTGGATGCTAGACCAACTTCTTGCTAGGAAGTGGAAAATTCTGGAAATTTAGAAAGTGAGAGAGAGTTCTAGAGAGAAGCTAGAGAGAAGGAGGAGAAAAGGCTTGAAGGAAAGCTTGGTTTTGGTGGAAAAAGTTCACTAAGGTATGTAAACATGATCTTTGAGGCCTTGGTGTATTTCTTATGGACTTTGGACATATTCTTGGGTTTTGTTGGGGATTACATCCTAGCCCTAGATTTGATGAAATGTGTGTTTGGTGGAACCCTAAATTGTAAAAAGACAGTTTTGTGAAGATGGCATGTGTGTGTGTGTCAAGGGAGGTCTTGTCCGGTAGCCCTTGACCCATGACGGTGTTTTGGCCATAAGTTGGCCTAAGAACTCGAGAACTGGATGATTCTAGTTGGAGAAGAAGCCAAGACCTAGCCCTTGAGATGTCCAGAGTAACCAGAACTAAACCCTACCATAAGGCCCTTGAATTTGAGGTTGAGTGGTCTGGTCTGTCCTGATACGGAAGCGGTCCTGTTTTGAGTCATAAGTTGAGTTATATTGATCTAAATGGAGTGATTCAAAATCCTTCTCAAAGTAGCCACATAAGGGCGTAACTTCATGAAGAAAGTATGGCCAAAATTATGGCTCATTTGTTCCCATAATTTCGTCAAAGTAAGGGTGAAGTGAGGGCCAAGCGGTTAAATGCTGGAAATAGTCTCGGGGAGGTTAGAGTGTAAAAACCGCAACTCTTGATTCCGAGGTCCGAATGACCTGATTTAAGAGGCTGTGGAAAGCTAAGAGATAGGGGAACTTTTGGTCAGAAGACCATAGTGAACAAAAAACATGTATGACTGGTCAAAATGGTAGTTAAGAAAAAAAGAAAAAAAAGGGGGTCTTGAGATAGGCTGAAACAAGATACAAGTGTTGTGTGTCTTTGTTTGTGTTACCACTAATAAGGGTGTTAAATGTTGATATTAGTAAGTGTAAAGAGAAGTGCTCTTGAAGGATCAAGGTTTATGTTGGTAGGTATAAGAATATGTGTGATTTGAGTGGTGAAGTAGTAATAAACCAATTGGGTAATTTTATGTAAACCGGATTGTTTGAGGCTAAGAAATCTTATGACTTGTTAATTGCAGATCCTTTGGAGTAGCCTCGATTTTGACTTCCTTGGGAGACTTGTGGATTTTTGAATCCAAGGAAGGTAGGGGATCTTGTAACCTTCTCCTGCTTATACCATGGTTTTCACGAAATTGCATCATTCCAGGTGCTCGAACTGTGGTGATTTTCTAATGATATATATAAATGTGAGTATTTTTTATATCTATGGAATTTTGAATTAACCGGTACATGATGTTTTTAAATATCCATGGGTGAATGCTTGTGAAATTGTTTTAAAGCATGATACGGGTATAATCGTGAGAGTCCTGGATTGATAGTGGACACTGACTATGACTAGTCCCCGGGTCAGCCCCGCAAAGGTCAGCAGATGAGCAGCCGATGGGCATATCCCCCCGGCGGTAAAGTCCCAAAGAATTTGTCATATAATGGATGTGGGCATATCCCCGGGTAGTAAGTCCCAAAGAATTTGTCGTTGTTCTGGGATGATTGGCTAGTCCCTAGGTGAAAGCCAAAAAGAGTCACTGATGAGGGGTTGAGATGGTGGTAAGTAGATCGTGATCCATTTGTTTCACATCAACTGATAATCAAAATGCCTATGTTTTGAGATGTGTTGAATTATTTGTATTTTGAAATGTTTTTATAAGCATGGCTTGTTGGATTCACTTTGCACGAGTTGCCGAACTCACCCCCCATTATTCCCCTCCACCTGTGATGCGTACAGACCAAATTCGCATGACTTTTTTTTTCGATAATTGCCGATGACTCGAGTGTTTGACTCTATGTGGCTCGAGGTCAAATTGTGCCACACTTTAGCATGCCGGGTGGTTGGGGCATACATTTCAGGAACATCTAGTGTTGTGGAGGTTCACACCGTATATTTCCGGTCAGCTCATATCGATCACGGCCATTGTATATTTGGTCATTATTAGTTCGGGACACTTTGTAGAAAGTTTCGATTTGTGTAAATATTATTTCAGATCTGGGTGTAAGTGTATGTCTGGGTACATTGAGGACTTACCCTGGGCATAAAATATATATATATGTTTCGAGGACTGGAGTTGAGTTTTAATTACATTTCTTAGGCGATTACTCCAAGTGGAGTTTGACCTCGTGCCTTGAGGAAATACAGTTGATATATATTGTGTGTGGGGCTGCAAATCCCTTTATGCAAAGTGTCGATTTTGAAAAAGAGTCCTATGTTAGGGACTCATGATGAAAAAAAAAAAAAAAAAGATGGTAAAATAACATAAATCACACCGTGGAAATCAGGGTGTGACAATTATGCATGTGACACGATATAACATGCAATGACATATTGCGTTGCATATGCATAGAGACATCGCATTAAATGGGTGTAAGTGCATGATTGGTAAATCGACACTGCGTTTGGTGTTTGATTTGGTGGGCTCGGGTAAATGGGACAACATCCAAATATAGTCAGACAATAATAAAATGGTAAATAAAATACGTGGCCGGTATCGCAAGAAGGGATAGATCCTCCATCTGGGTGAAAGATCAGCCACCACGGGTCAAACATAGTCCCTGTAAACAGGAAAGGCCAGAAAGCAAGTCTAGGTTTGGGGAGCCTACAGTGTGACACCAAAATTCCACTAACCACAAAAAAGCACATGGTTTTGAATATAAAATGATCATTGTAATGTATCATCCAAAAAACTTTTGGTTTATAAACAAATGAAATTTGTTTTGAAAATGATCATTGGATGTCATCCAGAATGACAATTTATCACACATGGGCCCAGCGTGAGGAGCCTATGAGGACTCGAGCGCATGGTACATGATGAGTCTCATGCCGGTTTCATGGCATGACATATAGATTCCATAGAGAATCGGGTATGTTCTTATTGGAATGTAACAGAAATGTCGGTTTTAACATCAGATGTGTGCACTTAGTCGGGAGCAAATTCTTGCGTATTCCCACTCGGGCAATGACTAATCTCTTTATGGATGCAACCCCAGATGTAGGGTCTACATCGATGGACTAATAATTAATTATATGATTGCAAAGAAGGTTACATGTGGCCTTGATAAATCCTATTGTGAAAAAAAAGTACTTGGAACAAACTAGTTCTAGCACGTAATTTTGTATAAAAGAATTGTAATTAAATTCTTTTAGACTATAACCAATATAGTCAGGTATGTAATAATGGTAAGAGGGTCGTGATCAGAAGAACGTACTGTATTTAAAGTGTATTATTCTCATATTTTTTTAACTTAAATATGAATGAATGGGTCTCGGTAAAAGGGACATATCTAGGTGAAATGAGTAACTCCTGTCCATGAGTAATCGTAACGGCCCCAGATCAAGGCTTAGGTTCGGCGACCTTAAGGTGCAGAAATTCCTGAGGTCATGGTGTAAAACCTCAAGAAAAAATTTAATTTTTTGAAAACTAGCAAAATAATAAAATTGCTTACAATGGGTCAGTAAACCCGAAAATTTCTAGATCTCAATGACGAAACTGATCACGCTGGATTTGTCTTGCAAAATCTAGAAGTAACAAGAAAGTTTCGTTGAATTCTACACTATTGAATTTCGCGTTTTTCCCGGATGTCTGCCACTACTTCCAATCGACGAGATTTTTACGCAGGTCTCGGAGCAGAATAATCGAGTTAAGTTCATTTTAAAATGAATTGAATCAAAAGAAATAAATTGTTTTAATGTAAAACAACCCTGATGGGCCATGGATGCGTGGGAGCGGCGGGCCCCGCATCCAACTTAAACTTAAATGGAAAAAAGTGGTGAGAAGAAATCATATATTTCTCCATTTCACCAAGAGTTAGAGAGAGAGAAAGGGAGAGAAACTCCTTCTTCTCTCTACGATCTATGGAGATCGGGTGGTCGGAATCCGTCGAGCAAAGATTTAAAGTTCATCTACTTGACAAGGGTTACGCGTGGGTATTGACAACACGCAATTTCGTCGAAGATTTCGTGTTTGGAGAAGAAAAGTTAGAGAGAGAAACTCTGACTTCTCCCAAGATCTACTTGAGTTTCCCATGCCTCACTGGCCACGACTCTAAAGCCCAGTACTTAAGCGAGGGGTTACTGTAGATGCCTTAAACTTCAGCCACAAGGTTTCATTTAGAGGTTCTGGGGAGTCGAAAGCTCGTGTTCAGAAGTGTCCT
Organism: Tetrastigma voinierianum; assembly: GCA_016808115.1. NCBI lineage: Eukaryota > Viridiplantae > Streptophyta > Magnoliopsida > Vitales > Vitaceae > Tetrastigma > Tetrastigma voinierianum. The sequence continues at coordinate 442,628 of JAEQBH010000197.1, read as the reverse complement.
GTGGACTCGGTCGCTGCTTCACGCCTGCAGGAAAACTCTTCCTACCGAGCTTCCATATAGGAGTCGTTATGGTCTTGGTTGAGCCTTAGGGGCTATTTGGATGACGTTTAGAGAACCAGAAAACCGCATTTTTTTGGGTTACTGTTTATACGAGGCCTCTAATTTTGGACAGCCATAACTTTCTCGTCCAAACTCCGATTCGTGTGTTCTTAGACTCTATGGAAAACCCTTTGAGTCTAGAATCCATCCATATATAACTTAATGCAATTTGAACTCATATTATGTCCAAAAAAGATGAAAAACTAGGGCTCCCATTGGTTTTGCGATGCGAGTCACCGTTTCATATACGAGGCCTCAAACTTATCACTCATAACTTTTTAGTCCGAACTCCGATTCGTGTGTTCTTGGACTCTACGGAAAGCCCCTTGAGTCTAGAATGTCCATATGTCTGTGAATGGCATTTGGTACCCACATATTTTCTAAAAATTTAATTGTAAAGCACTAAGCGCGCAAATTGCTCGTCAGGATGACGCCAGAACATAAATACATTGAAATCGGGTGTATGTCGGGTTGGTGATTATATACATGTTGATATGTTTATCCATAAGGCTTGGGAAATGGCGAGTTTGTGTATGATTGGAGGTCATTGCATGGTTTGTTGTAGGCTACCGTTGACTTTATATGTCGCTAATTTAGCCTAGAGTCGTTACTCGAAAGTGGTAAATGACTTATGATGTCAATGTACGCGTGTATTAATATGTCGCATGAATCGCGTGAATTAATTGAATTTATGTTCATTAATATAACTTTTCAATTGATGGCTGGGTTGAAATGCATGACTAGGGCATGTACATATAGCACTATATATATGTAGCATGGTGATAGGCAAATGACATATTGCATTGCATTTATGCGCAAGTACATCGCATGAAATGGGTGTGAGTGCATGGGAAAATCAGCATTTTGTTTGGTGTTGATGTTGGTTTTGGTCTAGGGACAAAGTCCTAAAAGGTTGCATGAATGATCGGAGGTTGCCTAACATGACTTTTGAACAAAGCGGTTTTATCAGAGTATGTCCAATAAATTATATCGGAGGGTTGTCCAATAAATTTTGATATCAGAGATTGTCAAATGAGTTTTCAAAAACAAAAATCTTTTGTTTTGAAAACAGTTTTTCATACATGATTATTACCGTATGTTAAGAGAAGTCAGAAGAGTACTTGCAACATGGATCACTTAGGAGTAACATCTCATTCATATATCATGCATTCCATTATAGGATTGACATAATCAGGTGGATCGAATGTGTCAGGCATGACCATTGCATGTGCACTTAGGTGGGGAGTAGCCCTTGTAGGATTTCACTCTACTGGGCATTGCTCACCTAGTCGTGGGACCCCCCTTTCAGGTATAAGGGATGTGTAGGGAGATGACGCTCACTAGAGGCCGATAATGAGAAGAAAGTCGGATTGTGGCTTTGATTTATATTTTGTAAAACATATATTATAATTCTTAATTAGAGTATATGTTTTTGTAAAGCAAGAATTCAGTAAATTTAAACCTTATGGACTATAGTCCCATATTCATGTGCTTATATGTTTGAGTGCAGATAAATATAGTCCCTATGTGACCATATTTTTACTCATATGTGGACCCGTGTGGTCGTTGTATAATATTAGGACAGTTACCATAATTGCATATGTTGTATTCGGGTAGAGCTCCCGTACAAATGAGACTTTGCCTCGATTTTCGTTAACCCTGGTCCTTGAGCGGGACTCAATGCTGTGGTGTCAGTTACCCGACATCCACGATCTTCCGCCGTCGACGTTGTCAACTTAATTTCTGAATTGGGGTGTCATGCAGACGCTGATTAATGGAACCCTGATTTGGGGTGTCATAGCTATCATTGACTACTTATATTGAAAATTTTTTTAAGTTAAAATCGTAATCATTGACTACGATATAATTTTAAAAATTTTCAATAACATGGCAATGTGACGTATTTCCTTGGATTAATAGTTTGCTTTTCAAACTATTTTGATAATTTTTTTTAAAAAAATTTGTATTAGTTTGGGACAATACTCCTTTTTATAGTTCCAAACCTTCAAACTTGATATGCTTGTATGTTTTAGAAATATAGGAAGCAAAAGCAAGGGTAGAGTCAGGATTTCGTTTCATTGGGCCATGCTTAAGTTGCAAGTTTGGTAATGATCAAGAATAAAAGGTTAAATCGGTGCTGAGAACAATAGAAACCTCGTTCGTTCTGAGTCCATTTCAGTTTAATGACAATATTTTTCAAAAAAAAAAAAAAAAAATTCAACATGTCAGTGGATAACACGTTACAAAACTTACATAAAGAGACATACTTTCAATAAATATCCTTCTAAACTATTTTTTAAAATAGTTATCAAGTACCCTTGAGGTTTGGTTCAAGAGGTAAATGGATGAAATGAATACAAGAAGGTCAAGGCTCAATGGATACGAGAGATTCTAAGCTTGAATCTATGTGAGAACATAATACCAAATAAGGTTGTATCATCTATGGGTCTAAAACTCGATACTACTTCTTAATTATTTTTTGAAAGAAAATATGTTAGTTAAAATAAGTGTTCATCAAGTTATTGATCATTCGTGAAAATAATGTGATTTTAATATAATTAAAGGAACAAAAATAAATCAGCATATATGCAGGGACACAAGAGATTGGTCACGCGATTCGATCAAGGCTAAGTCCGCGAGGTTGAGCCCATTTGCAAAGGATTTCACTATTTTCAATTAGGTTACAGTTGGTCTTATATGTGACAAAACTCCCCCTTTCTCTAACACTTTCGTCATCTAATTCTCTTACAATGAAACATAGAATGAAATACCTTTATTCCTCAGCAACATCTAGACTCTCACACTCCCAATAACATCATTCAACAAAATGTATAAACAACACCCACCACCCCGCCCCCCCCGCCCAAGAACACCTTCTTGTTCTTCTACATCTTTGCTTAAAAATGTGTCCCATATTTAATATCGTATAGTGGATCCTTCCTCAATATTCTAGAAGATTCTGATTTCATTCCATACGATACGAACTCCGTCAACTTGTGAGGAGACCCGTGGTTGGATTAGCTCTAAGAAACCATCTAGTATTTGGTCGGATGCTTTGGAAGACATCGAATCTATCATTTATAGAGAAGTAAGAACCTTGGTATGTAGACGCCACAATCTAGCGAATGGGAGATCCGATCGATAAGTCTCATTTAACTGCGAATAACCGATGTTAAAAGAATTTTTAAGAACGAAGAGAAATTTAAACTCAATTTTATTAATGCTTAAAACTCAAGAATGTAGATAACAAGCCTATAAATAAGCCCAAAATATGAAGAATAGAACTAAATATTCGGCCATAAGGAAAGTAAATATTTAATAAACAAGAAATGAAACTTGTAACATACTTTTTCCCAAAGTAGCACAATTAAAAAAATGTCCATGAGAATAAAAAAAGAAAACTAGATAATTTCAGATACTGGAATCAAATCGGGCCACAATCTAGAACAAATCAACGTAAAATCGTGAACAAATTCAAAGACTTCAAATAAGCTCCAAAAAAAGCAAATAAGAAATGTAAATCATCACCAAATTAGCAAGAATCAATACTAAATCAATATAAATCGCCCAGAAAATATAAAGAAATCGTAAGTCAAAAACGCCTTGGCTCTTGGTCCAAATCTAGATTTAATTTGATGATGTGGACCATCTTTGCTTCATTTTTGGAGTTGAACACGCGAGCTTCTTCCACTTGGGCATATCAGATTAAAACATTAAAGACTTCTTTGAATCTCTTAGCCCTAGCTTGTGCCATCGGGCAAAGTAGGATTTCAAGTGGGTTCACACTTCATTCCTTAGCTATGCTTCCATCACCATATTCATCATTGTGGAATATCTCCCTCCCATATAGAACTCATCAAATATGATTAAATCTTCCAAATTTGATCTGCACACTATCTCCATCTAATAATCCTTATTCACCACAGTGAATATATTCTCCTGATCTTCAAAACATTCTCTCCAAAATTCCTTTTGACTAAAGATTCTCTCTCGTCATGCAACTTTGTCTACCAACTCATGCACCAACATGTTATGACTTCAAATTTTATCGTTGAAGCACATGATTTATTTTTTGCCTAAGATTATGACAAAATATCTCTATTTTTTAATATTTTGATTTTTTTTTCTAATTAGTAACAAAAAAACATACACCATTTAAACACTACCTCCCTATTTCACTAAAAAAAACGTTGAACACGTATTTAACTAAAATATTTGAAATATTAAAATTATTTTTATTTAAAATAAAAATATAATTTCCAAATAATATTACTTATTATATAACATAATTTGTTACTTTTACTTTTAGGAATTTTTTGAGAGAACATTTTGTTTCAAATTTTAAATTAGAATTGAACTGGAAACTAGTATTTTATTTTTAAACGGATTCTTACAAACAAAATCAATGAAATAATCGCAGTATGCAGAAGTTTTAATTAAATTTCTGAGAAAGGTTTTTAATTGGAGATTTTTTTTTTTTAAAAAGAGATAATTTTATTAATTCAAATTAGCAATATATTTGATAAAAACACATAATCAAATTTAATTGATAGAATATCAAGGTCACAAATATAATAAATTTGCCCAAGTCTATACATTTGATAATAACTAGAATATTATGACTCATGTCTTATAAGATAAATACGATCACGATTCGATTTATCAGTTTTTGTCTCGATCAAACATACTTTGTCATTTGAATCGCTTACACACTAATAAATGCTGTAACAAAATGACGAAAAACCAACTGGTTGTACCAAGACGACACCACATACCACAATAAGTCGATGACAAAATCACGAAAAAAAGCAAATTAAAAATATAGATTTGTATGGAAGAACCATTTTATTGAGAAATAAAATTACATGATATGAAAGGATTTATCAAGAATTATTAAAAATCAAATTCCTTATTAACGGAAAAAGGGCAAGAAGAAACATCAGAGGAGAGAAAATAAGGGACAATTAGGGTTTCTTATTTTTCTTTTGTTTAATTTTGAGAATTAAAAACTATCTTAAAAACATTATACACCCAACATGAATGTTTTGGAAGAATTGCTTGGGGAGCCTCCATATATCACATATGGAGACAACGTAATGCTAGAATCCACCAAAACCAATTTAATTCAGTTGACTATATTTTCTCTCTCATTTGTAATGATGTCAAAGCTAGGATCTCAAGTTTCATAGGGGGTTTCCGTCGTGGTCGACAACCCAAATGTAATGTAGATTTGTGCGAGACGGAGAGCTCGCCCCTACTATAATGAGTTCGCGAGGTGCTTCGAGCTTACCGCTGAGGGCGTGTTCGCCTATCAGGCGCTGCGCTTCGCCGGATCCCGGATGTGGGATTCGCTCATTTGTTTGTTTTTTTGCCAGCTTCAGATGTTTGTCTCTCGCTTCCATCTCGCCGGCCGAGCGTTGTCGTATTAACTTCTTTCGTGTTGTTTCCGCTTTCTCGCCTCGATGGGCTTTAGTTTCATGATTGTGTTGTTGTTTCACATCGTGTTTCCTCGTTATGGTCGTTGCCCCTTTCCCTTTGTTTGTGGAGGTGCCGCCTCGTTGCTTCCGTCGCCTTCGTCGCCTCGGGTTTCTCAAGTTGCTTTGGGGTTCCCTGTAATAAATTCTTAATTATCCAAAAAAAAAAAAATGTTTTGGAAGAAGCCATAGGGTGATGGTAGAATGAGCTAATTAGTTATTGGAATGGACCAAAGTTCGGGGCATGTTTAGGGGCCGCCCACACCTTCAAACAAGGCCATGGTTTGACATAGTGCCAAGGTTAGAGAAAAAAAGAAGTAGATCTCTACAAATCACTCGCCTCAAGGGTTTTCACTCAAGAATGATTCACTCAGCCACTGTTTTCACACAATATATATGGCTTTTTTCACTTAATAATCCGAATTAATTTTGCATTTCTTTTCCACTTGTAATTTCTAGTTCTTTTGGAACTAATCAAACAAATCAGATTTTTCCATAAAATTCAATCAAAAACCTATCAAAGGACAGGTTGGTGGCGTTAGCCAATATTCAAGCTTTACTTACAGCAACAAAAAAAAAAAAGAAAAAAAGAAAAGGACACCAACAACTAGAATGATTATAAACTTATAGATTTTTTTTTTCGGCTTCCAGATTTTTTTTTCCCATTGGATCCTTTTCCTTTACTTTTTCTTTATGAGGCAGAGAGAGGAGTGAGTATTTGATGCTTTATTACGCAAAGGAATAAAATTGACCGTTAAAAAAAGGAAAATAAAACAAAAGTTATATCCGATCAAGAATGAAGAAAATTAGACTTGGGGATGGAGTAGATATTAGGTTGTGACTAAATTTGGGATTGTAGGCAAAATTTAGAAGGAACGGATGAAGTGGTGACTGTTGGGTTTTGGCCAAATTTTAAGAAAAGAAAACTAAAAAGATAGCAAACCATAAAAATAGAAACCCATGTTAAGCTACTACCAAATGATACGGAACCCCCGTCAACTTGAGGAGAATTGATTGGCTCTAAGAACTGGTCTAGTATTTGGTTGGATGGAAGAAATCGACCCATTGCTTATAGGAGAAGCAAGAAATTGCATGTGAGGACGCCTGGGCTGTCTGATGGAGATCCGATTGATAAGTCTTGATGAACTTTATGGAATAACCGATGAAAGGAAAGAGGCCCCTTTAAGAACGAAAAGAGAAATTTAACTCACTTTATTAATGCTTAAAACTGAAGAATGTGGATGACAAGCGTATAAATAGGCCCAAAAATAAGGAAGAATAGAAACAAAATATTCAAATTACAAAAGGAAAGTAAATATTTGGCCAAAACAAGAAAGGAAACAACATACTTTTTCAAAATAAAGTACACTTAAAAAAATGTCCATGAGGAGAAGCAAAGAAAGGAAACTAGATAATTCTAGGATAAGGCTTGAGAATCAAATCAGTCGCACCGGAATAAATCGCGACTAATCAGAACAAATCGGCCTAAAATAGTTTCGAAAATAACAAAGAATGTGTGAACAACAATCAAGACTAAACAAGGGGAAGAAATCAACACTAATATGCAACAAATTAGTTGGGGGCCAGCACCGCAAATTTGCGGTAGCAAACGCCTACCTCAAGTCCGTCCGGATGAGTTTGATGACGGGACGCCATCTTTGTTTCATTTGGAGTTGAACACGTGAGTTTCACGCGGCATAGCCCGACAACATGAGGCTTCTTGAATCTCTTAGCCCCGGCTCGTGGTCATAGGCCCTAAAGGGGATTCGTGGATGCTAGACTTACAACATATATTGGGAATTCAATCTTAATTATGGAGAATTCGGGGACTGTGGAGGCTGTGGGTGGGATGGGAGCATGCATAAGTGAATGGAGTGCGGACTCCGCTTGAAATCCCACCGTGGCCCATAATACACAACTGCAGCAGCAGAAACGCTCCAAAGAAGACATTCATGTTTTAATCCGAGATGCCCACGTGGAAGAAGCTCGCGTGTTCAATGACAAAAAGGAAACAAAGATGGTCCACGTCATCAAATTAAATTCGGACTTGGACCAAAAGCCAAGACATTTTTGAATTGTTGATTTGCTGCTATTTTAGAGTTGATTTGTCGCAGAGATGAAAAGGATTTGGTGTTGATTTAGTGTCGATTTGTTCCCGATTTGTCGTATTTTTGAGCTTATTTGCTATCGATTTATTCCGCATTGTCGCCGATTTGATTTTTTTTTTTTTCGATAATTAAGAGTCTTATTACTAAAAAGAAACCCTTACAACCAAAGAATACATGAGCCCAAGGCCCAATGGAAAAGAAAACCTGACAACACTTCCTAAAATCAAGGCACCGATTTGATTCAAGCTTCTTTATCCAAGAATTATATAGTTTCCTTTTTTTTTTTGCTTCTCCTCATGGACATTTTTGTTTAGTGTGTTATTTTAGGAAAAAGTATGTTAGTTTCCTTTCTTGTTTTTTTCCAAATATTTAGTTTCCTTGTGGCCGAATATTTAGTTTATGCTCTTCATATTTTAAAATTTGATGAGTAATCTTATCCCTACATTCTTAAAGTTTTAAGCATTAATAAATTTGAGAGTTTGAATTTCTCTTTGGTTCTTAAAAGAACTTTTTGAACTTATCGGTTATTTCGTGGCGTTTGATGCAAGTAAATGACCCATGGATGATCTAGAAGTTTTTTTTTTTTGATAACCAGTGTGGGTGATGACCTGGCCCGCCTTTACGCATCCCCATAATCCCCTTGGGGCCCCGGAGAACCGACCGGGTAAGCCTCCCCATTACTGGAATTCTCAACCCCCCGGAGACTCAACCCGGGTCCACCCGCCTTTAGAGGCAGGCTCCAGTCAACCGAGCTCCCTGTGAGGGATGATCTAGAAGTTTTTTTTTTTTTTTGATGACCTAGGGGTGATCGGTCCGCCACGATCCCCAATCCTGGGGGGCCCCGAGAACCGACCGTGAGCTCTCCCATTTCCTGTGAATTCCCCCGCTGATCCCCCGAGGCTCTCGAACCCGACCTCCGCCTTTGTGAGGCAGGGCCAAAGGCCAACCGAGCTCCCTGTGAGGAATTGATCTAGAAGTTTTGGTAAGTCAAAATATGGGTTTGGGGTAGTTTTCTAGGGCCAAAACAGGTTATGGACGAGTTTATGAGAATTTTCTAGTTAGGGAATGTGTATTCGCGTGATATGAAACTCGTGATTTAAGAATGTTTTAGTAGTATGGAACAAGATATGGAAAGTTTTGGGTAGAGGTTGAAAAATCAAGTTATGGAAAGTTTAAAGAGAAAGATGAGATGGTAAGAGTAGAGTTCAGACAAAGAGTGGTTAATACTACCAAGTAATGAAACGATCCACACAAGATGATGACTCCGAGTGAAGGTGCCATTAAATCAACTATGGATCTGGTTGATCGATAAACCGACAAAGACTTCGCCACCAAGGAATCCACCTAGGTAATGGTGCTCTACCGAACTCGTCCCCCTGCTAATCCACCCAAAGAAGACAAGAGAATAGAGAACTCTTTAAAAAGTAGAAATTCAAAATATTATTAAACTTGAACTACTCTTAAAAGACTACATTGGGGCAGATATATACCCTCATACTTTAAATCAACAAAATGAATCCTACTTTAATTGTGAAAAGAAACTTTCTAAATTACAAAAAAGCACTCCTAAAAGAAACTTTCTAAAATAACAAAGTTAAAATCTTTCCTAAAAGGGATAGAAATAAATATCGGGAGCAAATCTTTCTAAAAGTGGATAAAATAAAATATTGGAGCAAATCTTTCTAAAAAAGAAATACAACGTAATCATAAAACAAATCCTCCGTAAGATCCTCGTGAAATCTTTCTAAAATCATTACTCCACATCGTATTTGTCTAAGTCTCGAATTAATGCTTTTTTTGCCTTCCAAGGCCCAAATGAGGTCCAAAAAAGTGAGCTTTCACACGTATTCACGCGCCTCGACCCCAATCCAATTCTTCAATACCAGGCACCCCAACGCTCTAAAGGCTTATAGAAGCCCCGCATCGCCGTCATCAAGACTTATTAATCTGACTTCCATCACCGATTAAAAAGGCCCTCACATACCAAGGTTTTTGTTTCTCTATAAACAACTTGTCAAGGTTATCCAAGCCAACTACTAGAGTGGTTCTTCCGAGCTAATCCAATCACGGTCTCTCACAGCCGACGTGTCGTATCACTTTCATTTCTGATCAAACCCATATAAGGCCATATTTCAAGATTGATTTGAGGAGTGGATACCATCAAATTCAGATGAGGGAAGGAGATGAATGGAAGGGGTATCGATGCCCCAAACGGCATTACCATCCACTCGCCCTAGCACTTTTTATGAGGTTTTTAAGAATCATTTCCCTAAGCCATGCATTGGAAATTTTGTAGCGCAGACATCAATGATATATTTCGATTCCATAAAGAATTCAATGGAGCACTCGATGATGAATGTCGACCGTTGGACACGATCTGCGTTATCAAAAGATCTACACAATATAAACGATTTGAAGAGGCGCCCCATTAACTCAACTACTGACGGGGTCGATCGATGTTCGACAAAAGATCGCGAACTGCGAATCCATCTAGTATAATGTTTACGAACTCCGCTCCCGCTAATTCACCAAGAGATGAGAGAACTCTTAAAAGCATAAATCGAAACTTTATTAAACTCGAATTAATGAAAAACACAACCAAGATGATAGCCCTTACTTTCTAAAAATAGAAATAAAGCGAACTCTACTTCTACTTACTTATCCAAAAAGAATCTCTACTTTAACTAAAGTTAAACTTTCTAAATTACATAAAGAATCCTAAAAGCAAACTTTCTAAAAAATAAATAAAGAAATCTTCCTAAAAGTATAATAAAATTGAGGGAATCTTCCATCAAATCTTCTAAAAGAAATAGAAGAGAATCCTAAAGCAAATCCTTCAAAAGATCCCGGCAAATCTTTCTAAAATTAATACTACGCTCCATATCGTGATTTGCCCGTTTAACCATGTTTTCGCTTCCAAGGTCAATCCTTTTCACCTCCTCAATCCAATTCTTCAATACTGCACAACTCCCAACGTCAAAGGCTTTTATACGTTCCCATCAATCCCCCATAGTTGGTAAGAAAGCATCGCTTCTTAAGTCTTTATGTCGTAATAGTTCTCAAAAGTCTCCTGACATCACTCATTGTGGTAGTTTCATATTCATCCGACAATCGCGGGAATCAGGCGCATTCTCTCCAATTTTCTATATATAACTGGAAGGGCCATCTACTCGTTTAGCTACTGCGGAAACTTCTATAAACACACAAACACAGGACCACCCCACTACAGCACCGACGGGAGGCCAAGACAAGACCGAATACACGCCAAACTCCTTTTCGTGACTTTATCACTGGCGCAAAAACGCTGCAGACTCGACAACCCGATGTGATTTTCATTTAGGAAATGGAAGAAGGGGTATCCCCGTTTCTCCCCCAAAATGGGTTTTCCTTCTCAAGTGAGCTTGGATTTTCCGGCTCCTTGTTTTTATCCTTTTCCGTTTTTAGGTCTTTATGGTGGAGCAATTTTCCCACTTTGACCTCCTAAAATGATATCCTCTGCTAATCGAATATCCTCACGGGTAATCGATCCCTTGTTTCATATGAAGGATCCGATTCCACTTTCTGGATTCAGATCTCATTTTTCCCCTGGCCTTGGGGATGCAGCCGATCTGTCTAGCGCCGTGGGTGTTGACCTTCGGGTATTCCTTGGCCGAGGCTCTCCCCACAGTTCAGATCCAGATGTGGGCTGTGTGCCGGGTATCGTTTTACCCAAATCGTGGGTACCAGATCCCGGTTTCAGATCGTTGCAGACGCCGGCGACGGGGGTTCCAGCTCAGGCGACATAGGGCGAAATGCCCAACTCTTGGAATCCATATCTCGGGTTAACAGACCCATCGGGGGCTGTTTCACATACCCTCAGATCCAGTCTTAGGCTCGGTGAAAGGCGACATTGGTGAAGTGAGTCTAGGCTACCAAAACGGCATTAAGACGTAGGCAGCTGCGTCATCCTTGACCGGGTTTCACAAACGATGACATCGGCTTGGATTCCTGAGCAGGTCACGGCTGGGTCTGGATCTAGTGTTCCAGATCTGGTCGTTGGTGTGGGTAAAGGCAACGGTGGCAATCGGGGCAAGGCGTCGGCGTCGGTGTCTGCCAGAATGGACTGAGAAGCGTTGGGGTTGTATGTGACTGATTGTGGGTATGGTTCCTGGGATCGTCCTATTCAGATGGGTGGGCGGAGTCCCGATCCCATTTCCGGTGATGTGTCGCCGGTGTTGGGTATTGCCGCCATGGTCCTCCATTTTGGTTTTGGTTATTGTTATCCGGTCAGAATCGTTTTCTGCAACGATGGGTTCTGTTCGGTCGAGCGGCAGGACAGTGTTGGGCCTGTCCGCCAGCAAGGATGCAGTGATCGTGGGGGGATTTTGCTATGTTGGGACCGGTTTTGCTATGTGGTCCCCGATGTGTTATGTCTATGGAAGGGTTCTGGACATGAAGTTTTGGACTGTATCTCTCTGATCAGGTCGGGTAGGGATCTGAAGGTCAGCTGTGGGCGCCGTTACGATGGTTCGCCGGCGGTGATGGGAAATGTTGTTGGGCCGCTGGATGGGCTCAATTTGGGTTATTACGTTTCTGTCCCTATTTGGAAGTTTGGTGAGTTGTTCGGGGCTCTAGCAGTCTCTTAATTGAGAAACATTTATACATATCAAGAGAGTTGTTGTGTTGGACTTTCGTCATTGCTGATGTCCAAGTAGAAGCTCACGAAGCTGAAGTTGTGGGCGGGTTTTTATTTGAATTCCTGTGCCCGGGGTATGGGTTTGTGATTTCTCTGTTCGGAATGCTGGTCGGTTTGAATACCAACATTCCCTATATTATGGAAATTGAATGAACGCTCTGTGCGTCCCTGTTTTCTCATGGGTTTTCTTGGTTGCCTGCGCCTGCCACAAGCATGGTTTTTAGTTTGAGTTTCTCAAGCTCGGGCGCTTGTGTTATCTTATGGTTGGTATGCTGAAGATGCTATTACTCCTATCTGTGTATGGTTTCGCTTGTTTCAGATCGGGCCGATGCCCCTTTCCTAGCTGCTTTTTTAGCGCCACACCCTCGCCTCGTCGCCTTCTCCAGGTGGTCTCATTCGTGTATCGCTTCCTTGATTTGCTTGTTTCATTTTCTGCACTTTTCTTGCACAAATTTTAATTATCCAAAAAAAAAAACCCCTTAAGGAAATGCCATATTTATTTTATGTTATTTGTCGTAGATCTTCCGTGGATTTTGTAAAAATTCAAGAAATTTTAAATTTAAATTTTTCATAAAAATAAGAAACATTTAACCCAGTTAGTCCTAAGCCGATTTTTCAGATTCATGATAAAACTGATTGAGACCGTTGAAATCGTCTTCGAATCTAACTTACCCAAATAAATTTCACAATCTCGGCACAATCGACTCAATGACTTCGAAAGAAACGAACGAATTCAGTGAGGTGACACTCTGGCATTTAGGAATGGTGCCATGTGACACTAGAGGAGGACACTTGGCAATACGAACGGAAGCCTTGCGCTATACTTCTCAACTTATCGTGATTTCGAATTCGTGAGTGATTTCTGCGATTTAAAACACACGGCCTAGCGCGATGAGTATCCGTGAACACACCAAACATCGGAATCAAATTTAATTATCACACCTGACGATCAGCGACGATCGAATACACGCCGAACCCTTTGACCATTCGGGCCTTGAAGGCAAAACGCATCGACTGACAAACCCCGATGAGTCGCCATATTTATTTTGGTAAAGCTCGCTTTATTTATTTGTAAAGCCATGAGCGATCTTAAAAGCTCGCTTTATTTATCTTAAAGCTCGCTTATTTATTTTAGAAGATTCGCTTTATTTTATTTTAGAAAGTTTCTTGTGAAATATTGTGAATTTGTAAAAGTTTCTTCCCAATAGTTAGGTCGTTGATTTAGAAAGCACTTTGCACTATATAACTCCTAACGTAGCTCTTTCGAAAAATCATCAAAGTTTTTCAATAATATTTTCGCATTTCACTTAAGAGCCTCTCGTTTCCTCTTATCCTCAAAGGACTCCTCAGACAGTTCAGCTGGGCTTCTGACACTTGCGGATTCTCGTGGCTGAAAGCCTTGTCCGCTTATCAATCAACCCGCTCCATAGTCGATCGCGGGGCGCCTCACTCCATCGTCTATCTTGCGGTGGATTCTTTCAAGAACCCAGCAAGAACTACCTGGGTGCGCAAACCCCACTCTCCTCACCATCTCATATTTTCTAAAATTTCCATAACCAAATTTTCAACCTCAACCCAAAACTTTCCAAATCTGTTCCATACTACCAAACCTTCCTAAAATACCCATTTCCTTATATACCATAAATCACCTTTCTTAACTTCTTAAAATCTCAAATTCGCCCATAACCTATTTTCGACCTGGGGTTAAACTACCCCAAACCCATATTTTGACTCATCAAACTTCCTTGATCATCCATCACGGCCCCAACTCGTATCAGCTTTATCGTAGCTCATGGATTGATGGTCGATCATAAACTAAATCTGCAGTTTTGATGCTAGAGACAAGATCTTCTTCTAGATACGGTTTGAGTCGTTTCACTAGCCAAGGAGGAAAAATATGATTTTATGAGTTGAGCTTTTGCAGCTCAGTCGATCCCGTTGAACGCTGGGGCACAAGAAAGCCAAAGGTGGGTCAGATGTACGAGACTACGATTATCATGGGAGGTATGATTGCTACTACCAGAATGTGAAGATTACTATAAGAGAGGCATGGTAACTATGATGAAGGGCGAGATTCAACTAAAATTTAACATTCCGTAATCTCACTAAGGATTGATCCCGATGAATTTTCACATCATGCATCATGGTGGAGCATGTCTGAGTATTACGATCCTCTTCAACGTGAAAAGTGAAGTCAGGGTTAAAAGATGTGCAAGAATGTTTATTCGTGGAAATAAGAGACAACGCAAAGAGATAGAAAAAGAAGATTCAAACTCGGGGAAAGATGAAGAAAGAACTAAAAAGGAAGTACCTTCCCTTTAATCATCAAGCAAGACATCACCTCAAAATTTAACTTTACAACTAGATTTGAGTGTGGAGGAGTATTCATTAAGTTTGTAAACTTGATTATCAAAGGAGACTTGCAAGAGGCCGAGGAATATGCATAGCCCACCACTACATTTGCTCGCGGGTTTGAGTATGGTATTGCTAGAGCTATTTTTCGCAACTACATAATAGTCTTCAAGTGATGTGGATAAAACTCTTGCTTTGGAAGGTCGACCAAAAAAAAAGTATGGAAACTCTACTACAACTAAGAGTGTGTCATTAAGGCTCGGTTATGCTTCTAATTTTAATCCTGAAGGCATTTAAACTACCCCCACTGCTAAGTAAAGAGTGAAGCACAACAAGAATCAGTTTCAAGTCAAAGACGTGTTTTAAGTGCCAAGGGTCAAAGTATATTGATTCCGAATGTCCTAACCAAAACGCTTGTCTTAATCGAAAGATGAAGTTAAGGAAGAAGATGTTGAAACAAGTGGACGAATTCTAACCATGTCCAAGAAGACGAAGGAGAATAAATCACCATTACAAAATCTAAGTTGGATGTTGAAGAAGTAGTCGAATCTTAACCATATCCAAGAAGATGAGGAGAAGAGTTCACTACCGTTAAATTTTGATTTAGAAATCAAAGATGCTTTCTCAGATGCGACGACTTTGGTTGTCAAGAAACCTATGAAAAGGAATTCTCACTAGAAGCAAAATCGATTATAGAATTTGTCGATGTAATGCCCGAAGAAATACCGCACGGTTTTCACCTACGAGGGTATTCAACATCAAATGTAGAATTTATGCTCAGTTTGGTTTTTCCTAATAAGCTAGCCTCTATGAAGAGCCCTAATATGGAGTACGTAAGAGTTTAAAACACAGTTGATATTTTCTGACAGAAAGTATTGTTCAAGAGAGTGAAAGTTCCTAAGTGTGGTTCACACTATGTTTGGCATGAAAAAGATGGATCTTGAGTATGTGTTTTGATTTCACAAGCTTTCAACATTTTATTCATGAGGAAGCAAGATTCAAGAAGAAGAAAAGAGCTCGAACAATACGAAAAGACAAGCATATGAAGGTTATCACGATCGGTATTTGATCCAGAGATTGATTCGATTGCTGGCTACGATAAAAGAGAGGTTCCTACTTATCCAAAAAGAGGCGTTCCAAGTCAGGCATGCTAATGTATGGTTCTTCCAAGATTATTAAGAAGATCATAAAGAATGCTACAGGTTAAATTGGTCCTGTGGATCGTAATATCTTGCCTTACATTCAAGGTTAAGGATTTGAGGCCTTATCATGGTGAAGACTGAGGACAAAGTCTTTTTCCCAACTATAGGGGCTTGACGCAGAGCACCGTAAACACACCAAACACAATCTCAAACTAATTATCAAGCACTGACGTGTGAGGCCAAGACGCATCAATACATTTAAAACTCCTTCGACCTCACTGGGCCTTAAAGGCAAAACGTGGTCGATTTTCGACAAACCCCCGATGTGGAGCGCCATATTTATTTTAAAAGTTTGCTTTATTTATTTTAAAGTTTGCTTATTTATCTTAGAAAGTTTTACTTTATTTATTTTAGGAAAGTTTGCTTATTTATTTTAAAGATTTTGCTTTATTTATTTTAAGCTTTTCTTTAGGGAGTTGTTGTAATTTTGCAAAGTTTCTTCCTAGCTAAAGTGTAAGTTGCTTTTTGATTTAGTAAAGTACTTGGGCCATATATACTCCCTAATGTAGTCTTTTTGAAAATCACCAAGTTTAATAATATTTTCAGATTTTTAAGAGTTCTTGTTCTCTTATCTCGGGTGGATTCCTCGGGGGATTTGCCTCGTGGCTTCTCATACCTAGGTGGATTCCTCGGTGGAAGTGGGTGCCTTGTCTTCGCCTTATCAATCAACCCGTCCATAAATGAGATCGCGGCGCCTTCACTCCATCAAGCTCATCTTGTGTGGATCTTCAAGAACCCGCAAGTAACTACCTTGTGCAAACTCTACTTCCTCACCATCTCATAGTTTTCTCTAAAATTTCCATAACCAAATTTTTCAACCTCAACCCAAAACTTTCCTAAATCTTGTTCCATACTACCAAAACCTTCCTAAAATACCCATTTTCCCTTATATACCATAAATTCACCTTTCTTAATTTTAGAAAATCTCTAAAAATCAGCCCATAACCTATTTTCCTCAAGAAAACTACCCTAAACCCATATTTTGACTTACCTAAACTTCTGGATCATCCATCACGGTCCCAACCTTGCATCACAAAGGGCCATGTGTCAAACTTGTCTTGTGTAGGTGTCCTTCAACGAACTCAAACCTAACTTAGTGGCTCGGGAGGTGGGGAAAAGAAAAACTGCTCGTAGAAGAGAGAAGGCAAAAGGAGAAAGAAAGAAAAATGAAGAAAAGTGGAGAAGAAAGGAAGAAAGGAAGGGGGTTCTACCCAACAAGGTAGGGTCTTCTCCACCTCGCCTAATTCCTATTTAAGAGCCATGAAATTGCCATGAAAGATAGCCTTAGCTGTGAGCCGTGACATAAGAAATGCTTCTACGTAAATCAAGATGTCGGACTCGGCTGGTCTTATACTTCCACTTTCTCCGAATTGATCTATTTACGCTGGTTTGGGAGCAAAACTTTATGGGTTTTAGACCGAAGAGATACTTCCGCTTGGTGTATGAAGGATTTGCATGACTAACATGTGACTTTCTCGGTTTTAGACTCGAAGAAAACATCGCTTGGTATTATAGTTTGAATGAAAAACATGTAAAATTCCTATGGGTTTTACTAAAGAAACATCGCTCGGTATTATAGTTTGAATGAAAACATGCAAAACTTTCTCGGGTTTTAGACTCAAGAGATATTCGCTTTGTGTATATTGATTTGCATGACCACATGCAGGATTTTCTCGGTTTTTAGACTCGAAGAAGACATCAGTTTGGTATTATAGTTTGAATGAAAACATGCAAAACTTTCCGGGTTTTAGACCGAAGAGATATCAGCTTGGTGTATGGTTGATTCATGACTAATATGCAGATTTTCCGGGCTTTTAGATTTGAAGAAAACATCACTTTGGTATTATAGTTTGAATGAAAACATGCAAAATCTTATTAGGCTGATGCCCTATACTTGGGAGGCTACTGCACTTTTTAGCCCCAGAACATACTTTGGTTTGTGGTGCTTGGCCTTTGGAAATAAAATCTTAATTATCCAAAAAAAAAAAAAAAAAAACATGCAAAATTTTCTGGGTTTTAGACTAAAGAAATATCAAATTGGTGATAGTTTGTTTGCATGACTAACATGCGCACTGGGTTTTGCATAAAGGAAATACCGCTTTGAGTATTATTGGGGTTTCAGATGAAAACATGCGTAATTTCACATGGGTTTTTAGAGACTGAAGAAAACATCGCTGTACTTATAGTTTGAATGAAAATATGCAGTTCTTCTAGGTTTAGACTCGAAGAAATATTAGTTTGATGTATGGTTGCTTGCATGACCCAACATGCGAAATTTACAGGTTTTAGATTAAGGAAATATCGGTTTTGGGGATATTCTTGCTTGCATGAAAACATGCGAAGAATTTTTAGGGTTTAGACTAAAAACATCAGTTTGGTATTATTGTTTGAATGAAAAACATACGAGAATGTGTGAATATACATTGATATGGTATGTTAATGATTAACACATGATACTTAAGATAAAGCAAAAATGATATATATGTTGCATGTAATTTTTTGTATATGCATGTAACATGAGATTTTATGCGATGACATTGCATTGCATGTGCACGGGGACATCGTGAAAAATTGGGTGTGAGTGCATGACATGGATTTTGAATGAATTAAATTCGGAGGGTTGTCCAAAATATTAATTTCGGAAGGTTGTCCACCAAATTTTATCGGAGTCTGTCCAAAAATGAATATCGGAGGGTAGTCCACATTATTATCGGAGTTTGTCCAAATGAAAAGTATCGGAGGGTGGTTCAAAATTTTATCGGATCACGTCGACTAACCTTCGAGAGCTAAAACCTGACTCTTTGTTTTAGAAATAATTTTATTATACATGGAAAAATGCATGTGTGGGAAATCGAGTGAGGACTTGAGGCATGAGATTTGTATATGACATTCATATAGATTCTGTATATTTTATGTGGTCTTCTGCTCATCAGGAAATTGAACATGGCATTGCATGTGCACTTTGGTAGGGAGTAGCCATCGTAGGAAAATTTCTCAACTGGGCGTAGCTCACCGTCGTGGAAAAAAAAAAAAAAAAAAAAACTAAATTTTAGTGCTGGAGATACACGAGAGGTGCCCATTGAAACTGAGTGGAGAAGCTTAGAAAGCAGCTTTGAAATATTTTAGAACCTTTGGGTACGTATTTAGCTTTTACGTGTACTTGAAGGAAACTTCGGGTTACGTACCTAAAATATAAATGAAATTGTAATTAAACGCTAAGTGTTTATGTTTAATACGATTTGATGAAGTTTATAAGTTCTTTGGTAAGTTACAGTAGTTTTTTGGGATATCGCGGAGGTGAAATCACGGTGCCTTTGGAAGTGCGGAAATGCGATAAAGCCTTAGAATAGGCTACTGTAGGTTTTGAGTTGCAATTGGAATTACTGGTTGTGGGTTGCAACTGGAATTCTAGGTTGCGATTGAGTTTTTTTTTTTTGCGAAATAATACTCAAAAATTTAATAATAAATATACCTAAATGACCCCGGGGTTTCGGGCGCCACAGATTTGTTTTATGATTCTGCTGTATTTCTTTTAGAAAGATTTGCTCCAATATTTTATTCTATCCCTTTTAGGAAGATTTGCTTTATTTATTTTAGAAAGTTTTCTTTTAGGAGTTGCTTTTTGTAATTTAGAAAGTTTCTTTTCCTAGTTAAAGTAGAAGTTGTTTTATTTGATTTAGAAAGTATGAGACTATATATACCCCCCCTAATGTAGTCTTTTAAGAGGCAGTTCAAGTTTAATAATATTTTCAGATTTCTCTTTTTAAGAGTTCTCTCTTGTTCTCTTATCTCTTGGGTGGATTCCGCCCAGGGACGAGTTCGTGGCTTCTCATACCTAGGTGGATTCCTTGGTGAGCGAAGTCTTTGTCGCGACTTATCCGTCATTAGTCCATAGTTATTAGGCGCCTTCACGCCGTCATCTATCTATCTTGTGTGGATACGTTTCGGTGGCATTAGTAACCACTCTTGTGCAAACTCTACTCTCGCCATCTCATCTTCTCTTTAAACTTTCCATAACCAATTTTTCAACCTCTACCCAAACTTTCCATATCTTGTTCTATACTACTAAAACATTCCTAAATACCATTTTTCCCTTATATACCACAAATGCATTCCTAACCCAGGAAATCTAAATGGCTTCGTCCATAACTTTGTTTGGCCCTAGAAAACTACCCCAGACCCATATTTTGACTTGCAGAAACTTCACAGATCATCCATCATGAATCCCGACCTTGCATGAAGTGGTATCGAGCTCGAAGTTGATGAGATCATAAGCTCGAGGTATTCTTGGTTGGAGACAGAGAGTCTAATCATGGTTGAAGTGGTTCTCGATCCCCATTATAGCCGCATTGCGATCTTGAATCTATGGTTCGGCGTCTGAAACGGATGGCTATCATTCTATGGCGACAAAAGCGAAGATGGAAGGTGAAGGTGAAGAAAGTTTTGACGAAATTGTCTTAGCTAGCGAGTTAAATTACTTGGTATGGCTTCAAGACAAAGCATTGAGAGAATATGATTATGGAGTAAAGGTATGAAGATGATCTGGCGATGATGATTTACTATGAGAAACATAATAATGATGAAAGTTCGATTCGATCCAGCGTTTGATACGGAATTTGAAGGAAAGAATGCATCTTGATGACTTCTTGGACGGCTTTATCTTGTCGACGTGTCTTTGAATATTGTGATCCCCAAACGGCAAAAGGTGAAGTTGGTGGCTATCAAAGATCATGAGAATGCTTCTTTTTGGTGGCGTGCAGAATTTAAAGAACAGCGTCGGAGAGATGAAGAAGATTGAAACTTGGGAAAAGATGAAGAAGAACTAAAAGGAAGTATCTTCCTTCAACTATTGCGAAGATATCTTCCTCAAAATTCGAATTTAGTAGAATCGGTGTGGAGGGTATTCGGTACGAGTTGGAGAGATTTGATGATCAAGGAGACTTGCAAGGGTGAGGAGGCAGTCCATGGCCATTACCTTCTTCAGTTTGAGTTGAAATTTCAGTGACCGATGCTGACCATATAACACTCTTAGAATGTGATAAAGGTTGCATTAAAAGTTGAGGCTTTAAACAAGTATGGGGGTTTTACTACAAATCGGATTAAAGAAGTATTTATCAAGAATTCGACTTCAAATGAGAAGAGTGTTTAGAATCTGCCACCATGATCTAGCTGTCTTTGAGAGGGTTCTGAAAGCGAGAAATCGAGTTCAGTGGCTTAAACTTGGAGACCAGAACACCAGTTTCTTCCATAAAGCAGTCAAAGCTCGGAATGCTAGGAATTCGATAAAAGTTATTACTTTGGCTAATGGGTGCAGAACGGATGATCCGGAGGCCATCAAACAGGAAGGCATGGCCAGCTTCGAGCGATGAGCATGTGTTGGAGGTCCCCCAGTGACCATCTTTGGATATTTAGATAGCCTAGTGGGTTTCTTGTGGTCCCATGACATCACGGACATTTTTATAGTGAGATAACCCTTGAGGGAGATCAAGAAATCCATCTTCTCTATTGCGATTCCAAAGCCAAGGCCACCCGATGGTTTTACGCTCTAGCGCAAGCGGCGTGGGTATTGGGAGGATGTTTGTGAAGCTGTGGGTTTCACTTCCAACTATGGTTGTATGCTTAGAGATCGCGCACAATTTAGAATTGGTTCTGGGTCCTAACACGGTTCTATGCACGATTATAGGCCTATTTCCTGTTGCAATACCATTTATAAGTGCATCTCGAAGATCATTGTTGCGAGGTTAAAACAGTGCTTACGGAATTATAAGGCATTCGATGCCTTTGTGCAAGGCGAACGTGCGGACAATAACCTTATCGCAGATTATGATCCAGTACATCGAGACAGCGGGTCCTCCTAGGTGTGCACTCAAGTTCCGTCAAGAAGGCCTGACCACAATTAGTTGGGTTGCATCTTTGCGAAGTCACATCGAATGGGTACTCCGACACCTTATGAGATGTATTAGGGCATGCATCACCTCCACTGCCAGCTAAGCAGCCGTGAATGGTGGGCTGGCGGGGTTCTTTGCTAGCAAGCGGGGGCTACGGCAAGGGGACCTTATCCCCTTTATTGTTCATCCTCATTATGGAAGCTTTCTCTAGATCCTTATCATGGCGACCAGTAAGCGAGTTTCGATTTAAATCTAAATGTAAAAGTGCACAACTCACTTATGCTTTGCGAGATGATACTTTGTTTTTTTCTTGGTGGGACACGATCCGGTATCAATTATCATGGACGAGCTTGCGCGGTTTTGAGGCTGGGCTTCAGTGAACGTTCGGGAAAACGTGTTATGTGAGATGTGATGATGTTAGAATGATTTGCCCATTCGGGCTTCGGTTGGGAGGTTTCCTATGAAATATCTTGGAGTCCAGTGATTTCTAGACTTTCATTGTGTGCCAGTAGCTCCTTGATAAAATCATGGCTAGAATCCAGGACTTGGACGGCCGGATCATTATCGTATGCGGGAGATTGTAGGCGGTGCATCGGTTGCGCATAGTATTCAGTGTCTTGGTGCGATATTTTCATTATCCACAAGTTCACTTGCTCGCTAAGATTGAGCAATTATTCGACGAGTTTTACGTAGTGCGGAAAAATGGGAAATGCCCGATGCAAAGGTCGGTTGGGTGTCAGTTTGTCTCGAAAGGAGGAGGGTGGTTTGGGTCTTTGGCGTGTTAAAGATTCGAGCTGTAAATATTATGAAACACATTTGGAATTTGTTTTATAGAAAGGACTCATTGTGGGTGGCCTGGGTTCGGAGATGGTACTTAAGAGCGAGGTTTGGTGTGCGAAAATCAAACCAAGTTGCCTTTCTGGAGTACAGTAAATACTTAGTTAGGGGATGGGATCAGACCTCTCATAAAAACAGGGATGTCTTGATGGTGTTAGGACCTTTTATGGCATGATTCTTTGGAGTCCAGGTTGGTCCTCTCCTTCCTTGTTATGGCGAAAGGATTATATATGATTACACTATTCATAGTAGCAGCTCATGTGGCCGGAGGTTGTGATGGTAGGTGGAAACGGCCTACTCCTTCTGCTCCAGCGAGACCTTATTATCAAGGATAGTTGTGTTGATTATCGGCTTTATGTCTCTAGTGAGGATATTGTCTCTTGGGCCTTTGCTCATACAGGGTTTTTCTCTGTTAGCTCGGCTTGGTACCATATTAGACCCTGAATGCAGGTTGTAAGCGGCACTCTGATATGGTTCCCAAGCTAAACCAGGGACATGCTTTTATTGTGTGGATGGCCGTCCGGGGCCAGTTGGTTACTCACAGATAAGCTACGGAGTGGGGCCTTACCAACTCTACTAGGTCTTGTGTTTTTTGCCGGGTTAGCGTTGAAGATAGGGACCTTCGGTTGCCATTTCACTGCTGGTATCTGGATGAGGATTTTAAGGTTGTGTGGGAATTCTAGAATGCCGAGAAATTGGGAGAATGAATTTGTGGAGTAGCTTGCTTCCAAGGTGAAATCTCTCCCTCTAATACTAGAGGATTGCATGGGGTGCTACTATCTACCACTTATGGAGACAGGAATAGTAGAATTCATGAAGAACATCTTTGTTTGCTGATGCTATTTTCCACCTCATTTGTATTGATGTTAGACTTAGAATATCACGGTATTGAGAAGGTTGTTGACAGTCTGCTAGCAGGCGTTGTGTGAAGGTGGGCCTTCAAAACTAATCTCCTTGGCGATTGTGGTTCGTCTACGACTGTGATTAGTGGTCCTACGGTTTCTTTGGGGCGTATCTGTGGTCCTTGGTTACTTTGCGTACGTGGGGCGGGGTCCCTCAGTTTTATTTTCTCTTTTCTGCCAGGTTTGTGGGCTTATGTATTGGTTGGTGTGCCTCTTTGTGTTTGAGGGGTTGTTCGGGCTGATGCCCTTTCCTCTAATTTTAGGGGAGGTGTTGTCCGTTTTTTTTCTTTTGGCTTGTGGGCCTTGTTCCTTGTAATTTCTTGGTTGGTTGTGGGGCTTTGCCTTTTGTATCATTCTTAATTATCAAAAAAAAAAAAAAAAAAAAAAACCACCACAAGCCTCAGTAAAAGGTGAAGTGCCTGAAGCCACAGCAAGAGTCTACACTCTAAGTCCAAAGCGGGTGCTTTAAAATGCCACGGATTTGGGCATATAGCTTGAATGTCCTAACCGACGGGTGGTTTCCCTAGTTGAAGAATATGGTGTGATGTTGTTCTAATGGATGTTTGTCACTTGATACTTGGGAGGTCATGGCAATATGTTAGGAAGGTCATTTATGATGGCTTCAAGAACACTTACACATTCCATGAGGATGGGCATGATGAGAACGAAAGCACGAGGATCGTGATCAGGGCTTCTAGAAGATTCATTAGGAATTCAATCTTAATTATGGAAAGTTCGGATTCGGATTTGTGAGAGGCAGACGCCGAATATATTTATGTTTTCCAAGTGTTTTGAATTTTATTACTATTTTGATTTTGGAGTTGTTTTTTTAGAAGATTTATTCTCCAGTCAAAGTAGAAGTTAACATTTAATTTAGAAAGTGTGTTTGCTGGAAATAGATTTATATTTCTTTTTAGAAAAAGATTTGCTTGATTTGGTGTTGATTGCTGCTGATTTGGTGATTTGTTCTGATTGCATTTGCTATTTTGTTAGGTTTGTTCTGATTCTTTGCTATTTGGAGATGATTTGTTCTGATTTCTTTGCTATTTTGGGCCCCGATTTGTTCTGATTTGTTGCTATTTTGGAAAGCGATTTGTTGTAAGTTCTTCTTGACTTTTTATTACCAAGTCTTGTCTAAAGTTATCTAGTTTTCCTTTTTTTGTTTTGGCCCAAATGTTACTTTCCTTGGCTGAATATTTGGTTTCTATTCTTCATATTTTTTGGCTCTTAGGCTTGTTATCCTTGTATTCTTCAAGTTTTAAGCATTAATAAAATTGAGAGTATAAATTTCTCTTTGGTTCTTTAAATAACTCCTTGAACTTATGAGGTTATTAGTGGTGTTCATCAGGGCACGCTCATCGGATCTCCATCACCGATTGTGGCGTCGTCACATATACCAAGGTTCTTGCTTCTTTATAAGCAGCGAGGTCGAGTCATCCATCAGCCAGATGCTAGAGGCGGTTCTTTTGAGCTAATTAGATCACGGGTCTCCTGCAAGTTAAAATGGCGTTAAATGTATCATTTGAGTATCAGAGCAACAGGTTCTATTTTTCGGGTTTGCCTATCTTTTATTATTTTTTCTTTGTCAGAACCATCTTGATCCTTTGCTTTCATCCATACCTTCTAATTAGTTCCTTCAATTCATTCACAACC
Source organism: Tetrastigma voinierianum (assembly GCA_016808115.1). Taxonomy (NCBI): domain Eukaryota; kingdom Viridiplantae; phylum Streptophyta; class Magnoliopsida; order Vitales; family Vitaceae; genus Tetrastigma; species Tetrastigma voinierianum. The sequence goes on along the minus strand of JAEQBH010000197.1, from coordinate 417,438 downwards.
TATTATCTACTTCATCCCAGTCAGATTTCTTCATTCTTGATCGGATATAAATATATATATATATATTTTTTAGTGAATTGTCCATCAAATTTAAAAAAGGAAAGTAAAGGAAAAGAATCCGGTTAAAAAAAAAAAAAGGTCGAGAAAAAAGATTGAAAAATCTCAGGAAAAAAAAGTCGAAAAATCGGAAAAAAAAAAAAATAGGAATTTTTTTAAACGTATATTATCATTCTAGTTGTTGGAAATCAACTACACCATAATATATAAAAAAATTCGAAACTTTGTGTCCTTTTCACAGTAGATGTGTATTTATTTTCATGCCATCAACAACATTATGGTTAAGATTAGAGGGCCAGATCTTTTTAGAGGAAAAGGGAATGATGAGAATCAAAGCACAAAAGGATAGTGATGCGAGGGCTTCTGAGATTATTGAAATTCAATCTTAATTATGGAAAGTTCGGATTCGAATTTGTGAAACCTTGGAGCCTTAGAATATATTTATTTCAGATGTTTTGAATTTTATTACTATTTTGATTTGGAGTTGTTTTTAGAAAGATTTATTCTCAATTAAAGTAGAGGAAGTTGCTTTATTTAATTTAGAAAGTGTGTTTTGCTAGGAAAATAGGAGTTTCTATTTCTTTTAGAAAAAGATTTATGATTGGTGTTGATTCTTTGCTGATTTGGTGATGATTTGTTCTGATTTGCACTATTTTGGAGCTGATTTGTTCTGATTTGCTGTATTTGGAGAGATGATTTGTTCTGATTCTTTGCTATTTGGAATGGTTGTTCTGATTTCTTTGCTATTTTGGAGCGATTTGTTATTGATTTGCTATTGATTTTTATTACAAGTCTTGTCTACAAAGTTATCTAGTTTCTTTTTTTTTGTTTTTTGACGAATATTTACTTTCCTTGTGGTGAATATTTAGTTTTACATTCTTCATAATTTTTTGGCCTATTTAAAGGCTTGTTATCCTTGTATTCTTTAAGTTTTAAGCATTAATAAAATTGAGAGTATAAATTTCTCTTTGGTTCTTTAAAGAAGCTCCTTGAACTCTCGGTTATTAGTAGGCGTTCATCAGACTTATCAATCGGATCTCCATCGCTAGGTGTGGCGTCCTCCACATATACCAAAGGTTCTTGCTTCCTTAAACAGCGGGTCAAGGTCATCCATCCAAGCCGATGCTAGAGCGGTTCTTTTGAGCTAATTCGATCACGGGTCTCCTCACAAGTTGACGGGGTTCGTATCATATAGCAAGCCAAAAAAAAAAAAAAGTAAAGGAAAAGAATTCGGTTGAAAAAAAAAAAGTCTAGAAGTCGGAATTGAGGAAAAGAATCGGAGTTGAAAAAAAAAAAAAACCAGAATTTTTTTAGTATATTATCATTCTAGTTGTTGGAAATCAACTACCACCATAGTATAAAAAAAGATTAGAAAAAATCAGGGAAAAAAAGTGAAAAAAAAGAAATCAAAAGGAAAGAAAAAAAAAACAAAAAACTAGAAAAAAGGAAAGTAAAGGAAAAGAAATCCCAAGTTACAAAAAAAAAAAAAAAAAAAAAGTAAAGGAAAAAGAATTAGGTTGGAAAAAAAAAGTCTAGAAGTCGGAAAAAAGGTCGAAAAAAAGCGGGAAAAAAAAAAAAGCATAAATTTTTTTTTTTTTTAAAGTATATTATCATTCAGGTTGTTGAAATCAAGTCCCCACCATAGTATGTAAAAAAAAGTCACAGAAATGGAAAAAAAAAAAAAAAAATCCTATTAGTTTATTTCTTTGATATGTTTTTGATTGAATTTTTCGGATAAAAAATCTGATTTGTTTGATTAGTTCCAAAAGAACTAGAAGAGAAATTCTGAGTGGAAAAAAGGCAGAGTGAATTGATTATTAGAGTGAGAAAAAGCCAAATATATTGTGCGAAAACAGGCGGCCCAGGTGAATCATTCTTTGAGTGAAAACCCATGGCGAGTGATTTGAGTCCCTTTTTTCTACAACCTTGTTTTGCGACACTATGTCAAGCGACAAACGCATCTAAAGGTGTGGCGGGAGCGTTGACATGAAGTTCATTGTCGCAGGCGCCAACTAGCGATACGAGAGAATGTTGAGAATTTGAATTAGGAACAATTCCATGAGAGGGTGAACAAAGCTTAGACACCACGAAACCCTCCTGGGGGCATAGAAAGGAGAGCTATAAGAAGGCGCGGGTAGACGAAGAAGAGTTTGACCGGAGGAGACTTTGAAGATGAGAATGGTTATGATTCGGTGTTAGTAACGGGAGGCATGGAGACATAGAAGATAGGAATGTCGGGAAGATAATAATTTGGGAAACATTAAGATGAAGATTATCTTTCGAGAAAGAATGACCAGGGCATATCTTGAGTGGGAGAGGAAGGTAGGATTGGTTTTTTATTGTCACCATTGATACCGAAAATAAGAAGGAAGGTGAAGCTTCAGCGTTATAAGAGTTCTCAGTTATGCCATAGTGTGGTGGGACCCAGTAGTGTTGAATAAGGAAGCGGAATAGGGAGCCATCGGTGGAAACATGGGAAAGAGATAGAGGGTGATGCGGAAAGAGATTTAACACGACTTACTACTACAGGGGTGTCTGACAAGTTGCAAAACTGAGAGCGAAATGGCAGAGAGGTGGAAATTTAGGAGAAGTATTATATAAAGGAGATGGAGGGTTTTTTTGGATAAATAGCGTTTATTTCAAAAGGCAAGCCTGACAAAGAATACATGAGCTGAGGCCCCGAAAGAAAAGCGGATGGAACCTCCCCTAAAACTAAGGAGAGGCCCCTTGACCGAAACAGCAGCAACAACCCGAGGACAACAAACAAAAAACCAAACACCACCGATTATCGAAAAAAAACCAAACACACTTCCTGACTTAGGAAGGAGACACCACCCCCCAGCCCGGCCACGACGGAGCAAAGGCAACCAAGGCAAAGAGACCGGGATGACAGCAGCAAACAAATCAATCGACCAAAGAGAACCACGAAAGTCGAAGATATTAAGAGGAAGGACCATCTCTCACACACTTAGCTCTTTTCCTTTGGATTGTCCACCACCATACGGGAAACTTGGGATTCTCAGCGAACATCGTACAAGCGAGATGAAGTAGCATCCAGCGGAATAGATGTTCTCATAGATTCTACTATTCCGTTGCCTCCATAAATGATAAATGGTAGCACCCCACGCAATCCTCTTGGTAATAGAACAAAAGGATTGAAGAAGATCGAGAGGCTACCATGGCGAGGCTTCTAGCGGGTTTAAATCGGGAGATTCAAAATGTGGTGGAATTGCAACATTATGTGGAGTTGGAGGATATGGTGCATATGGCCATCAAGATTGAGAATCAAGTCAAGAGGAGGGTAAGAAGTAGCAACACACGTTCTATACACAATCGAGTTCATATGCTTGGAAATCAAATCAATGGAGGAAGGAAGAGAGTCACCCAGCGCGAAGCATATGAGCTAAAACAAGGGGGAACAACCAAAGGAAATCAAAGGTAAACCCGATTCTTTCACTACTCGAATCGATATTATGTGTTTTTAAATGCAAGGCGGGGGTCATATAAGCAACGATATCAGAACAAAAATTAAATTGGTGATGCGGAGACGATGGTGAGATTGAAGCAGGCAATGAGTTGGATTGTGATTCTATATAAATCCTTAGGGATGTGATGATGAGGAGTACCTGTCAAGGAGAACTAATGGTGGCAAGGAGGGCCTTAAGTGTGCAAGCTAAGGAAGATGGCGAGATCTGTGACGGGACAACATTTTCCTGCTTGGGTTACGTCCAAAACAAGGTATGTAGTGTGATCATTGATGGGGGAAGTTGCACTAATGTCGCTAGCACAACCATGGTGGAGAAACTAGGAATGCAAACAAGTAAGCATCCTCGACCTTATAAGTTGCAATGGTTGAATGATAGTGGGAAGGTAAGGGTGAATAAACAAGTGTTAGTCTCTTTTAGCATTGGGAAATACGAAGATGAAGTTTTGTGTGACGTAGTTCCCATGCAAGCTGGGCACTTATTATTAGGAAGACCATGGCAATTTGATCGGAAAGTTAAGCATGACGGCTTCACCAATAAGTACTCGTTCGTGCACAACCAACGGACGTGCTCTTGTTCCTTTGACACGAGTCAAGTTTATGAAGATCAAGTGAGGTTGCAAAGGAGAGTGAACTAAAGAAAAGAGTGAAAAGAGAGTGAACAAAGAAAAGTGTGAAAAAGAGGAGAGTGAACAAAGAAAAGAGTGAAAAGAGGAGTGAACAAAATAAAAAAGTGTGAAAAGAAGTGAGCAAAGAAGGAGAGTGACAAGCAGTGGCGAAAATTTAAGAGAGCCCAGAAAAGAAATTCCTAAGTGGAAAAAAGGCAAAGTGGTCGATTATTAGAGTGAGAAAAATAAATATATTATTGAAAACACGAGCGAAGCTGATGAATCATTCTTGGTGAAAACCGGAAGTGGCGGTGATTTGTGAGGTCTACTTGTTTCTAACCTTGTTTTTGCGTATGTCGAGCAATGGCGCATCCCGAAGGTGTGAGGCGGGAGGGCGTTGATATGAGTTCATTATGCGAGGCTTTAACTAGCGAAGTACAAAAGAATGTTTAAGTGAATTGGAACAATTCCATGAGGGTGGAGAGAAGCCGAGCACCCACGAAACCCTCCAGCGGGCGTAGAAGGGAGGAGCGAAGAGGGGGCCACGAGTAGACGAAGAAGAGTATGGCGAAGGAGACTTTGAAGGCAGGGAATGGTTATGATTCGGGTGTTAGTAATAGGAGGTATGGGGGGAGACATGGAGAAGATATGAATCGGGAAGATAATAATTTGGGAAACATTACAGATTAATAAAAATGGAGAGTTTATCTTTCTCTTTGGTTCTCTCAAGAACTTTTGAACTTATCGGATTTTTAAAATTGGCGTTCATCTGTCGACTATCAATCAACCTTTCCATAGTTGATTGTGGCGTCTTCATTCCATAGACTTATCAATCGGATCTCCATCATAGGTGTAGGCGTCTATCATATACCAAGGTTCTTGCTTCCTTATAGCGGCTTGGTCGCGGTCATCCATCAGCCAGAATACTAGGGCGGTTCTTTCGAGCTAATTGATCCGCGGGTCTCCTCACGAGTTAGCGGGGTTCGTGTCGGGAGCCTGAAATTGTCTTAGATTTAAGCTTAGGCAATTGCTCCGACCTCCAAGCCGGTAGACGGGGAATTCTTTGTTGTCAAAATCCGAGTTGGAGAAAGAAATGTTTGGTTGGTGTGATGGCCTTGGTTGCTATTGAAGAAGGCAAAAGTGAAGGAGATCCCAAAGAAGTAAGAGCCAATTATAGCGGGAATTTGTTGATGTAGTACTGAGGAGATTCCACATGGGTTGCCCCCTATGAGAGATATTCAACATCAAATAGACCTCGTACCAGGTTCTGTTTTGCCCAATAAACCAGCCTATAGGATGATTCCTAAAGAACATGAAGAGCTTACAAGGCAAGTTGATGAGTTGGTCAACAAAGGGCTTATTTGAGAGAGTAAGAGCCCTTGTGTGGTTCCTGCCCTGCTAATACCAAAGAAGGATGGATCTTGGAGGATGTGTGTTGATAGTAGGACGATGGCAGATTACTATTGAATATCGTTCCCATTCCAAGACTTGATGATTTGTGGATCGACTCATGGTGCGATGATCTGCGGGAGCTTCTAAACACACCAAACATTGGGAATTCGACCCTAATTATTGAAGAATTGGATTAGGAGGTCAAGACGCGTGAATACATCATGAAAAACTCCTTTTTGGACCTCATTTGGGCCTTGGAAGGCAAAAAACATTAATTGAACATGGACAAACCACGATGTGTTTGCCGTATTGATTTTAAGAAAGATTTGCTATGAGATTTGCTCGAATTTTGTTTTATCCCTTTTAGGAAGTTTGCTTTATTTATTTTAGAAAGTTTGCTTTTAAGAGTTGCTTTATGTAATTTAGAAAGTTTCTTTTCCTAGTTAAAGTAGAAGTTGCTTTATTTGATTTAGAAAGTATGTGACTATATACCCCATGTAATGTAGTCTTTTAGAAATCGGGTTCAAATTTAATAATATTTTGATTTCTCTTTTAGAGTTCTCTCTTGTTCTCTTATACTCTTGGGTGGATTCCCTTGAGACGAGTTCGTGGCTTCTCATACCTAGGTGGATTCCTTGGTGGCCAAGTCTTTGTCGAAACATCAATCAACCCATCCATAGTTGATTGGCCAGGCGCCCAACTTCACTCAGTCTTCTATCTTGTGTGGATGCGTTTATTAACCGGTAAGTAACCACTCTTGTGCAATCTACTTTCCTCGCCATCTCATCTTTTCTCTAAACTTTCCGCAGCAAATTTTCAACTTCAATAAACTTTCAAATCTTGTTTCCATATCCACTAAAACCTTCTAAATACCTTTTTTCTCCTTATATACGTAAATACAGATCCATCCCTCACGGGGAGCTCTGGTTGGCCTTTGGCCACACCTCCTGGCGGAGGTCCCGGGTTCGAGCCTCCGGGGGACCTTTGGGGAATTCCCCCCGGTTTGCGGGAGGCTTGCCGGTCGGTTCTCGGGGCCCCTAGGGGATTATGGGGATGCGTAAGAGGACCGATCACCCCTAGGACATCAAAAAAAAAAAAAAAAAAAAAAACACCATCCCTAACTGAGAAAATCTCCAAAATTCGTCTATAAGAGGTATGATTGCTACTACCAGAATGAAGATTACTATAAGAGGCATGGTAACTATGATGAAGGCTTTAGATTCAATCGAAATTTAACATTCGAGTCTCGTGGAAGGATGGATCTGATGAATTTTGGATTGGCTTAATATGGTGGAGCATGTCTTTGAGTATTGTAGTTTGAGGCGTGAAAAGTGAAGTTGGTGGCTACAAAGATGTGCAAAGATAAACCTATTTGGTGGAAAACATGAAGAGACAACGTGAAAGAGATGGTAAAAAGAAGATTCAAACTTGGGGAAAGATGAAGAAAGAACTAAAAGGAAATTACCTTCCCTTTAACTACGCTTGAAGACATCTACCTCAAAATTAAAACTTTAAGCAACGAGATTTGAGTGTGGAGGAGTATTCGACTAAGTTTGTAAACTTGATTATCAAAGGAGACTTGCAAGTAGAGAAATATGCATAGCCCTGCCCCATTCTTGGTTTGAGATACGGTATTGCTAGAGTTATTTTGCAACCATATAATAGTCTTCAAGATGTGATGAAACTTGCTTTGAAGAGTTGGGACTAAAAAAAGTATGGGAAACTCTACTACAACTAAAAGTGTGGCTAATGAAAGGGTTTGTTGAGGTTTCTAATTCTTGGAATCCTAATTAGTGCAACTACCCGCTCAAGAAAAGAGTGAAGCCTGGCAGAGGTGGCTTCTAAGTCAGAGCATGTTTTAAGTGCCAAGGGTTGGGGCATATTGATTAAGATGTCCTAACCAAAAAGCGTTTGCCTTAATTGAGAAGATGAAGCCAAGGAAGAAGATGTTGAACAAATTGTCGAATCTAGCCATGTCGAGAAAACTGATGAGAATAAATCTTGCTGTCAAAATCAAGTTGGATGTTGAAGAAGTAGTCGAATCTAACCATATCCAAGAAGAAGAGGAAAGAGTTCACTACCAAATAATTTTGATTTAGAAATCAAAGATGTTTCAAATGCGACGACTTTGGTTGTTGAAGAAACCGAAAGTGAAAAGGAATTCTCACTAGAAGCAAAATCGATTATAAAATTTGTTGATGTAATGCCTGAAGAAATACCACACGGTTTTCCACCTATAGAAATTATTCAACATCAAATAGACCTCATATAGGTTTGGTTTTTTCCTAATAAGCTAGCCTCTATGAAGAGCCCTAAAGAGCATGAAAGTTTAAAAACACAAGTTGATGATTTTCTTGACAAAGGAAGCTGTTGAGAGTGAAGGACCTATGTGGTTCCCACTATGTTTAGTAGAAAAGATGAATCTTGGAGTATGTGTTTTGATTGCCAAGTTTTCAACAACATTTTTATTCATGAGGAAGCAAGATTCAACAAAGGGCAAAGAGCGGAACAATATGAAAGACAAGCATATGAAGGTTATCAACAATGGTATTTGATCCAGGAGGATGGATTCGGTTACACATGATAAAATAGAGGTGTTCCAAGTTATTGCCTGAGAATAGATGGTTCTTCAAGATTATTAAGAAGATCATAAAGAATGCTTACAAGGTTAAAATTGTCAGGTGGCGCAATATCTTGCCTACATTCAAGGTTAAGGATTTGAGGCCTTATCATGAGTAAGACACGAGGGCCAGTCTTTCCAACTACCTAGGGTTTGATGCAGGATTGGATTCAGCCTAATTTTTTGAAGAATTGGATTAGGAGGTCAAGCGCGTGAATACATGTAAACTCCTTTTTTGGACCTCATTGGGCCTTAGAAGGCAAAAAGCATTAATTCGAGCTTGGAGCCCAGGCCCACGATGTGGGCGCCATATTGATTTTAGAAAGATTTGCTATGAGATTTGCTCCAAGATTTTTTTTTTTTTGGATAAGTAAGCATTTATTTCCAAAAGTAGCCCACAACCCAAAGAATACAGGACCAAAGGCCCGAATTACGAGAAAAGCGGATGAGCCTCCCTAAGCGAAGGAAAGGCAGGCCCAAAACAGCAAGCAACAACCGGGATAGCAAAACAAAACAAACGAGACACCTGAGGCCCAGGCGCAGATAAGGACCAACCAACAGAAACCATCAATCAACCAAATGAAACACCAATGTCAAAGAATATTAAGAGGGAAGGACCATCCTCTCACACATAGCTCTGTTCCTTTGGATTATCCTGACCTTAAAAACTTGGATTCTCGGCTGACATCAAATTCTGTGAATGAGATGAAAAATAGCATCAATTTGGATAATAAATATTTTCATAAATTCTACTATTCATTTGTCTCCTGAAGTGATAAAATGGTAGCACCCATTGCAATCCTCTTGGTGATAGAACAAAAGGATTTCCGCTTTGGTAGCAATTCACACATAGGCTGCGTTCTCCCCAATTCCGTGGAATTCTAGTATTCCCACCTTAACAAAACTCGGCCGGATACGGCAGTGAATTGGCAGCGAAACAAGTGGTTCTGTCTTTCACATTATTGACGAAAACACCGCGATATAAGTCGGTCATGCCCCTTTGTAGAAGCTTGTCTTGCACCTTAATCTATCTGAATGACGACAAGCGATGAATGCATGTCTCACGATAGCTTGAAACCCAGAAATCGTATGGTGCCGAGTTGATACAAACTTCTTTGGTCTAACATTGTTCCAAGCTGAGTTCACAGTGAATTCCCCAGAAGAAGCAAGTGTCCACGAGATACAATCCTCTATAGAGTCATCAAGGCTATAGTTGGTGCAACTATTCTTGATGATAGTCTGCATGAGAGTTTGCGATTGACGATACCACCTACCACCATCGACCAACCTTAGCTACACGAGCATTATTATGAATAGCTGAATCATATATGATACGGTCTCCATAATGTGGTAGAAGATTTTGCAATTTGCTCCAAGATTTTGTTTTATCCCTTTTAGGAAGTTTGCTTTATTTATTTTAGAAAGTTTGCTTTTAAGAGTTGCTTTATGTAATTTAGAAAGTTTCTTTTCCTAGTTAAAGTAAGGGATTGCTTTATTTGATTTAGAGAGTATGGGACTATATATACCCCCATAAATGTAGTCTTTTTGAAATCAGTTCAAGTTTAATAATATTTTGATTTCTCTTTTAGAGTTCTCTCTTGTTCTCTTATCTCTTGGGTGGATTCCCTTGGGGACGAGTTCGTGGCTTCTCATACATAGGTGGATTCCTTGGTGGCGAAGTCTTTGTTCGGCTTATCAATCAACCCGTCCATAGTTGATTGTGGCGCCTTCACTCCGTCTTCTATCTTGTGTGGATCGTTTCATTAACCCGGTAAGTAACCACTCTTGTCTGAGCTACACTTTCCCTCATGTCTCATCTTTTCTCTAAACTTTCCACCAACAAAATTTCAGCCTCATCCCAAACTTTCCAAATCTTTATTTCCATATCACTAAAACCTTCCTAACTACCTTTTTTTCTCCTTATATACCGTAAATACATCGTCCCTAACTTAGAAAATCTCCAAAATTCGTCCATAACCTATTTTGGTCTTAGAAAACTACCCAAAACCAATATTTTGACTTACCTAAACTTCTGGATCATCCATCACGGTCCCAACCTTGCATCATGCAGCCATCTTTTCAAAGATTGATTTGAGGAGTGGATACCATCAAATTCGTATGAGGGAAGGAGATGAATGGAAGACGGCCTTTAAAACTCGAGATGGACTCTATGAGTGGATGGTGATGCCATTTGGACTATCCAATGCCCCTAGCACTTTTATGAGGTTTATGAATCATCCTTAAGCCATGCGTTGGAAACTTTGTGGTGGTATACTTTGATGATATTTTGATCTATAGCAAAAATTCGATGGAGCACTTGAAGAAGTGTGTCTTCTATGCCGACAGAATCATATTTCTTGGTTATGTGGTTACTAAAGATGGAATTGAGATGGACCGAAGCAAGATAGGCGATTCTGGTGGCCAACCTCTTAGCTCGATCCATGATGTGAGAAGTTTTCATGGGCTGGTCTCTTTTATAGGAGATTTATTAGGTAGTTTAGCTGTAGAATGGCTCCTGTGGCCCGAATACTTAAAGGGAGGCAGGTGAGTGGACTAGTGTTGAAGAAAGCTTGAGTTGATTAAGAAATGGCGAAGCCCCATGTTTGGTTTTACGATTTCAACAAAGTCTTCGAGTAGAGTGTGATGCATCTCAAGTTGGGATTGGTGCTTTCCTTAGTAAAGAAGGAAGTCCCATTGCTTTCTTTAGTGAGAAGTTAAATGAAGCAAAAAGGAAGTACTCCACCAATGACAAGGAGTTCTATGCTATCTATAGAGCTTTATTTCATTTGAATCAATACTTGCTTTACAAGCCATTTGTGCTTTTCTCAGATCATGAAGCACTAAAATTCATCAACCACCGGCCTGAAGTTGAATCGAAGACATGCGACATGGGTGGAATTCTTACAAGCGTACAACTTCACAATCAAGCATAAAACGGGTGTTCATAACGTTGTTGTGGATGCCTTGAGTAGGAGACATACCCTAGTGATGCAGGAGCTTCTATAAACACACTGAACATTGGGAATTCAACCCTAATTATTGAAGAATTGGATTGGGGAGGTCAAGACGCATTGAATACATGTGAAAACTCCTTTTTTAGACCTCATTTGGGATTTGGAAGGCCAAAAACGTGGTCGAGACTTGAGTCAAACCCACGATGTGGAAGTACGCCGTAGTGATTTTAGAAGATTTGCTATGATTTGCTCGAATTTTGCGGAAGTCGAATTTCGTTACCACGTCGAATTTCGTTGGATTCCGAGGTGGTCGGGATTTCACGTTTTTCGAGGCGTGGGGTGTCAAATGACACATGGCAAGGTTGGGGGGATGCCATGGCATCTAAGAGAGTGACACTTGGCGAGGTATGTGGTCCACTTTAAAGCATGTCCTGATTAGCCATGTATTGGAAAGAATCCCATGGCTTACAATGAGCCACTTGAGTGCATGATTAATATAAGAAGGAATTAAGAGAAATAAGAAAAAGAAACATGGAAAAGAGATAGCCACACAAATGGGTAGAGGAAATGAGGAGGAAATTGCCTCCTTTGACTCATACGTTTAGTAATGATTCAAAAAGGGAGAGAAAATGGCAAAGGAGAAAAGAGAAAAGGGAATGAAAAGCAAAAAGGAGAAAAGGTTTAAAAACGGACAACACCTCCCCTAAAATTATAGGAAGAGGGGCATCAGCCCGATACAGAACCACCAAATGGTCCACAACATACTAGAACCCATGATGAATCGGTCCACACCAAATGGTCCACAATATTAACAAGCAAAAGACTGTAAGAAACATGCTCTCTAGAGGTTGTCTACCTTTGTCTTCCCGATGAGTTCTGAGATGACAAGCTGTTGTGGTGGGGACGAGAATGTTGGGGGGTTGACCCGCGCGTGGTTGGCCTCCACAAAAGGGTTTCCCCTTCTCTTCCCGATAAGGGATACCCATGATGAATCGGTCTTAAATTTGGTTATCACTGCAGATTACCCATAATGGTTCCTCAGGTGCTCATAACTGGAGGAGGCTCCTTGATACTTGTGTCAGTGTTAAAACGTCTGTTGGTACCAAACACGGTGACAGACATGGAAAGAAGCCTCTTTCAGATCAGAATTATCTGCGGATCTCTGGGATGGAGGGGGGAGGAGGGGAGGCCGACCGGTCCACTGAGCGATCGGAGAATGGGTGTAGTCCGAAGAGCAGAGGAGGTGACCATGTGGTTTTCCCTGCTTTGGCCAAAAAAGGGGGTGACGGAAATGGGTTCCGGAAGTTGGAGCCAAGCACAGATCTGGTGAGATCTGGAAGTTGCGATCGAGGAGATCCAAGGATCTTCTTGGGCTTCGATTTTCGGCGCTAGATCCGACGAAGATGGAAATGCGGGTAAAGCCCTCATTGCCAGATCTTTGCGATTGCGGATAGGATCGTTAGGCAATCAAGTTAACTAGGAAAATCTTTGGAGAGCGGACGAGTAGTAAGTATTGAGAGAAAAATGGGTCGTCGCCGTCGACGGAGCGTTACGCGAAAAGGACCCGGCTCGTGAGATGGGTTAAAACCCCGGAAGAACATTTCGGTAGAGTGTTTCAAATCGATCGTAGGAATGGGATTCAGCCGACGGTTTGCTCCGTGTTGAGATTTCGTAAGGGTAGATCAAGCGGTCGAATGTGATCCGGCGAATCACTGATCTCAGTCAGTCCACCTCCGATCGAGAGTGTTCAATTTTGGGTCTTGGGGATGGCGACTTCCCACGGTCGGCCATCGCGGTTCGATTATAACCAGCGTCGAAGTTAGATTAATACGGGTCGGTGAGGCAAGGGCTGCTTGCGGAGGTCAGCGTCGGATCTTGCCCAAGGTTAAGCGCGGTGGAGGACACTATTTGTAAGATCGTCAAAATCTTGCTATTCTTTGGCCTTTCACGGGCCTTCTGATCGATGGGAAGGTGACTATCGAACCTCACTCCGGGGCTTGTGGTTGAAAGGTGTGGGTCTTTGGGAAGGAAGCCTTGTGGGTCAGTTCTTTGACAAAGCGTCTCCCATTACATGGTTAAATCTTTGTCGGCGGCTAGGCCCGGCCACGAGATACGAGATCTCACAGCGAGATAATGGGTTGTACATATTCAGGTTCAGAGACCTGGTTGCTCGAGATTGGGTTTTGGAGAATGGGCCTTGGTATTTGGGCGTAGACCGATCATTCTTCGATTAAACCGGGCATGGAGATGCTTAGCGTCTGAGATCACCTCCTACCTATCTGGGTAAGGATTTTTTTAACATCCCTCACGGAATCTTTGAATTTGTTACTAGCCTTGGATACGCCTGCACTTGAGTGCGTAGGCATTCTATGCTACATTTAGACACTCTCGAGAATCCTCTAGATTATCCTTTGCTGGATATGCATTGAGGTGGATGTGGGTGTACATTCCACTAAATACGCAATATTGGATCTGGGAGTGAGTAAGTACACTACTATTATTAAATTGGTACCCATGGGTTCCTCGAGCTGCGCCTGCTTGTAAGATCTTTGGCCATAGTCATGGGAAGTGTGGGGTGTGAAAGAGAAATAGTTGACTCTGGAGAAATACAAGCAGTACGGATCACTTTGCTAGGAGGCACATTAAGGAACTATGTTGATGATGCTGATTCTTCTATAGTGAGAAGTCTTATTAATCTGCTTAGATGATATAAGCGACCACATTATAACCCAGTAGAAGTGGAAATGTGAAGGTGCGATATCGAGGAAAATTTGTGGCAATACCTTCGAATGTTAACTAGGTGTGTTGATGCGGTAATCTAGAAGTTACTTAGTTGATTCTATGTGATTGTTTCGAATGCAATATTCCTAATGTTATCTCAGCTCTAGGTGGAATAGGATCATTAGTTCTTAAAACTTGACCTGGCCCAAATATTACTGATTTCTCAGACACTTCTCCTGTTTGTGAAACGTTTAAGCATATAAAGAGAATTGATGAAAATTTGGACTACATCGCAGATGTCGAAGAAACTCGAGCGAGGAAAAAGAAGACATGCTATCGAGTACGAACTGCGATGGCGTGGACACCGTATCTCCATACATTGTTGATACTGACTAATCACTCTGGTGGTCCTGTGCCCGGGATGTGGGCGGGTTTGTCTGTATGTTTTTTGCCCGGATATGGGGTTGTGGTTTTCTCTGGTCGGTTGGTTGGTTGTCCTGTTTTTGGGTTTGGTTTGTCTTGAGGATTGTTGTTCCCTTGTTTTGGTTCCACTCTGGTGGATTTTGTATCGGGCTGATGCCCCTGCTCCTATGTTTTTAGGGGAGGTCTTTGTCAGTTTAAAATCATTCTCACAGTTTGCCTTTGGCTTTGTACTATTTTTAGTTTGTTGGGGTATTGCCCTTTTGGAAGCCAAATTCTACTTATCCAAAAAAAAAAAAAAAAAGGAGAAAGGAACGAGGAAAGAGAGGAATTCGTGAGAGGGATACGTGTGAAACATGGAGAAATCCTAGAGAGAGAACGACTTCTCTCTAGATTTGTAGGCGATCCAGGCCGTGGTTCATGAGAGACGAGGAAGGAAGTTGTTCTACACGGAGAGGACAACGCGTGGACTCCGATTTTTGGGAGTTTCATCAAACTCCAAGAGGTAGGATATTTTCCTACTTGGTTTACTTTTAGCCTAAAGGCTTTATAATGGTAGGGGTTGTTGATGTGATGACAAGGATTGGAACCAAAATGGTTCATGTTTGCGAAGGGGCCGTGAGGTACCCTGTTGAATGGTCGTAATTTTGAGACCTTCTTGTGTGTTATGGCTTGCTTGAATAACATGCAGTGTGTGGAAATGTGATGTTGATGCATGTTATTTAATGTATTAACATGATTTGCATGGAGGTAGATTATATATATAAATTATAATTGTCCATGGCTTGTAAATGTTTCATGTAGTGCTCATTCATGCATGTAACATGAGGAAAATGCATTGGCATCATGCATTTCATATGCCGCAGTCATCGCGTCGGGTCGGTGTGGGTGCGGGGTAAGGTTGATGCCGGTGTTGGTGAATGGGTCGGTAATTTCGGGAGAAATGGGACAAAGTCAAGGTAGAAATTCCGAGTGTATGGAAATGATGAAATGTGTTCTGATTACATGTTTTGGGCGGGCAAGTTGGGGTGAATCCCCCGAGGGGTGAGATCCCGCAGGTTATTCACTTGGTTAGACATGAATCAGAAGCGATGCTTAAGTTCGTGAAAATGTTTAAAAGGCGTGCGGCGTCCTATGGTGTAAACCCGGAAATCCGTGGCCCACAAAATAAAGGAAAAAAACGAATTTGATAAATAAAATTGGAAGGTTTCCAATGGTTTAGTCATGGTGTGTGACTGATTTTATTCACGCCTGGCATTCCAGGTGTGAGGGAGGGACTCAGGTCGTGAGCATGAGGGGTTGCATCTCATGCATAATATAGACATTTCATATAATAGTAAGCCAGTATGGGATGTGATTGATTGTTTATATGCCATTGCATATGCATTTTAGGTGGGAGTAACGCTTGTAGGAAAACTTTCTCTTTGGAAGCTGCTCACCGGTCGTGGGACCACTCGGTCTGAGGGGACTATCGGGGAGGCGGCACTCGTAGAGTGGCTTTGAAGAAAGCCTGATGTGACACTAAGTAAAATTTTTTTTTTTTTTTTTTTTTTTTTTTGGATAAGTAAGAATTTATTTCAAAAAAGGCCAAAGCTAACAAAAATCAATACAATCTGAGAAGCCCACGGGGCCTCACAGAAAAGCGAAGAACGGACGGCACCTCCCCCAAAAACCATAGGAAGGCGACCGAGCCGAGACAAATCACGATAACGGCAAAGCGAACCAATACCCAGCCCACAAATCTGGAAGCGCAGGCCCAGGCCAACCCTGAGCCCACATCCAGGAGCTGAGGCCACATAATAAAAAACACTCAGGAAACATTACATGCCAAAGTGAGGCCATGACCCCTACGAGCAAACCACTCGGGCCCTGACACAGGATGACGAGAACAAGAACACCACGCCCACACCGGGCGAAGAGAATCGAGACACCGACTAGCAAGGTCATAGGTCTAGAGCCACTATGGCCTAGGATAGAAGAAAAAGACCATCTCTCGCACCAAGATCTGTTTGCAGGATTATCATCAACCTTCTGCAACCCTGAGATTCTAAGTCTGACCTCATTACAAACAATGTGAAAAATAGCCTCTGCGGAAGTATAGACATTTTCATGTGATTCTGCTGTTACGTTGTCTCCATAAGTGATATATAGTAGCTCAGCAATCCTCTTTGTAATAGAGATGAGTGATTTACCCTTAGTTCCAATTATCCACAATAGTGCATTTCTCCCGGTTCCTCGGCATTCTAGAGATTCATACGACCTTAAGATCCTCATCGAATACCCACGGTGAATTGGCGTGAAAGACAAATGGTTCTGTCTTCAACATCGGCCGGCGAATAAGGCTTATGACATAGAGTTGATAAGGCCCCATTTGAGGAGCTTGTCTTGGGTATTCAATCTATCATGGATGACCAACCAAACTATAAAAGCATGTCTTCTAATAGCTTGGGGGAACCACACCGAATTGTGCCAGTTTACTACCTGCATTCTTGGTCCTAATACGGTTCCAAATTTGTGCTAACATTAAAAACCAGGAGGAGGCACAGTAATCCCGAAAGAGAGCAAATGTCCTCTCTAGAGATCATCAGACCGGATGAGTACAGCTATTCTTGATAGCGATAAAGGTCGCTGGATTTATGATAGGCAGTTCCACCTACCGCAGCTATAGCCTGCAGCACCATGAGCGTTCCTATGAATAGCGAGATCATAAATAAAATCAGTTCTCCATAACAAGATAGGGAAGGGCCAATCGGGTTCGAAATCATGCCATAAGAAAGTCCCAACACATTACACACCTTGTGTCTTATGAAGGAGTCGACTACGTCTGCAGTACGAAGGAGAATTTTCCTCCAACTCGGGGAGTATTTCGAAGGTATCTTAGCACACCACAAACTCCTACGTCTCGGATAAAACCTTTGAACCCAAGCCACCCGTAAAGAATCCTTCCTATAAAAGCAGTTCCAAATGTGTTTCATAACACTTAACATCATTTAAATCTTTAACTCGTGAGACTGGCTTAGCCCTCTTCCTTTGGAAGACATCTGGTCCATCTAATCTTGCTGCATGAAACATTCCCACTTTACGGACCACGAAAATTCTTGAAAATTTGCTCAATTTTGTAATGGTATGCTTTGGAATGATGAAGACATCACTTGCACAGTACATTTGAATGTTATATAACCTTTGAGGAATCGCAATTTGCAAATCTGCCCATAAAGGATAGATCTACTTGTCCCGCTTGGATCACGGCTAGTAGTTTATCAAGGAAGCGGTGTGATCACAATGAGAAAGTCTTGGAAGCTATGAGTGGAACTCGAAAGTGTATTTAAGGTAAGCTCCCAAAGAAAATCCAGTAATGTTCAAAATTTCATTTTTGACATCACCATTAACCCCTGCAAGGAAGATAGTACTCTTCTGTTTGTTCACTTGGGCAGGAGGAATTTCTCAAACTTGTACAACTCGTCCATAATAATTTGGACACTGGAAGACGTTCCACTAGCAAATAAAAAAATGTCATCCGCAAAACATACATGAGTCAAGTTGATTTCTGCACATTTAGGATGAAACTCAAATCCTTGCCCTTGGGCAGCCACGGATAAAGATCTAGAGAAGGCTTCCATTGCAATGATGAAAGCGAGGGGATAAAGGGATCCCCCTGCGTAATCCACATTTGCTAGCAAAGAAACATGAAGTTCGCCATTCACATTTCACAGAAAGAAGGAGTAGTGATGCGTACCTTTATACATTTGAAAGTTAGCGAAGTACCCATTACGGACGGAATATCAATGAAAATACAACTCAACCTATTGAGTCATAGGCCTTCTTTATGTCGATTTTTAGCAGTGCACATATCTGGTAGTAGTTATTTCGATGATAATTGCACATAAGTTCCTGGGTGATGAGAACATTGTCGGCAATACTCCGACCTTGAACAAAAGCAGACTGTGCCGGATTTATAATCTCTGGGAGACACTGTTTAATCCTTGTAGCAATAATCTTCGAAATGCACTTGTATATAGTATTCTGACGGGATGTTATTTTCTATAATCATGCATAGATGCAGGTTTGGGACCTTGGGCGCAAGCGATAATAGTGCAATTAATTTCCCAGTATACAACCAGAATCGAAAAAGGATTCCTTTGCTTCCAACAACATCACTACAATAAATACTCCAAGCTTTCTTGAAAAATAAGGATGAAACCATCGAGGACGGGGCTTTGGAATGGTTAGTCTGGAAAATGAACATTCTTGATCTCTTCCTTGGGTTATCCTTGTTTAAAGAGAGGCCAAGTGTTGGGAGACCAAGTGAGACCATCCAAGTTATCAAGATAATGATTATGGTCATTAGACGGATCATCAGAACACAGTACTTGTTGGAAGTGGGTAACGGCTTCCCGCTTGATAGCCTCCGGATCTTCTATACGGCACCCATTTGCCAAAGTAATGACTCTTATAACATTCCGGGCATTCCTAGCTTTGATGGCTTTGTGAAAGAAGCTAGTATTCTGATCTCCAAGTTTAAGCCACTGATTTCTAGACTTTTGTTTTAGGAACCCCTCCTCAGCACAGGCCAAGTCATGAAACGCCTTCAAACACCTCTTCTCATTATCCACTAGAAGGGGATCAGATGGATTGTTTAACAACGCAGATTGTGCCTGGTTTAGGGACTCCTTGGCATCAACAACTCGCTCACGCAGCTTTGCAAAAGAGTGGAAGTTAAAAGCCTTGAGAAGCGACCTTCCTGCTTCGGTTGCGAATTGATCTATATGGGTGTCAGACAATGCTATTCCATGCATCCTTACTAGCTCCGAGGAGAGCGGGATGGTCGTGAAATTAAAGAATTTGAAGGGGTCTGATTTTTCTGCGCCGTATGGCAACAAGTTAAGGTTGGTAACCCGGCGGGCGATGATTAGACAGCCCGGGATCTGAGACTTAGTCATCGCGTTAGGAAAACATCAAACAACATTCATTTGGAGACAACGGTCCGACTTCCTTGCTATAAAATTCTCCCCCTCCCAGAAGGCGGTTCATCACGTAAATATAGGCCCCGAAACGGGATATCCGTGGTCGAATTGAGCGGACACTTTCGTGAAGATCGTTCATGGTAGTGTCATACATCATATTACCCCGGTCTTTCGCGTAAATCCCGGTGGTGTTGAAGTTCCCCGGCACAAACCAAGGATTTTGTGACCAGGCTCACACACGAGAAGATGGGCGCCATAACGCTCTTACATGCAAGGTCATGGAAGCATATATAGGCGAACACGAAAGGAATAGTTGTCCTTAAGAGGCGTAGCAGTGGCGCGGCCACGACGGTCCATGGCATGGACAACATCAATGCTAACCTTCACGGGATTACCACATATCCAAATTCTACCAAGCAAGGCATGATCATAGTTATGAAAAAGTCTCGACACAGGAAATAGAGAAATTGAAAATTATCCTTATTGGTATACGAGTTTCCAAGATACACACAAAAATCAAGATCTGGGACACCACAAATGAGCATACTTCTTTTTGTTTAAAGTCGTTCAAACCCTTATATTCAATTTGCAAATTTAATCATTGGATATGTGGATGGACCCCCCCGCATCCGCTGCCTGCTTAGAAAATTGGTATTGTTTTTTCAATTTCTTGAGTTTCTTCTTAGATAGTGGTACAGGAGTGTAGTCCAGCTCATCAATTCTCTTTATATTCTTGAAAGTGTCAAAAGTGGGTGAAGTATCAGAGAAATCAGCACTAACGTGGACTGACCTGGATGCTTCCAAATTCTTAGCTACCTGGAACTGGACATGTGCTTCACTTTGAGCAAGACGGTGCGAAAGTATTGCACGGTAATTTGGGATGTACATCATCACCCGTTTTGGTCTCTTCACCAATACCCGTGCGTATGTTTTGCTGCCTATTTTTTCAACAATACGTCAGATGCGCTGTCGGTGACATCGGCACCGTATCTGCGATCGGATCCTTCGACTTCATCTCCGTATCTGTGAAGCCTTCCTTTCATCAGCCACACTAACCTCTTCCCCGGCCTCCCTCACCCTATACTTTGTAGTGGATTCTTGTCTGTTCTTTGCCGTTGCCCAGCGGTGTGCGGTTGTGAATAGCTGCAGTTGGACAGCATTGGGGTGTCGGGGTATTCAATTCCTGTCGTAAGTGTTGCCTTTACCATCCAATAAATTGATTTTGGGAATTATGAGTCAACCCCACTTCTATGCATATCCTGGCAAAGGATAGCTTTGGCCGATTTTGCGATGGGAGCATCGAAGATGGAGTGGATTTCCAACAGCACTTGCAATACATCCAAGACTTGTGTTAGTCCAATATTCCAGAGGAATATTATAGAACTTAACCCAAATTGGAATAGAAGTGAGCTGAATGTTGAGCATATCCATGCACAGTACGCCATGAGGCGTAAAATAAAGGGTCTCGACCAAGATCTGCAGTCCGGATTCCATAACCCAATCCCGGGCTTCCAGGTCTCTGAATCTAAAAAAATACAAACCATTCTCAGTCGTGGATATATCAGGCATCTCCTTCTTGCCCCACAATTTGTTTACCAACGAACGCACCACCGGAAATGGAAGCCGTTTGTCGAGATTGACCCGACCAAACACCCATTCCACATATCTATTCCTTAATCAGCCTCGCCGGGAGTTTGACCCTGAAACTTCCCACCCGATTTAAAGCGGCACGGAAAGCGTAGTGGACCATGAGTTTTAGTAGGCAGCGAGAGCAAGCCTTCCATGGTTTCCTTGGAGCGGAGTTACGATTCTGTCCCCGATGTTGCAAGCTAGGACCATTTCCCGACCTTCCTCGATATCTCTACAGATTTGTGGCCAACCTGACCTGATCCTCGGTATGAACATTTGTCTCATAAATCCATTATTCGATGCAATTGGGCCACTCCCACGTAGATCCATCTTGATTTGTTTACCAACTTTGGACCTTCCACTGAAGATTCATCCTGGTATCGACCCACCGTTCACCACCAGTAAGCTCAGGCGCTCGAAGAACCAAAACCCGAGCATCGGATAATTCTGCTTTGCAATGCGCATCGGGGATGAAGCGGTATTTCACTCTTGTCGGCCGGTCGGATCGAATTGCCGTGAAGGCGGTCCCGGATGCGGATTGGCGTCTGCCCGTCGGCTCCGGTAGGAGAATACCGGTGTTGGCGACATAGCTGCCAGTGGAGCATCGTCGGCTTCATAGGCTGGCGTCTGCTGGCCTTGATGTAGCAACGACGGATGCAGTCTGACCCTTTCCGTAGGCCATTTCTCGGTTTTGGATGGATTACGAGACCATCGACCATATTTAGCGAATGGTATACCCCCATGCACTCTCCTTTTGATCAGAAAGCGGCAGCGTGGTCAAATCAGAAGTAAGGCCATGACCCATGTAGTCAAACACAGATATTGATCTTGGTGAATCTGAGGCGCCTATCTGACACTTACTGGAGGCATCCAGCCTTCACGAGCCTTTCTTTTGTGAAACAGAGCATGAAAACTATGAGAATATAGTTGGCATATTTATTTTGAGTATTGGTTATGGGCCCGAGAGGTCACTTTACTCGGGTATGTCTCGTGATACGAGATGTATGGGTCCTCGCGAGGTTGACGGGTAGTCAGCGGACACCCCGGAGTTTTTGGAGCGTCACACAAAGCGACGAGGCCGTAGAGGCGTGTGACCCGAAAAGGAACCATCAATCACCCATACGATCCACGAAGCCAGAATATTAAGACCATCTCTCGCTGTTAACACGTTCCTTTGGATTATCATGACCTTTTGAAAACTAAATTCCTAATCGAACGTCATTACAAATAAGATGAAAAATAGCATCAGCAGGAGAAAAGATGTTCTCATAAACTCTACTATTACGTTGTCTCCACAAGTGATAAATGGTAGCACCCCACGCAATCCTCTTAGTTATAGAGCAAAAGGACTTCCCTTTAGTGCTGATTACACGGAATTCATTTCTCCCAATTAGCGGCAATCGACATTCCCACATAACCTTAAGATCTCGACGAATACGGTGAATTGGCAGCAGAAGAGACAGGCGATTCTGTCTTCTACATTAGAGCGGCGGGAATACACATGATATGGAGTTAGTCAAACCCCATTTGGCTTGACTTGTCTTGCACTGTGACACATCTGTATGGTCGACGAACAATAAATGCATGTCTCACGATTTGGCAGGAAACCATATCGTATAATGCGGTGACCATGACATTTTCAGTCTAAAAAATGGTTCCAAGCTGAATTAAGCTGAACCAGGAAGGAGACCGAGTCCGAAATATCCTCTCTAGAAACATCGAGATGATGATTTACACCTATTTTGATGTCGATAAGGTCATTGAAATTGCAATAGGCCGGGTTCCACCTACCATCATCGTAACCTCAGCTACTTGAGCATTATTTTGGATAAATTTGAATCATATACAATTCGTCTCCATAGTGCGGATGAGTGGACCAGCAGTTCGAAATCATGCCATAAAAAAGTCCTGTGCCGTTACAAACCACGTGTTTTTATGAAGGGCGATTTTGTCTTCATTGCCAATTTTGCGCCAACTCCACGAGCAAATCGAAGGGTTTTAACACATGAAACTCCCACATCTCAAATTCATCCTCATACCCATACTTACCCATACTTGAGTCCTTCCCTAGAAAACAAATTCAGGATGTGTTTCATTACATTAGTATCATTCGAGTCTTTATTTCGCGCGGCCCAGACCTCCTCTCATGGTAGACACAGCCGCTCCCATTTAGACTTGGCTCGATGAGTATTCCCAATATTTCCATTACAAAACCTTAACCTCCTCGCCGGGATAATGAACAAAGCTTGCGCAATGCTGGCGGATCGCGTATAGAACAACGATTAGGCTGATCTTCAGCATAAGAAAGCGCCTTGCTTGTCAGGGGCGGGTCGCCATAATTTTATCGAGAGAGGTAGCAGTCACAGTGGGACAGCCTTGTAGAGATCAATCAACCCGTCCATAGTTGATTGTGGAACCTTCACTCCGTCATCTATCTTGATTGGATGTGAACTGCATTAACTTGGGTAAGTAACCACTCTTGTGCGAGCTCTACTCTCCTCACCATCTACGTCTTCTCTTTAAACTTTCCATAACCAATTTTTCAACCTCTACCCAAAACATTCCTTATCTTGTTCCATACTACTAAAACATTCCTAAATACCATTTTTTTGATAACTTGAGGGGTGTATTAAAACATGCATTCCTAAATACCATTTTCCCTTATATACCAAAAATACACATTCTAACCCAGAAAATCTCTCATAAACTCGTCCATAACTTTGTTTTGGCTCTAGAAAACTACCCCGAACCATATTTTGACTTACCAAAACTTAACTTAGAAAATCTCATAAACTCGTCCATAACTTGTTTTGGCCCAAGAAAACTACCCCAAACCCATATTTTGACTTACCAAAACTTCTAGATCATCCATCACGGTCCCAACCTTTCATCACCTAGTGACTTCCATGCAAAAGTCCAAGTAGTTGGATTCGATGTTTTGAAAGAACTATACGAGGAGGATGCTGATTTTGGTGAAATCTGGAAGGTATCTTGGCCAAACCAATACATTCAAAGGGTTTTGTAAGGATGGGCGGTTTTTCTCTTTAAAGGAACACTCTATGCATCGGCGTGTTCCTTGAGATTAGGTAATGCGGATGAGTTGCATGGTGGAGCATTAGGGGACACTTTGGTGAAGCGAAAACCTTGGCTACAGTGATGGCAAACTTCTTTTGGCCTAAGCTAGAGAAGCGACATTCTGCTAGATTGTCAAGAAGTGTGTTGTGTGCATGATGGCTAAAACTCATGGAAACAATCTTGGGCTATATACACCATTGCCAATTCAAATATGCCATGGGAGGAGGTAAGCTTGGATTTTGTTTTTGGAATACCTAGAACACAAAGAAAGCAGATTCGATTACGGTGGTTGTTAAGCGGGATTTTCCAAAGATGGCTCACTTTGTACCATCTGACAAGTCTAATGATGCTTCGCATGTTGAGCTTGTACTTCAAAGAGATTGTGCATCACACATGGTATTCCCAAGACTATGGTTTTGGATCGAGACTCCTAAGTTTCTTGAATACACTTTTGGAGAACTCTTTTGTGGATGCCTTAGGTAGGAGACATACCCTAGTGATGCGGGAGCTTATAAACACACACCAAACATTGGGGTCGGCCACCCAATTATTGAAGGAGTGGATTGGGGAGGTCAAGACGCATTGAATACATGTGAAAACTCCTTTTTGTGGACCTCATTTGGGCCTTGAGCTGAAAAAATGTGGTCGAGACTTGAACCAACCACGATGTGGAGCGCCATATTGATTTTAGAAAGATTTGCACGTAGGATGTACGGAAGATTTGTTTTATGATTCTGTTGTATTTCTTTTAGAAAGATTTGCTCCAATATTTTATTCCTTTTAGGAAGATTTACTTTATTTATTTTAGAAAGTTTTTTTTTAGGAGTTACTTTTTGTAATTTAGAAAGTTTCTTTTCCTGGTTAAGTAGAAGTTGCTTTATTTGATTTAGAAAGTATGAAACATATATGATGCAAGGTTGGGACTAGTGATCCAGTTTTATTATTTTTTTGGATAGTTAGAATTTATTTCCAAAAGAGGCAATGCCCAAACAAACAAAAAGGGACAATACGGCAGGCAGGCTGAAAGGAAGCAAGCGGGCGGCACCTCCCTAAAACCTAGGAAAGGCATCAGCCCGTCTGGGATCTCCACACTCTGAGACAGAACCAACAAGCCACACAACAACAATAATCCTGACGGACGGGGAAAAACAAAAGCCCACATCCAGGGCAAGGAGTACCCGAGAACATAATCCAGACAACTTAAGATCACGGGAACCCGGTAACTCTCAAAGCAAAAACCGACCCCACAAACATGGCGACCAAGTCGTACCAGTATGAGCTTTACCCATCCCGGAACTTCAGTAGATTGAGGGTTTCCGTAATGTGAGAGTCTTTAGTAGCGTAAGCGCTGGGCATAGCGGTTGGCGGCGTGTTGTTGTTTTCTTGACTTCTTGAGCTTTTCTTGGATAGTGGCAAAGCCCGGGATAGTCGACTCATCAATTCTCTTGATATTTTAAGCGTTTCACAATTGGGAGCCCGAGTCAGAAAAATGCACAATCTTTGGGGTAGAGATTTGGCACAGGAGACTCAATGGGTTCTGACTCCTTTGAGGTGGTGGCATCATCAAGTGGAGTTTGGAACAATCGATGGGTATTGGAGGAGACTGTCTTGAATGTCTCGATCAAGCACGTAGTATCAATGAGCAGGCCTCCTCCACAGCCTTGAACCATCAAGTGTGTGAGTCGGACTTGGCATGGCTAGTAACACCTTTACCTTTTCCTTATTCCTTGGTTCGACCTTATCAAAGGATTAGTATTAGGGTCCCCCTGGGATTATCCAGCGTCAAGACCCACACTAGCCCCGGATAAAGTCCATAGCACCATTCACATAGTGATGCGGAGTCCAGCCACCCTTTGACGCCAGCGAACGCACCTTCCTGACATATTACGCGGTAGCGGCGAATTAACCTGATGGGAACAATTTTGAAGATATCATGGGTATTCAATTCTAATAGTTGAGAACTTACCATTTCCCGAGGTCAAAAGAAGACGAGATCTGGGAACTCGGTTCCGTCCACCTCAATGCATATCGGCAAATAGCGGCCTTGTATAGTTCTGATTGGGAAATTAATTGAGAGGGAATACCCAGCCCGGCCTTGCTATGCACCCAGGCTAGTAAGCGTCGATATTCTGAGAATGTTAAAAACTTGACGAAATAGGAATGGAAGTGAGGCGGAAGCATTGGTATTTCCATGCCTTGCTACAAATCGAGAATAATCGGTCTGGCAAAATACCAAGGACCATTTCCGATGCCCAATCTCGAGCCACAGGTCCGAATGCGAAAATACACATCCATCGGTGTTGAATATCTCGGGTATCTCTTGCCCATGCTTTATCCACGATTGACCTCACCACATTTAGGGAAGGCGTTGTAAAGCCCGACCAACAAGGCGCCTCCCATAACTCCACACCTTAACGCCTCGGCGGTGGGCCCGATCATCTTCCATCCCAGCGATAGAAGATTCGGGTAAGCCCGGCCGGAAGCGCTGCTAGGCCTCCGCGGCGAACAAAGACTTCCAATTTGGGGAAGAAGTCGCCGGCATTCCACAATCCCCCAGTGGTAGCGATTTCGAATCCCGTGGCATGATTTCCTCTCGGATCGGCGGGAACGAGGCGGGCGGACCGGCAGGTTGGCCCACTTTGTTTCCTTACGAAACCCCCACCCCACTGAGAATCCGATCGGAGCGGCGGGAGGTTCACGAGATCCGGAATTAGAATCGTCTCGGACGGCCGCCACGCTGCAGTCCCGGTTTGGAGCTCGTCGGGCCAGAACCCGAGGATACGGGATTGGTGGCGGATGCGGTATCAAGCCGTACCATTTATGGAGGATTCGACATTTGCGCTTTAGTAGCGGCTCTCGAGCCTTCAGGCGCAAGCGGACCTTTTGGGTCGTACTTCATCTTCTGACGCGACCGCCGCGGCGGCATCCGGTTAACGACAGCTGCATCTGCGTGCGTCGATAATGGTGGATGTCGGCGAACATCGTGGCGGCGTCAGTCCCCCAATCCGAACCCACTTTGGAACACCCAGTATCGTCGACTCTAGATGGGGGGGGATTCCCCATAACTACCAACCCATTTGGGGATGGGAAGCCCAGGTTCAGGTGACCAACCACTTGTGGTCAACACCCGCGACCTGGCCCCACCATGTCATCACAGTGGTCACGAGAACCTCCATCGCGAGGCGACCACTGAAACATTCCCTCCGGATTACACAGGTTGAGTTTTAATTACGTTTCACAGAGCAATTACTCCAAGTATGATCACGAGAAGTTTAGGTAGAAGAATCAAAATATGGGTTTGGGAGTAGTTTTTCTTGGAGTCAAAATAGGTTATAGACCAATTTTGAAGTCTTCCTAAGTTAAAAAGGTAAATTTATGGTATATAAAGGGAAAATGGTATTTAGGAATATTTTGTAGTATGGAACAAGATATATGGAAAGTTTTGGGTAGAGGTTGAAAAATTGGATTTATGGAAAGTTTAAAGAGAAGATGAGGCGGTGAGGAGAGTAGAGTTGCAATCACCATAATCATCCATAACCTTTTATTACAGAAAACTACCAAACCGTATTTTGACTTTGAAACTAGATTATCCATCACGAGTCCCCAACCTTGCAATCATCTCTACCAGGCATCCGCAACAACGTTATGAACACCAGCTTTATGTGATTGTGAAGTTATCGCTTGTAAAATTCCACCCATGTCACCACGTCTTCGATTCAACTTGTCTTTGTTGGTTGATGATTTTTTTTTTTGATAAATAGAATTTATTGCCAAAAGGCAAAGTGTACAAACATCGAACAATACAAAAGAAGCCAGGCTACGGAAAAAAAATCGAAAATGATCGACACCTCCCCTAGAAGGAGGATCGGCAACAACCACAAACACTTAAAGACCACGAAATGACCAACCCTTGGACCCCACATACGTGATCCAAGCCCAGTAACCTAACCAAAAACCAAGCCCACACCGCAGGCAAAGGAGGGCCAAAACCCATGGCACAGGGCATAGGCAATAAGGATAACAAAGAAAAAAGCCAAGAACCGGGCCACAGACAGCCAAACCAACCAAGGAACCACCCATGGGAACCTGACCCATGACTCGGGCACGAAGCATCTTTAGCAACTAGAAAGTGGCAAACACCCACGACAAGTTCTTTCAGGAAGATTATCACGAGGGCAAGCCTTCACACACACAGAGAATTGAGCCCAGGGAACACAACAACAGTCTGGTTGCCACTCTCGGATGAGTACCAAAACTAAACCAGAACCTACATAAAGGGGGATCATATGAAACCGGCCACTTCAAGGAATAGAAAAAAAGAACTGAATTGAGGCAGACAGCGTACTAGCAATGATACACCAGTCGGCAAACCATCTTGCTCCGATTGCGGGAAAAGCCGCCAGTCCCTCAGCAGAGTCGAACTTTGGCCGGCCTGCGGGGAAACCCCGAATACCGTAATTGGCGAACGAAGGGAAGAAAGCGGTGGTTCCCACTTTCACCTCGATCTAGCATCCTTCCGTGAAAGGCCCACACCGGCGACGCCACAACCAAGCGGCCCCAACCGCCAACCCTCGAAACAAGCCGTGTCGACAGCGTCGGTGACACGGATCTGGTGTGGGCGAATATTTGAAGATCGGTGGATTGGCATGCGGCGATCGGCAGGCAGGCGATCAGCGCAAAGCCCGACACCGTTCGAGCGCGAGATTCGGCTCCACTACCCCACGGTGGCCCGAGGAAGAGTCGACACGCGAAGCTTCATTTAACCTCTTAGGGAAACACTCACCGGATCTTAGAAACTGGCCAGAGGCACCGGGCATGGCTCGGGTAGGCAAGTTGCTCTCACGGATAAAACATGCTCCTTGAAGGGAACCCATAACCATAAACATGTTCCCTTGTACAGGGAACGGAAACAACAGCGCCGTTCGCCGCTCGAAAATCCGGCAAGATGGTCTCACTAGAATAAACATTCTCCCTTGAAAAGGGAATGGAACCCACATAAGAAACATGTTCCCTTGTAAAGAGGCTTGAAAATCCTTGAAGAAAGGTGATTATCAGGAACCCCTTTCGGGGAAGAGAGAGGGAGAGCCCTTCTTCCATTTCTCAAAAGGAGATGAATTCAGAATTGAAGCAGTTTTCTAGGGTTGATGAATTTTAGTGCTTCATGATCTGAGAAAAGCACAAATGGCTTGTAAAAGCAAGTGACTCGATGAAATAAGCTCTATAGATAGCATAGAACTCCCTTGTCATAGGTGAAGTACTTCCTTTTGCTTCATTTACAACTTTTTTTGGATAATTAAAATTTATTACCAAAAAGGGCAAATCCCCACAAACAAACAAGAAAGAAAACCATTAAGGCCACGAGAGAAAACAAGCAGACTGGCCTCCCACATAAACATAGGAAGAGGAAACCCTTCTCCCATGCGGCTTCCGAAAATTCTTGGTCGATGAATGCACTTCATTTAACTTCTCACTAAAAGCGATGGAGTCTTCCTTCTTGACTAATGTGACACCAATCCCAACTTGAGATGCATCACTCTGCTTGAAGACTTTGTTGAAATCGGGTAAAACCAAACATGGGGCTTGATTTACTTTGTTCTTAATCAACTCGAAGCTTTCTTCGGCAGCTTAGTCCCTTAATTATCAAAAAAAAAAAACACTAGTCCGGCAGATTTGTCTCCTTTAAGCATTCGATTCTGAGAGCCATTATAGAGCTAAATCCACGAATAAATCTCCACATAAAGAGACTAGCCCGTGAAAACTTCTCACATCATGGATCGAGCTAGGAGTTGACGATTAAATGTCGCCTCTATCTTGCTTCGGTCCATCTCAATTCCATCTTTAGTAACCACATAACCAAGAAATATGATTCTGTCGGATAGAGAACAATTGCCTCAAATGCTCCAAATTCTCCATCGAATTTTTGCAAATAATCCAAAAAGAAGTCATACTTCTTCAAGTTTGCAAATAATCGTTGCTCCCTTAGAATAGAGAACAATTGCCTCAAATGCTCCAAATGTAAGTAATTTTGCTATAGATCAAAATATCATCAAAGTATACCACCACAAAATTTCCAATGCATGGCTTAATGATATGATTCATAAAGCTTATAAAAGTGCTAGGGGCATTGGATAGTCCAAATGGCATCACCATCCACTTATAGAGTCCATCTCGAGTTTTAAAGGCCATCTTCCATTCATCTCCTTCCCTCATATGAATTTGATGGTATCCACTCCTCAAATCAATCTTCGAAAAGATGGACGCACCACAGAGTTGATCCAGCAAATCATTGAGTCTTGGAATGGGAAATCGATATTCAATAGTAATCTTGTTGGTAATCACTATCAGCACCCATCTCTAGATCCATCCTTTTACTGGTACTAGCGGGGCGGGAGCAGCACAAGGCTCTTACTCTCTCGAATAAGCCTTTGTTGACCAACTCATCAACTTGCCTTGTAAGCTCTTCAGCATTCTTTAGGACTCATCCTATAGGTCGGTTGATTGGAGTAAACGAGGAGCACAGTGCAGTGACCTAAATGTTAAATATCTACGATGCAGGGGTGATGCAAGGTTGGGACCGTGATGGATGATCCAGAAGTTTAGTGATGCAAGGTTGGGACCGTGATGGATGATCCAGAAGTTTAGGTAAGTCAAAATATGGGTTTGGGACTTATCCAAAAAAAAATATGGGTTTGGGGTAGTTTTCTTGGGTCAAAATAGGTTATGGACGAATTTTGGAGATTTTCTAAGTTAAGAAAGGTAAATTTATGGTATATAAGGGAAAAGGGGTATTTAGGAAGGTTTTAGTAGTATGGAACAAGATTTGGAAAGTTTTGGGTTGAGGTTGAAATTTTGGTTATGGAAAGTTTAGAAAAGATGAGATGGTGATTGTAGAGTTTGCACAAGAGTGGTTACTTACTGAGTTAATGAAACGATCCACACAAGATAGATGATGGAGTGAAGGCGCCACAATCAACTATGGACGGGTTGATTGATAAGCCAGACAAAGACTTCGCCACCAAGGAATCCACCTAGGTATGAGAAGCCACGAACTCGTCCCCAAGGGAATCCACTGAGATAAAGAGAACAAGAGAACTCTTAAAAGAGAAATACGAAAATATTATTAAACTTATTGCTTTTTCAAAAAGGCACATTATGGGGGTATATATAGTCCCATACTTTCTAAATCAAATAAAGCAACTTTTTCTTTAACTAGGAAAAGAAACTTTCTAAATTACATAAAGCAACTCTTAAAAGCAAACTTTCTAAAATAAATAAAGCAAACCTTCTAAAATAAATAAAGCAAACTTTCTAAAATAAATAAAGCAAACTTTCTAAAATAAATAAAGCAAACTTCCTAAAATAAATAAAGCAAACTTTCTAAAATAAATATGGCAGCTCCACATCGGGGTTTGTCAAGTATGACCACGTTTTTTGTATTGAGGCCCGAATGAGATCGAAAAGGAGTTTTCACATGTATTCAATGCGTCTTGACCTCCCCATCAAATTCTTCAATAATTAGGGCTAAATTCCCAATGTTTGGTGTGTTTATAGAAGCTCCTGCATCAAACCCCTATAGTTGGAAAAAAAAGACTTGTCCTCAAGTCTTCACCATGATAAGGCCTCAAATCCTTAACCTTGAATGTAAGCGAGATGTGATCCATAGGAACGAATTTAACCTTGTAAGCATTTTTATGATCTTCTTAATAATCTTGGAAGAACCATCTATTCTTATTGCCTGACTTGGAACACCTCTCTTTTATCATGTAGCTGAATCCATCCTCTGGATCAAATACCTGACCGTTGATTACCTTCCATGCTTGTCTTTCATAAACTGTGTTCACTCTTTGCTATTTGAATCTTGCTTCCTCATGAATAAAAATGTTGTTGAAAGCTTGGCATTCAAAACACATACTCAAGATTCATCTTTTTCATGCACGACATAGTGGAACCCATGAACTTTCACTCTCTTGAACAAGCCCTTTGTCAAGAAAATCATCCAACTTGTGTTTTAAACTCTTCATGCTCCTTAGGGCTCTTCACTTAGAGCTAGCTTATTAGGAAAAACCAAACATGGTATGAGGTCACATTTGATGTTGAATACCCTCATGGGGTGGAAGCCGGAGTGTGGTATTTCTTCAGGCATTACATCAACAAATTCTATAATCGATTTTGCTTCTAGTGAGAATTCCTTTTCACTTTCGGTTTCTTCAACAACCAAAGTCGTAGCATCTGAAACATCTTTGATTTCTAAATCAAATTTGTGATGTGAACTCTTCTCCTCATCTTCTTGGATATCGTTAGGTCGACTATGACATCCAACTTAGATTTTTTTTTTTTTTTTGGATAAATAAGCGATTATTTCCAATAGGCAAACCCCACAACCAAAGAATACACGAGTGTGTTTGGTTTTTTGTTTTGTTGTCCTTGGTTGTTGTTGGTTGTTTCGGGCTGTGGCCTTCTCCTTAGTTTTAGGGGAGGTTTTGTCCGTTTTTCTTTTCTTTTGGGCCTTCTCCTGTCTTCAACATTAGCGCGGCAAAAAACACATGAATTAGAGTTGGTCAGACCCCATTTGAGAAGTTTGTCTTGCGTAACTAATATGTCCTGAATGGTCAACCAAACAATAAAAGCATGTCTCCTGATAGCTTGGGGAAACCATATCGTATAATGCCGACCAAATCACTTGAGCATTTTTCGATCTAAATTAGTTCAGGGCGAATAAGCGAGTGAGACCCAGATGGAGCAAGTGTCCATGAAACAATATCCTCTCTAGAGACATCTATATGATAATTGACTGTTGCTCTTGATTTACCAGTAAGGTCGACGAGTGTAATGGGCCCGATTCCACCTTCCCAAATAACCGACTCTGAGGCGTTATTCTCAATAGGAATCATATACAATTCGTTCTCCATGAGCAGGTGAGGGAGGAGGGACCAGCCGAGTTCGGGGAATCATGCCATAGGAATGTCCCTTCTGGGTATAAACCACGTGATTGATGAAGGGTCTCATCTTATCTTTAATTTGGAGAATTTTCCGCCGGCTCCACCGGTAATCGAAGGAGTTTTGGCACTAAAGACTCCGCGTCTCATCCCAACCTCCGCACACGCCACCCATAGGGAGTCCTTCCTATAAAGCGGAGTTCCAAATGTGCTTCATAACATTAGTATCATTCGAGTCTTTGATCCGACGCAGACCCAAACCACCCTCCTCCTTCGGAAGACACACAGATTCCCATCTGACCTTAGCTCGACGAGAATTTCCAAGGTTTCCGGCCCACAGAAAACTGCTGAAGAGTTGTTCAATTTTGGAAATTATGTATTTCGGGATAATGAACATCTTGCTGTCATGAATAAATTTGTAAATTGTAATCTTCCACGCATAGGATAACGCCACCAACATCCCGAGGGCGAGATTACGGCCATTATTTTTTCCAGAAGTGGCTGGCAATCACGGTGGGATAGCCTTGTTGAGTGATGAGAATCAAAGCACAAAGGATCCATGATGCAGGAGCTTCTAGAAGATTCATTAGGGATTCAATCTTAATTAAGGAAGCCCGGATTCGGGAGGGTGTGAGGCAGGAACCACCAGAATATTTACATTTCCAAGTGTTTGAGTTTTTACTATTTTGATTTGGGTTGTTTTATTTTAGAAAGATTTATTCTCCAAGTCAAAGTAGGATTCTTTATTTAATTTAGAAAGTGTGTGTTTTGCTAGGAAAATAGGAGTTTCTATTTCTTTTAGAAAAAATTTGGTGTTGATTTCTTTCTTGGTTGGTGATGATTTGCTCTGATTTGGCACTTTATTTTGGGCCCGATTTGTTCACGATTTGCTGCTATTTTGGAAAGATGATTTGTTTCCTGATTTGTTGCTATTTTGGAGACTAATTTGTTCTGATTTCTTTGCTATTTTGGAGAGGCGATTTGTTCTGATTTGCTGTGATTTTTATCACAGTCTTATCTAAGTTATCTAGTTTCCTTTTTCTTGTTTGGCCAAATATTTACTTTCCTTGTGGCGAATATTTAGTTTCTATTCTTCCATATTTTGGCCCCTATTTAAAGGCTTGTTATCATGTGTATTCTTCAAGTTTTAAGCATTTATAAAATTGAGGTTTCAATTTATAGCTGGTTCTTTAAAGAACTCCCTTGGGCTGCTCGGTTATTCCGTGGCGTTCATCAAGACTTATCAATCGGATCTCCATCACCGATTGTGAAGATCCTCACATACCAGGTTCTTGCTTCCATATAAACGGGTCAAGTCATCCATCAGCCCGGAAACATTAGAGCGGTTCTTACATTTAATTGATCACGGGTCCCTTGAAGTTGGCGGGGGTTCGTATCATTTGGTATCGAACAACGAGGTTATTTTTTGGTTTGCCTATCTTTTATTATTTTATTATTTTCTTTGTCCGAACCATCTTAGTCACCGCTTTCATCCATACCTTCTAAATTCCGTTCAACCCCAATTTCATTCACAACCTATTATCTACTTTTTTTTTTTTTTTGGATAATTAAGCGTTTATTTCCAAAAAGCAAACCACACAACCAAGAATAC
This sequence comes from Tetrastigma voinierianum, assembly GCA_016808115.1. Lineage (NCBI taxonomy): Eukaryota > Viridiplantae > Streptophyta > Magnoliopsida > Vitales > Vitaceae > Tetrastigma > Tetrastigma voinierianum. Next base: position 382,966 of record JAEQBH010000197.1, on the reverse strand, counting down.
CTGAGGCAGGCCCAAATGAAAGAAAAAGCGGACGTGCCGTTATCAATCGGGATCTCCATCACCAGGTGTGGGCTCCTCACATACGAGTTATTGCTTCCATATAAACAGCAGATTGAGGTCATCCATCGGCCAGACGTTAGATGGTTCTTAGGTCTAGTCGATCGCAGATCTCCTCACAAGTTGTGGGGTTGTGCTCTGTTTGAGATCAAAGGAACTCGAGATATTTCTTAGGAAACCTCCCTGGCCAGAAGCGATGAGGAAGAAGCGATTTGTCTTCACCCGTTCATAAACAATGAAGATGGCGCTTTTCAGATTGTTTACCTGCAGCCCGGAGCAGCCCTCAAATCTGTTCAACTCATCCAAAATAACTTTGACACTGGATATCGTCCCACTAGCAAAAAGAAAAATGTCATCCGCAAAGCATAGGTGTGTTAAGTTGATATCCTTACATTTAGGATGAAACTGAAAATCCTTTCTACGGGCAGCCAACGACAAGGATCTAGAAAAAGCCTCCATGGCAATGATGAATAATAAAGGTGATATGGGTTCCCCTTGTCTCGACCGTTTGCCACTGTGCACTTTTTGCTGGCAAAAATCCGGCAAACTCACCATTTCTTGAAGCAGGAGAAGGGTTGGGGTAGTGATGAGCCTTAATACATTTTCAAAGAAACGAAGGGGTACCCATTAAATTTATACCCGAGAATAGCTCAGTGATTGTGTCAAAGGCCTTTTTAATGTCAACTTTTAGAGCACACCTGGGAGGGCCTTTATCACGATGATAGTTGATCATAAGCTCCTGGGTAATAAGGATATTATCGGCTATACTTCGACCTTGCACAAAAGCTGACTGCGCAGGGCTTATAATCTCGGAATGCGTGTTGATTAAACTACCGCGGCAATAATCGCCGATATGCACTTATGGCAGAGTGTTACAACGGGATATTGGTCTATAGTCGGTTCATAGACTCGGGATTAGGGGCCCCAGCCTTATGATTATAGTGCAATTAATCTCACGCGATGGCTGCGGTTGAAGAATGATAACGCATCGATTACATCACCTCGATTATACTCCCATGCTTTGCCTTGAAGAAAGAAGAAGCCGTGGGCGGAAAACTGAAATCATCGATAGAGAACAAGGCCTTCTTTTTTTTTTTTTTTGGATAAGTAAAGAACAAGGCCTTCTTTATTTCCTCATGAGAAATATCACCATTTAAAACGTCCAGATGTTGTGGCATCCAACCAAACCCATCAACGCTATTCAAATACTCTTGGTCATTAGGTGTGCCATCAACACATAGTATATTTTTGAAGTAGCCAACAGCTTCCTCCTTAATAGCCAACGGATCATCAATTCTGCAGCCATTCCCCGAGGTTAAAACTTTAATCGTACTCCGAGCATTCCGAGCCTTGACTGATTTGTGGAAGAAACTCGTGTTCTGGTCTCCAAGCTTGAGCCATTGTACTCTAGATTTTTGCTTTAAGAAACCCTCCTCAGCAGAGGCAAGATCATGGAATATCTTTAAACACTTCCTCTCATTATCCATTAGCATGGTATCAGAAGGATTGTTCAGTATAGCAGATTGGGCCGTTTTTAATGCCTCCCTGGCATCCTCAACACGATCACGCAGCTTACCAAATGAGTGAAAATTGAACATCTTAAGGGAAGCCTTCACTCTTTTCAGTTTTTGTGACAGCCTGTACATGGGAGTCCCCTGCACCCCTCTATCCCAAGCTTCCTTCACTATCCCAAGGAAAGCAGGGTGGTCAGCCCAGAAGTTGAAAAATTTGAAAGGGATATTTTTCTTGCGCTCAGGGGCCGGACTAACATTAAGGTTTGTAACAAGAGGGCAATGGTCAGATAATCCAGGAGATTGGACTTCCGTTAAAGCATTGGGAAACATATCCATACAATATTCATTTTGGAGACACCGATCCGACCTCCTAGTATGAAGCCCCTCGCCGGTTCATCCACGTGAATATAGGACCCAAAAAAAAGGAATATACGCAATTCAAGATTGAACAAACATATGGTACTCATAGCTGTATCAGCCACCCAAATTACCCCAGTTTCTCAGCACATTGAACACAGGTGGTGTTGAAATCTGAAATAACATAGTTTTGGCGACACGGTACCACACCACTGAAGATGATTCCATAACTCCCTTCTATCAATGTAGCTATTCGAAGCATAAACGGCCGAACACCAAAATGAGTAGTTGTCCTTGACGTTTGTAACGCGACACAGCATTGCTTGGTCCATGGAGTTAAAGATATCAATGCTAATTTTCGGGGATTACCCGCAATCTGATTCTGCAATGAAGCATGATCGTAATTATGAAACAATTTCCAACACGGAAAAATTGTAGAAGATCTGTAATATTAAACTGCTTTTGAGTTTCCAAAATACTGAGCAGAGCATGGGATTTAACAAGCGAGCGCATATTTGTAAGGGTCGTTCGATTCCCTTATGTTCCATGAGAAATGGAATTTAACCGTGGAAGTGCGAATGCCCCTTAACCATTGGATCCACACGCGTTGTAAGGCTGCTGTTCTTGAGTTTCTTGAGCTTCTTCCTAGAAATTGGCACAGGCGTGAAGTCCAGCTCATGAACTCTCTTAATATGCTTGAACGTGTCAAGGACAGGGGAATTATCAGAGAATTCAGAATTATTGCTAGGTTCAGATCTGGAGGAAACTAAAGATATTGTTGTTTCTTCTTCCTCATGTTGGGCTAGGCATTCAAATGTATTTCCATATATTTAGTTTCATCTACTTCATTTTTTCAAATAGTGCCTCCTCGACACACGACAACTGCATCATTTGATTTGTACCTTCTTGCTCCCGGGCCCGTCATCGGGAACAACCTTTGGAATCACTCTTGGCACCTTTCTTTCCCTTGTACCTTGTGTAACATTCCTTATCCTTGATGCCGTGACCATCCCCCGGCCACGAGAGGAGCGTTACACGGATTGTGTTGGTACGGTTTTCTTGCTTGGACCTTCTCGGCAATGATTTTCCAGATTGTGACCAAATCGCTTGCAGACTGGGCAGCGTTGTGGAGTCCAGGGATATTCAACTCTTATCGTTTGGGTTGCCATTACCCGTCAGGAGAAGCGATTTAAGGAATTCACAATCCACCCCCACCTACACACATATCTGGCAAGGATATGGCACATGCAGTTCTCGATAAGTGAATCAAGGTGGAGTGGAATACCAACAGTACTTGCAATGTACCCAAGACATGTGCTTGTCCAATATTCCAAGGGAATATTGTAGAACTTGACCCAAATTGGGATAGAGGATAGCTGAATGTTAAGCATATCCAAGCCAGGATGCCATGCACGTAATATGAAGGGTCTCCCTGCCAGGTGCCATGGACCCGAATCCAGGACCCGATCCAGTTCCTCAGGAGTCCACTGAATCTAAGTACCAGCCATTCCCGGTTATTTGGATATGTACGGCATCTCTTTCACCTTGATGGCTAACGGGAGCGCACAACCCAGGGAGCAGGCGTTTATCCAGGAATTGTCCGATCAAACAGCCCTTCCACATATCAATACCTTCATTCACCGCCTCCGCCGGAGGTTTGGCAACAATCTTTCCATCAGCATGTTGTGGCCTATAGAACTGTAGTGGACCACTTGTTTTCACAGGCATTGAAAACAGGTTCTTCCAGGATTTTACTGGGGGAGCTGTTACCTTCCCCCCCAAATCACCACCCTTTACTTCCTCTGCTCCACCGCCCCTGACTTTGCCCTTGCTCTCACCTTCCACACCCCATTCCTGTACCACCCCTGAAGCTGCCTGACTACCTCGGTATTACCAATCACCGCTGTCCATAGTGAGCCTCAACACCAAAGTATCCCTTCATACCCATGTCCACCAACCCATCCCCCTAAGATCGGCCTTCTCTCGTCGCAAAGATTGGCCGAGGATGTCGACACGCCCTCCATGACTAATGGAATGCCTTCGATGAGCTTCGTAGCGGATCGAACTGGTTTAAGAGCCGGGAGAGTAAACCTACTGCATCCAAGATGGACCTCCCGATTTGGCAACCGGGATCGTGGATTCATGGGTGACAACACCGGCGTGATCCCGCTCCTTCACTAGATTGTCAGGCATTGATGATCTCCGATGAACTCACTCCTACAGTCCACACCATTCTCGCACATTATTAGCAGCAAACCTCACCCGTAACGAGTGCTTCCGCAGTGGGTATCCTTTTGGGGAACCCAAAATCGCAATCTCCTTGGGGAAGGCCGACCACATGTGGTCAACCCCCCATTAACTCCCGACCCCACCACAGATTTTGTCATTACTGTGAGATCAATGCGAAGACGACAACCCGAGCTTCTCTAGAGAGGTCCATTGCACGTTCGTGTTCATCCAATTGATTTTGATGTTAGTTGATTTATTCTCATCAAGCCTTCTCGACATGGTTGGGATTCGATCACTTGTTCAACATCTCTCAGTCATCTTCCCAATTAAGGCAAACGCTTTTGGTTACATTCAGAATCAATATGCCCCAACCCTTGCTAACTTAAAACACGTCTTTGACTTAGCCAATTCAGAGTGCTTCACTTTACTGAGTGTGCAGTTTTCCTACCACTAGATTTCCAAGAATTAACCCTCAACAAACCCTCTTCATTAGCCACACTCTTAGTCAGAGAGAGTTTCCATAATTTTTAGTCCCCCTTCAAAGCAAATTTCATCACACTAAGACTATTATATGGTTGCAAAATAATAACTCTAGCAATACCATCTCAAACCAAAGAATGTGTTGGTGGGTTATGCATATTTCCCTGCCTCTCGTAAGTCTCCTTTGATAATAAAGTTACAACTTATTTAATACTCCTCCACACTCAAATCTCAAGTGCTTAAAGTTCTGAATTTTGAGGTAGATGTCTTGGCGGTAGTTAAAGGGAAGGTACTTCCTTTTTAGTTCTTTCTTCATTTTCCCCCAAGTTTGAATCTTCTTTTTACCATCTCTTTCACGTTGTCTCTTCATGTTTTTCCACCAATAAGCATTCTTGCACATCTTTGTAGCCACCAACTTCACTTTTTCACGTTCAGGGGAATCATAATACTCAAAGACATGCTCCACCATATTAAGCAAATCCAAAAATTCATCAGGATCCATCCTTCCATCGAATTCTGGAATGTTAAATTTTGATTGAATCTAAAGCCTTCATCATAGTTACTATGCCTCTTATAGTAATCACTCGGGTAGTAGCAATCATACCTCCCATGATAATCGTAGTCTCGTACATACACACCTTTAGCTTTCTCAGCCCCAAGAAACCTTCGCTGACTAGGCCGCAAAAAGCTCTTTCATAAAAATCATATTTTTCCTCCTCGGCAGTGAACGACTCAAACCGTATCTAGAGATCTTGTTCTTCAAAAAGATCAAGCACAATTCATTCAATGATGATCACCATCAATCCATGAGCTTCCGATACCACTTTGATGCAAGGGTGGGACTGGATGGATGATCCGTAAGTTATGATGCAAGGTCGGGACCGTGATGGATGATCCGTAAGTTTAGTGGGATGCAAGGTTTGGACCGCATGGATGATCCGTGGTTTAGGTAAGTCAAAATATGGGCTCAGTAGTTTTCTTGGGTCAAAATAGGTTATGGACGAATTGGAGATTTTCTGGGTTAAGAAAGGTAAATTATGGTATATAAGGGAAAGGGTATTTAGAAGGTTTTAGTAGTATGGAACAAGATTTGGAAAGTTTCTGGGTTGAGGTTGAAAATTTGCTATGGAAAGTTTAGAGAGCAAAGATGATGGTGCAGGATAGTAGAGTTTGCACAAGAGTATATTTTACCGAGTTAATGAACCATCCACAAGATAGATGATGGAGTGAAGGCTACAATCAACTATGGACTCAAGTTGGGATTGATAAGCCTTGACAAAGACTTTCACACCAAAGAATCCACCTAGGTATGAGAAGCCACGAATCCCGTCTCTCAAGGGAATCCACCCAAGAGATAAGAGAACAAGAGAGAACTCTTAAAAAAGAGAAATTTGAAAATATTATTAAACTTGAACTGCTTTTTCAAAAGACTACATTATGGGGGTATATAAAGTCCCATACTTTCTAAATCAACTAAAGTAACTTCTTCTTTAACTAGAAAAGAAACTTAAATTACATAAAGCAACCTTAAAAGCAAATCCTAAAATAATAAAAATTTTCTAAAATAAATACAAACTTTCTAAAATAAATAAAGTTAAACTTCCTAAAATAAATAAAGTAAACTTTCTAAAATAACATATACTTCCTCCACATCGTGGGTTTTTTTTTTTTTTGGATACAAACAAGATACTAAAAAGGCAAAGCCTCACAAACCAAAGAATACACAAAATCTAAGGCCCAAAATAAAAGAAAACTTATTTAACTCTCCCCTGTACCAGAGAAGGCAACAACCCAAAACAACCAACAACAACCAAGGACAGCAAAACAAAAAAACAAACACCCACCCACATCCCTGCAGAGACACTCACACCCTAAAGTCTACCACAACCAAGCAGACACCCCAGCCCCACATGTAGACAAGGACCCAACCGGAAGAACTAAACCATCAATCAACCACATGAAACACCACGCCAAGAAGATATGAGGGAAGGACCATCCTCACACATAGCCTTGCCTTCACTGATTATCCACCACCTTCTCTGAAACATGAGATTCTCAGCCTGACATCATTACAAATGAGATGGAAAATAGCATCAGCTGGAGAATAGATATTCTCATAGATTCTACTATTCCGCTGTCTCCACAAGTGATAAATGGTAGCACCCTTCACTCCAATCCTCTTGGTGATAGAACAAAAGGATTTCCTTTAAAAGCAATGCCACCCATAAGAACTCAATCTCCCACCCATGTATCTCAGAATTCCCACATAACCTTAAAATTCTCAACCAAATACCAAAGCAAAGGAATCGGGCAACCAAAAACAAGTGGATTCCCTGGTCTTCAACATTAGTCCCAAGAAAAACACAAGACATAGAGTTGAAGGATCATGCCCCACCGAGAAGCTTGTCTTGCATAACCAATCTATCCCGAATGGCCATCCGGCATTAACAAATGCATGTCTCCGATAGCTTGGGGATACCATATCAGAGGCGTCGCGACCACCTAGCTTGGTCTAAAATTGTTCCAAGTCGAAGTTAACAAAGTGAATTCTAGAAAGGAGCAAGTGTCCACGATATAAAAATCCCCTAGTGTCATCAAGGCGATAGTTGGCACAACTATTCGGAGAAGCAATAAGGCCGGCGTAGTCTCGCACCGCCAATTCCATCTACCATCATCAATAACCCACTTACACGAGCATTATTATGAATAGCCGAATCATATATGATACGATTTCCATAGTAAGGAAGGAGGGACCAACCTGTTCCAGGAATCATGCCATAAAAAGCCCCACTAACAGGCACCTCGTGCTCGATGAAGGGCTCCATCCTATCTCTCACCAAGCAATTTTCGCCAACTCCACGAGCAACAAGGGATTTTAGCAACATTGTGCTCCCGCGCTCATTCCACATCGGCTCACCCATGACCACTGCTTTTTGCCTTCCAAGGCCCAAATGAGATCCAAAAAGGAGTTTCTTCACATGTAGTCACTGCGCCTCGACTCCTCCCCAATCCAATTCTTCAATAATTAGGGTCGACCCCAATGCTCGTGTGTTTATAGAAGCCTCAGATCAAGGGGGGCAAACTCCATGTGGAATCTCCTCAAGTACTATACATCAACAAATTATGCCAAAATTGGCTCTACTTCTTTTGGGATCTCCTTCTCACTTTCGGTTTCTTCAATAGCAACCAAGGCCATCATCCAACCAAATTGATTTCTTTCTCCAACTCGGATTTTGATAACAAAGAATTCTTCCTCTCATTGCTCGAGGTCGAGCAATTCGCTCTAAGCCAACTGGGTATAAGACACTTTGCGTCTATCCTCGCGGAATGTATGTCTCTTTAAGCCACCATAAATGACTTGCCTATCATACTGCTGCCTCCCAAGTAGCAAGCAAGTGACAAACATCCATTGGAACAACATCACACCATACTGGCCCGTAGTGTTTTCCAATTGTAAAAGAGACAAGGCACCTACGCTTTACCTTGATATCACTACCCTCTGAAGCCAACTAAGTTTATGGTTTCGATGTGGATCCATCTTCAAATCAAACTTTTGCACCATTCCAAAGAAACACAATTTCGAAGCCCCACTCATCAATAATAACCAAACAAAGCCCTGCCCTGATGTGCACTCAGGTGGGAAAAGACATCAATCAGCAACCACCCCTCACTCAGCAACCATTCCTATCTTAAGACTCCTCAACAACTAAGGAAGTCCTGTGTTCGGCATAGTAAGCTCATCCTTATCTTCATGGTCGCATTCAATTGCTCTTCGATGTCTTCCCCTCGCCATATTCTTCAACTAGGGCAACCACTGGCTTCTGCTAGGACATTCGTAAGCTATATGCCCAAACGTGGCATTTAAAGCACTCGCCTTGACTTAGAGGTAGACTCTCACGTGGCTCTCAGGCACTTCACCTTTACTGAGGTTTAAGGGTGATTTAGCACTACTAGAAACCTTGTCAAATTCTTGATAAATCCTTCTTAATCCGATTTATAGTAAAACCCCATGTTTCTGCTTAGAGCCTCAACCTTTTAAGGCAAGCTTATCATACTTTAATATAAGTTATATATTGCAATTGAATAGTTTTAGAAATTTCGAACCTCAAACCATTAAGCTAGCGGGCTATGGACTCTTGCAAGTCTCCTTTGATCATAAAATTTTCAAACTCAACTGAATACTCCTCCACAACACTGGGAGCCTCACGCTTCATATTCGACTTTGAGAAAGATATCTGCAAAGTGGAAGGGAATATACTTTAGTTGTTCACTTTTCCCCAGTCAATCTTCTTTCTTTTCATCTCTCATGACGTTGTTCTTTAAATTTTCCACCAAAACAAAGCATCTTCACAAGATCTCGATAGGGCACCACCCCACCTTGCCGCTTCTGGATCACAATATTCAAAGACACGTTTGACTAGATGTTAATCTAAGAAGTCATCAAAGATGCATTCTTCCTTTAAATTCTGGAATATCAAACTTTGGATTGAATTTGGAACTTTCATCACTCTTATGTTTCTCATAGTAATCATCATCGCGGTATCGATCTTCATACCTTCCTCCATAATCCATATTCTCTCGACGTTTGTCTTTAGCTTGCTCCTCAAGTAATTCCGAACTTACAAATACACAGCTTCACAAAACTTGTCACCTTCACCTTCCATGAACCACGATCAAGACTGCGAATGCGCTTTTGCAATGGGGACAGAACCACTGAACCATGATTAGGACTCTTGTTTCAACCAAGAATAATATCTTTAGCTTATGACGCCCATCAATCCTTGAGCTCTGATCCCACTTTGATGTCAGACCGTGGATGGATGATTCTAAAGTTTCGTAATAAAACATGGGTTTGGGGTAGTTTCAGCCAAAACAAGCTGTGATCGAGTTATAGAGATCATAGAAAATGTAGTTTGTGGTATATATGAAAATGGTATTTAGAATGCCTTAGTAGTATGGAACAACATATTTGAAAGCTTTTGGTAGAGGTTGCAAATCGCAGTGGAAAGTTTAAAGAGAAGATGATGGTGAGGAGAGTTTGCACAAGAGTGGTTACTTACCTAAGTTAATGAACGATCTACAAAGATATATCTTAACAGAGGCAACACAATCAACTATGGACTCAAGATTGATGTTTAACAAAGACTTTACACTAAGAACCCACCAAATGATAGCCACTAACTCTGCCCTCAAGGAATCCACCAAGAGATAAGAGAACAAGAGAGAACTCTTAAAAGGAGAAATTTAGAAAATATTATTAAACTTGAACCATTCCTTAAAAGACTACATTAGGGGTATATATAGTCTCATCACTTTCTAAATCAAATAAAGCAACTTCTACTTTAACTAGAAAACGAAACTTTCTAAATTACAAAAAAGCAACTCCTAAAAGAAAACTTTCAAAATAAATAAAGCAACTTTCCTTAAAAGGGATAGAATAAAATATTTGAGCAAATCTTTCTGAAAAGAAATACAGCCAGACTTATCATGTCCAAAAAAATACAAAGCAGTAATCCACAAAAACTTCCAGATCCTACAAGAATCTTTCTAAACTCACATGGCTTGCTCGCATTGTGGGTTTTCCAAGTCCTGACCACGTTTTTTTTTTCACACCAGAATTTATTACCAAAAGGGCACCAAAAAACAACTAAAAGAATACAAGAAACCAAGGCCCATATGAAAACTGACAAAGACTCCTCCCCTATACAGGAAAAGGAGGCATCACCGAACAAACCAATTAACCACCAAAGACATTTAACGAAAATTAAGTCTAACCCAAGTAGAAGAAACAACCTGAACCCTGCTTACGCCGCATGGCAACCAACGACCACCAGAGTCAAGCCCCAACTGCACAGACCACACCAATCACAAGTCAGGAAGTCGATCCACCATGGCCAAGGATATTAAGAGGGAAGGACCATCTCTCACACATTGAGGTGAAAATCAGATCACAGGAGGAAAAATCGCACCAAGACACGCTGTGCTTGTAAAAGTTCAGCGAGGTCCCAAAGGTTCACAAATTTCCTAATTCACTCTTCATCATATCTGGCCTCATTGGTATGATAGCTCCACGGAGACATGCCCTAATGATGCAGGAGTCATAACACACCAAACATTGGGAATCTGCCCAATTATTGAAGAATTTGACTGGGAGGTCAAGACGCACGGTCACATTGAAAACCCTTGACCTCATTCGCCTGAAGGCAAAACTGTCACTAATCTCAAAAAAAAAACCCACATTGAGCCGCCATATTGATTTTATGATTTACACAGGATTATTCTTATTTGTTTATCTTTTGTGTGAAGATTTACTTTATTTATTTTAGAAAGTTTATTTTATTTATTTAAGTTTTTTTTTTTTTTTGATAATTAAGAATTTATTTCCCAAAAGGGCATAATGCCCTGCCAAACAACACAAATACAAGTAGCCAAGGCTCCCGATAAAATGAAAACTGACAACACCTCCCCTATAAACATAGGAAGGGCAATGCACTAACAAAATCCAACATATTAGTATGCAACCAACCAACAAACCATAAGCCCACATATTAAAGGTAAAACTATAGAAAAACCACAAACCATACCCCCACATAATGGGCAACATGCAAACCAACCATATAACACAAGCCCACACTCCTGCAAAGGAGAGACAACCACACTCGCCACAACGCACAGTAACCAATAATACCCAAGAGACAATCCCACCAACAAATATAATAATGATGCAAGGTCGGGACCGGTGATGGATGATCCAGGTTTGTGGTAAGTCAAAATATGGGTCGTAGTTTTCTTGCCAAAGAGTTATGGACGAATTTTAGAGATTTTCTAAGTTAAGAAAGTAATCTATGGTATATAAGGTATTTAGAAGGTTTGTACATGGAAACAAGATTTGGAAAGTTTTGGTTGAGGTTGAAAATATGATTATGGAAAGTTTAGAGAAAAGATTAGATTTTATGATTGGAAAGTAGAGTTTACAACAAGAGTGGTTACTTCATCAAGTTAATGAAACGATCCACAAGATAGTTGGATGGAGTGAAGGCTTCACAATCAACTATGGACTGTTGATTTGATAAGCCTGATTAAAGATCTCTCGCCACCAAGGAATCCACCTAGGTAAGGAGAAGCCACGAACTCTGTCTCCTCAAGGGAATCCACCCAAGAGATAAGAGAACAAGAGAGAACTCTAGCAGGAACTAAAATATTATTGCTTGAACTGAGCTGTCAAAAGACTACATTATGGGGGTGACATATACTTCATACTTTCTCTAAATCAAAAGCAACTTCTTACTTTTAACTAGGAAAAGAAACTTTCTAAATTACAAAGAACAACTTCTACTTTAACTAGGAAAAGAAATTTCAATTACAAAGCAACTCCTAAAAGAAATCTTTCTAAAATAAACAAAGCAAATCTTCCTAAAATAAATAAAGCAAATTTCTAAAATAAATAAAGCAAATCTTAAAATAAATAAAGCAACTTTCAAAATTAATATGGCAAACACATCGTGGTTTGTCCAAGTCTCGACCACGTTTTTGCCTTCCCAAGGCCCAAATGAGGTCCAAAAGGAGTTTTCTACATGTATTCAATGCGCTTTGACCTCCCAATCCCAATTCTTCAATAATTAGACCGAATTTCAATGTTTGGTGTTTATAGATGCTCCGCATCAAAACCCCATAGTTGGGAAAAAGACTGTCCTCAAGTCTTCACCATGATAAGGGCCTTCAAATCCTTAACCTTGAATGGAAAGATATCAGCCACCTGATAATTTTAATCTTGTGTTACATTCTTTATGATCTTCTTAATAATCTCGAAGAACCATCTATTCTCAGGCACAACTTGAACACCTTTATCATGTGTAACCTAATTCATCTCTCCCCTATCAAATACCACTGATAACCTCTTCATATGCTCGTTTCATATTGTTCCCACCCCTTTGCCCTTTGTTGAATCTTCGTCTCTCATGAATAAAAATACAGCCGTGAAGTCATAACTTCAAAACACATACCCAAGATCCATCTTTTCATGCACCAACATAGTGGGAACCACATGGAACTTCACTCAACAAAGCCTGGTCAAGAAAAAATCATCAACTTGTGTTTTAAACCTTCATGCTCCTTAGGCTCTTCTTTCATGAGGCTAGCTATTAGGAAAACTCAAAACCCGGTATGAGGTCTATTTGATGTTGAATACCCTCATAGTAGAAAACCGTGTGGTATTTTTAGGCATTACTTCAATAAATTCCTATAATTTATTTGCTTGTTGAGAATTCTTTTTCACTTTCTAGCCAACAACCAAAGTCACGTGATCCAAACATCTTTCATTTCTAAATCAAAATTTGATCGAGAGTGAACTCTTCTCCTCATCTTCGGGTTATGGTTAGATTCGACTACTTTTCAACATCCAACTAGATTTTGACAGTTAAAGGATTTATTCTCATCATTTTCTTGACATGTTAGATTCGATCACTTGTTCAACATCTTCTTCCTTATTTCATCTTCTCAATTAAGGCAAATCGCTGTTAGGACATTCAATCAATATGCCCTGAACCTGGAGCACTTAAACACGTCTTGACTTAGAAGCCAATTTTGTCACAGCTTCACTCTTTACTTGAGTGGGGTAGTTTTTACCACCTAGATTCCAAGAATTAGAACTTCAACAAACCCTTCATTAGCCACACTCTTAGTCAGGAGTAGAGTTTCATACTTTTTTTTTTTTTCCCAACCTTCAGCAAGTTTCATCACATCTCAAGACTATTATATGGTTGCAAAAATAACTCTAGCAATACCCGCATCTCAAACCAAAGAATGTAGTGGTGGGCTATGTATATTTCCTCGCCTCTGCAAGTCTCCTTTGATAATCAAGTTTTACAAACTTAGTCAATACTCCTCCACACTCAAATTCGTTGCTTAAAATTCGAATTTTGGAGGTAGATGTCTTGGTAGTAGTTAAAGGAAGGTACTTCCTTTTAGTTCTTTCTTCATCTTTCCTCAAGTTTGAATCTTCTTTTACCATCTCTTACGTTGTTCCCTTCATGTTTTTCCACCAACAGAAGCATTCTTGTACACATCTTAGAGCCACCAACTCTCACTTTTCTAATGCTCAAATCATAATAATTAAAGACATAAAAGTTCCACCATATTAAGCCAATCCAAAATTCATCAGATCCATCCTTCCATCGAATTGAATGTTAAATTTTGGATTGTATCTAAAGCTTCATCATAGTTACCATGCTCTATAGTAATCTTCATTCGTAGTAGCAATCTCATACTCCCTCCCATGATAATCATAGTCTCGTACATACATGGCCTTTAGCTTTCTTGTGCCCCAAGAAACGCTCAAGTTGACTACGCAAAAGCTTCATAAAATCATATTTTTCCTCCCGCTAGTGAACGACTAAACCGCATTCCAGAGATCTTCACTCAAGATCAAGCACACCGCTTAGTTTATGATCACCATCAATCCATGAGAGCTCGATACCACTCATGCAAGGTCGGGACCGATGGATGATCCGTGTTTGTGTAAGTCAAAATATGGGCTCAGTAGTTTTTCAAGTTAAAATAGGTTATGGACGAATTTAGAGATTTTCTAAGTTAAGAAAGTGAATTTATATGGTATATGAAAAGGGGTATTTTAGGAAGGTTTTGGTAGTATGGAACAAGATTTGAAAGTTTTAAGAAATGAAATACATTATGGAAAGTTTAGAGAAAGATGAGATGGTGATGGAAAGTAGAGTTTGCACAAGAGTGGTTACTACTTCCAAGTTAATGAAAACGATCCACACAAGTGATAGTCGATGGAGTGACAGCTACAATTGGGACCATGACGTTGATTGATAAGCCTGACAAAGACTTCACACCATGAATCCACCTAGTGAGAAGCCACGAACTCGTCCCTAAGGAATCCACCCAAGAGATAAGAGAACAAAAGAGAACTCTCTTAAAAGAGAACCTAAATATTATTAAGCTTGAACCGATTGTCAAAGACTACATTATTGGGGTATATATAGCCTCATACTTTCTAAATCAAAAGCAACTTCTACTTAATCCAGAAAGAAACTTTCTAAATTACAAAGAACAACTTTCATTTAATCAGGAAAAGAATTCTTCAATTACAAAAGCAACCCTAAAAGAAATCTTTCTAAAAACAAACAAAGCAAATCTTCCTAAAATAACAAAGCAAACTCTTCTAAAATAAATACAAATCTTAAAGGCCAAAGGCAAACTTTCTAAATTGACATATGCCCACATCGGGTTTGTCCAGTTCCACCACTGTTACTTCCAAGGCCCAAATGAGTCCAAAAAGGAGCTTTCACATATTCAATGCCTTCCACTCCTTAATCCAATTTCAATACCAGGGGACCTAATTCCCAATGTTTGTGTATTTATAGATGTTCCCCACATCAAACCCTATAGTTGGGAAAAGACTTTATCCCTCAAGTCTTCACCAGATAAGGCCTCAAATCCTTAACTCGAATGTAGGAAAGATATTGTAAATACCCACAATTTAACCTGTGTAAGCATTCTTTTATGATCTTCTTAATAATCTTAAAGAACCATCTATTCCTGCACAACTCGAATTGTCTCTCTTTATCATGTGTGAACCATCCATCCTCCCCGATCAAATACCAAACAAGGATAACCTTCATATGTCTGCTTCATATTGTTCCACTCCTGTCTTGTTGAATCCTTTGCTCTCATGAATAAAAATGTTGTTGGAAAGCTTGGCAATCAAACACATACTCCAAGATCCATCTTTTCTTCATGCACCAACATGGGAACCACATAGAACTTTTCACTTTCAACAAGCCTTTGTCAAGAAAATCATCAACTCAGGTTTTAAACTCTTCATGCTCCTTAGGCTCTTTCATATGAGGCTAGCTTATTAGAAAAACCAAACCTGTACTGAGTTCATTTGATGTTGAATAATTCCTCATAGTAGAAACTGTGGTATTTCTTTAGGCATTACTTCAATAAATTCTATAATTGATTTTGCTTCTTGTGAGAATTCTTTTTCACTTTCGGTTTCTTCAACAACCAAAGTCGTCACATTGATATGTTTGCAGGACTATCAACAACCTTCTGAAGACTAGAAATACGAAGTCTAACATCATCACAAATGAGGTGAAAGATAGTATCAGCTGGAGCATAGTTGTTCTCATGAATTCTACCATTCCGATGACCCCATAAGTGGTAGATAGTAGCAACCCACGCAATCTTCCTTGTAATAGAGCTGAGGGACTTTCCTTGTCAGTACTACCCACACAATCCCAATTCCTGAGGTTCTAGAACCCACAACCAAAGAATCCTCTTCCAAATACCGCCAGAAATGGTAACCGAAGAAGGGTGGTTCCTGCTTCCTTCAACATTAGGGCACGACAAAAACACAAGATATAGAGTCGGTGAGATCCTACTGAGAAGCTTTATCCCGGGTAATTTAACTGCTTGCATCGCCTGCCTAGACAATGAAAGCATGCCTCCCGATAGCTTAGGAACCACCAATAGCCACTAACACCGCTTGGCCCAGTGGTTCCAAAGTAGCTTACAAAGGAAATCCCCGACGCCAAGAGTCCAAGATAATATCCTCCCTAGAGGCATCGACATGGTAATCGCACAACTGCTCTTGATAGCAATAAGGTCACCCGAATTAGCTGTATAGGCCAATTCCACCTCCTTCATCAATAACTACAATCTACTGAGCCGCTTTATGAATTGCAGTCACACAAGATTCAGCCACCATAATAGGGAAGGAGAGGACCAACCCAAGGCTCCTTCTTTTTCTTCCCCGCAAAGGTAAATCATGCCATAAGAAGGCCCGCAGACCGTCACCCACCTCAGGCTTTACGAGGGTCTCGATCTCTCTGTCGAGGATTTTCCGCTAACTCCAGAACAACCTAGGGACCTTACCTGGGAGGCCTGTCGCGCATAAAATTCCTCCGCACCCACGCCACCCACAAGGAGCTCCTTCAGAATAGATTCCATTACAAGCTTCATAACATTTGAATCATTCAGGGCCTTAACGCCCAGGCTCCAACCCGCCCTCCTCCGGAAGACACATTGGCCTCACTCGATCTAAGACGACGAAGCGCTCCCCTGAATTTCCACTATGCTTAACAATGACTGTCAATCTTAGAATAGTATACTTGGGGATAATAAACAGCTCGCACCCAAGCACAACCGAGATAATCGTGATAAGACCGAAGCAATCACCGTAATCCGCTCTAAGATAAGATAGAGAATTGCTTGTCCAAGACTCGACTCGGGCCGTAATTCTTTTGAATAAGAGGTACAATCACCCTGAGTGAGCCTTGTAGAAACTGAGGACTCCTTGTACACCTCATAGGAAACTCCGCCGCATCGAACCCCGCGGCTGCCTCAACAAATCACTCCTAACTACATCAACTCCCATTAGAAAATGGCACTTTTCGCTTGTTCAAGAGGAAGCTCGAGAAGCACGCAAACCCGCTTAGTTCCTTCCAAGGGAAGACCACACCGACGTCCCACCAGAAACAAAAACATATCATCTCGGCAAAGCATAAGTGAAAGTTAGGTTGATACCTCAGATTCAAGCGCGGAACCGAAACCGCACTATCAAGGTCACAGCCATGATCCGAAAGGCCTCCATTGCAGATGAATAAAAGATGATAATGGGTCCTCTTGCCTTAACTGCCGCTGCTAGCAAAAAACCCTGCAGTCACCATTTATCTAAATAGAGAAGGACGGGGTAGTGACAGAAGCCATAATACATCTTCTAATAGGTATAGTCCCTATGGCCAGAGAGGATACTGTGATACAACCCCAACTAACTCGTGGTCGATGCCTTCATGATGTCAACCTTAGCGCACACCGGGAGGACCAATATCACGATGGTAGTTTAACATAAGGTCTTCATGATATGACATTGGCCTGCAATGCTCGACCATGTACAAAAGCCGACCGTGATATCGATAATGTCGGGTATACTATTTACCTCAAGTAGCAATGATCTTCGAGGATGCACTTATGATGGTGTTGCAACAAGAAATGTGCCTATAATCGTGCATAGAACCAGATTGGGAACCCAGGCACCAAAGCTAGTAATGTACAATTTCAATCTCAAGTAGCATACTGTATTCAAAGAAGGAACTCCACACCGCGCAGACACACTCCCAATAATACCCCAAGTCGCCTTTGAAAAACGCGAGGAGAACCCATCAGGCTGGGAGCTGGGAATCATCAATGGAGAAATGGCTTCTGATCTCTTCATGGAAATCGCTTATCTGGCCAGATCCATAGCGTCGAGGGATCCATCCAAGCCTTCCACCCATCTACATACTTAAACGGCTAGTCGGTTCATCGTAACATAAAATACCTTGGAAGTGTCCACGCTTCCGCTTGATGGCAACCGGTCTTCATCCCGCAAACATCTGTCATAAGAATAACTCTGAAAGACTCCGAGCATTACTACTTTGATACTTGTAGGAAGAAGCTAGTGTTCTGTCCCCAGTTTAAGCCACCGAACCCTAGATTTTGCTTCAAGAAACCTCTCACAAATGGCTAAGTCACATAATTTTAAGTATCTCTTCTCATTTTCCCAAAGATGGGACTAGAGGGATCGTTGAGCACAAACAGATTTGGGTCAGCAAGTGCTCCTCCGCGCCGCACACACGCTTCATGCAACCCAACAAAGGATCTAAATTGAACGCTTGCATGGCTCTTCAATAATCTTTTCAAATTAAGGTCGGGCCCAACATGGAGTACCAAAACTCATTACTCCACGCTTCTTGTTAAAGCCCAATAAACTGATGACGCCCGTAAATTAAAGACCAGAAATGGGGATGCTTTCTAGTCTTAATCTGATTACCTTAAGACTGTAACCAAAAAGGGCAATGATCGATAACCTGTGGGGGAGAACTTCCGTGAACATCGGGAACATATCCAAGTCGCATTCATTTTGAAGGCATCTGCCTAACTCTTAGCCATGAAGTTAACACCGCTTGACTGCTCATCCAAGAATAACTACCCACGTAAAGGAACATCCGCAAGCTCAAGGGAGAACGTGCACTCGTGTGGAAGCTATTCATACCGTATTATCTAAATATGTTGCTCCTGACCTTTCACCGCTAAACCTGGTGGTATTGAAGTCGCCCATAATCAACCAGGGTTTTGGCTACCAAGGGCTCACACTATAAGAGGGCTTAGCTGCAGCACTCTTCTATCCATGTAGTTGAGTAGAGGCGTACACCCAAACAGAACCAAAAGGAGATGTTGCTCTTCAAAGACAAGAATGGTACAGTATAGTTTGTCCATGGAGTGAATAATATCAACACTCACCTCTCATGGTTTCCATAAATCCATTTCACAAGCAAAGCATGCCTGTTGTTATGGAAAAGTCTCCACCCCTAAAAGAGAGTTTAAAATTTGGCCCTTATTAGAGCCCGCACCGAAGCTTCCACGAGACAAATAAAATCAAGATCATGGAACTTACAAAAGAACGCACTTCTCTTTACTTGAGGGGGCTCAAGCCCCTTATGTTCCAAGAGGCGAACCAACCATTGGGTAGCATTCCCCATCATCGATTCATACCATTCTGCCCGCTTCTTCAGCTTTCTAAGCTTTTCCCCGAAAGAGGCACAAATGGATGAGAACCAAAAGCACAAAGGATCCGTGATGCAAGAGTTTCTAGCATTCATTAGAGTTCACCCACTATGGAAAATTCGGGACAGGAGGCTGAACCTTGAGACGCCTCGAATATATTTATGTTTCCAAGTGTTTTGAGTTTTATTACTATTTTGATTTTCAGAAGTTGTTTATTTTACAGAAGATTTATTCTCCAAGTCAAAGTAGAAGTTACTTTATTTAATTTAGAAAGTGTGTTTTGGTTAGGAAAATAGGAGTTTTCGTATTTCTTTTAGAAAAGATTTATTTTTTATTTGGTGTTGATTTGCCGCTATTTTGGGAGCTTCGATTTGTTCTCGACGGTCGCTATTTTGAGAGATGATTTGTTCTCGATTTGTCGCTATTTTGAGAGTCGATTTGTTCTTCGATTTCATACCGATTTGTTATCACCAAGTCTTGTCCTAAAAGTTATCTAGTTTCCTTTTTGTTTTTGGCCAAATATTTACTTCTCTTATGGTCGAATATTTAGTTTCTATTCTTCACATTGTTTTGGCCTATTTAAAGGCTTGTTATCCCCTCAGATTCTTCAAGTTTTAAGCATTGTCAAAAATTGAGAGTTTCAATTTCTTTGGTTCTTTGAAGAACTCCTTGAACTTACTCCGATTTTTTCCGTATGCTCATCCTATCGACTTATCAATCAACCTTTCCATACATCGTGATGCCTTCATTCCATAGACTTATCAATCTGACTCCATCACCGACAGAAGGTCCTCATATACCAAGGTCTCTTGCTTCCTTATAAGCAACTGCTCACACATCCATCCGCCGAATACTAGGGCTGCTCTTGAGCCACCCGATCACCTGCCCCCCCAAGTTGATTCGGGGTTCAGATCACATGTGCTGAAGTCCGCCTCATCAACCCTTTTATGTGCCTCGAAAGTGTCAATAATGGGGGAGGTAGTCCCGAAAATCAGTTGTTAGCAAAGTGGGATAAACAAGACCCATTTCCACATTAGGACCCTCTTCTCACTTTGCGCTAGACATGCCAGTGTTTCCATGCAACTCCGAGGGACGCCAACCTCACTGGGGCGGTTCCTCACGTCCAACTCACTTCGCATGCACATGTGAGGATTGCAAGTACTCAACAAGTGGACTTTTCAGTTGCTGCATGCTCTACAGTAGGAATGGCTTCTGCACTAATGGTGTTTCCAGCTGCTATCTTCAACCCTTCACCAACTTCAACAACTTCCTCCCCAATAACTGCTTCATGCTTACTGTTCCCAGAACACTGCTCGGTCTCTTCTTAGCTTGACAATTTACCAGGTTATGGCCAAATAGCTTGCATTCAGAACAACATTGAGAGCCCAAGGGTATTCGACCCTTATTGTAGAATAATCGCTATTACCCCCGCCCAGAGCACAGATTAGGGGACCACAATCAACCCCAACCCCATACAAATTCTGAAGTAAAGATAATTTTGTTCTGGTTCTCAAAGGAGGGATCAAGGTGCAACGTGAACCGATAGTGTCAGAATGCCCAAGACATCTGCTTGTCCAAGATTCCGCAGGAATGTTATGTAATTCACCAGATTGGGATGATGATAACCGAATGTTGAGCATGTCCATTCCGTGCCTCCAGCACGCATGAACTGGCTTCCTCTAAGTGCCAGGACCAAGATCCATAACTCCATCCCGTGCCTCCTGTCCCTGGACCAAGAAGAACAAATATTCTCGCTGTAGATATTCGTATCTCCTCGCCCCATAGTCTCAGCAATCCGTAGAGCCGCACCACCGGGAATGGGAGACGCTTATCCAGAAATTGTCCTACCAAACATCCCTTCCACATGTCGATGCCCTCATTCACCGCCTCCACCGGAGGTTTGGCAACAAGCTTACCTTCAAAGATGATGCTGCATATGTAACTCCAATCTGACCACCCGTTTTCTTGGCTGCGTGCATAGAGACCAAGCTTTTCCAAGATTTGACAGGAGGATCAATAGCCATCTCCAGATTAATGGTAGCCGGAAAATTTGGGTTACAGTGATACCCATTTTCCGCCACGCCTGACCCCTGAAAATCGCCCTTCCTCGCATGCTCATCCTGCTTGCCGGGAGAAGGTACCGACTTACCAATACCAAGGGAAGGCTTCGGGTGAGCTCCAAGGGCTGGATTCTTCAAAACTGCCTGGGCAGCCATCCAGACCCGAGCCTGTCAGTGCGCAGCCAAGCTTTCCTTCCCGACAGGCCTGTTCAAGCCCACCACATTCCCACCACCCCATCCATCACTACCCCACTCACCCCGTACCACCGCTGCCCATAGCTAGCCTCAACACAAACTAAAATCCTTCATACCCATGACCAAACAACCCGTCCCTTCCTCAAGATCTGGCTTCATTAGCACTTGCCGGAGGAGCCACGCCCTCCATGACTAATGGCGTTTTCGATGAGTTTCAGGCTGACGATCCGGGGTTTGAACTCGGGGAGTAAACCTACCATCCTCACAGGATCTCCATTCTCGCATCCGAACCGAAACATGGGTCTCAAGGATGTCAACGCCTAGGATCCGCACCGTCTGGTGATAGCAGGTTCTCCGATGAATTGACACCTGCCGAGCTCACTATTTTTATACGCTCAGAGAACTCCTACCAGAACCGAGTGTTTCCGTGTGGGTATCCTTTAGAACCCAAAAGTGCGAATCTCCTTTTTGGGAAGGCCGACCACTTGTGGTCAACCCCTCCATTAACACCGACCCCACCACGCATTTTGTCATTAAAGGAAGTCTTTGCGCTATATCAAGAGGATCAAGGCAGCAACCATATATCACTCAGGGAGACAACTTAATAAGAGAGTTTATGAGAACATCTTTTCCTCGCCGATGCTATTTTTTACTCCATTCGTAATGACGTTCGATTAAGAATTTCTAGTTTTCAAAAAGTTGCGACAATCCAAAGGAATGTGACATGTGAGAGATGGTCTTTCCACTTAATATTCTCGCCATGGTAGTTGTCCGTGATCGATGGTTCTGCCTGGTCACCGGCCCGTAGTCCCGGTTGCCTTTTACACCCGGTCAGGCCGAAGTTGTGGTTGGGTTGTTTTGTCTAATGTGGGTGTGAGCATGGTTTAGTGTTCTCATTTGTTGTCGGGGTCAAGCCAATGCCGTCTCTATGTTTTTAGGAGGTGTCGTCTCGTTTGTCTCTGCCTCGCCTGTATTCTGGGTTGTATGCCTCGCCTATGTGGAAATAAATTCTTAATTATCCAAAAACAAAAAAACTTCGGTTTGACCATCGCTTGAGGTGATAAGAGAAACAACAAAGAAGAAGTCCCCAGCTCTCCAATGAGCTCTTCAAAAGACCGAGAAAACTTAGAGTCCTCGATCCAAACCATAGTCTTGGGAATACCATGTAGACACACAATCTCTCTTTGAAGTACAAGTCGGCAACATGCAAGCATCATTAGACTTGTTGCATGGTACAAAGTGAGCCATCTTTTGAAAACCACAACGACCACCGTGACCTAATTTTTGCTTCTTTGTGTTCAAGGTAATCCCAAAACAAACTAAGCTACTCCTCCATGGCATTTGGAATTTGCATGGTGTATATAGTCCTCGTATTGGTTTCGCTGAGTTTTAGCCATCATGCACACAACACACTTCTGACAAATCTTAGCACTGTCTTTCTACCAGCCAAAAGAAGTTTGTTTCACTGAGCCAAGGTTTTATTTCACCAAAGTGTCCTCCTAATGTTCCACCATGCAACTAATCCAAATACTCAATCTCAAGGGAAATGATGGGATGCATAGAGTGTTTTTAAAGAGAAAAACCACCATCCATACAAAATCCTTGAAAGGCTGTCACAAGATACCTTCCAGATTTCACCAAAATCGCATCTCCTCGTAGAGGTTCTTTCCAACACATCGAATCCAACTACTTGACCAAAGGAAGTCACTAGGGCATGTCTCCTACTCAAGGCATCCGCAATAACGTTATGAATTCAGCTATGCTTGATTGTGAAGTTGTATCGCTTGTAAGAATTCCACCATGTCGCATGTCTTCGATTCAACTCAGGCCGTGGTTGATGAATTTAAAGGCTTCATGATCCGAGAAAAGACAAATGGCTTGTAAAACAAGTATTGACTCCAATGAAATAAAGTCAAGATAGCATAAAAACTCCTCGTCATAGGTGGAGTACTTCCTCTTTGCTTCATTTAACTTCTCATCAGAAGAAAGCTACGGGTCTTCCTTCTTGACTACGACGCACTAATCCCAACTTCGAGATGCATCACACTACTCAAGACTTTGTTGAAATCAGGTAAAACCAAACATGGGGCTTCGCCATTTCTTAATCAACTCGTTTCTTCTAAGAATACTAGTCCACTTGAATTTGTCTCCCTTTACATTCACATGTGAGCCATTATAGAGCTAAATCCACGAATAAATCTCCTATAAAAAGAGACTAGCCCATGAAAACTTCTCACATCATGGATCGAGCTAGGAGTTGGCCAATTCATAATTGATACGAACCCCGTCAACTTGTGAGGAGACCCGTGATCGAATTAGCTCGAAAGAACCGCTCTAGCATCGGCTGATGGATGACCTTGACCCGTTGTTTATATGGAAGCAAGAACTCGTGTATATGTGAGGACGCCCACAATCGGTGATGGAGATCCGATTGATAAGTCTTGATGAACGCCACGAGCTAATCAGGAGAAGTTCAAGGAGTTCTTTAAAGAACCAAAGAGAAATTTATACTCTCAATTTTATTAACGCTTAAAACTGAAGAATATAGGGATAATGTTTTTAACAGGCCAAAACAATATGAAGAATAGAAACTAAATATTCGGCCAAGGAAAGTAACATTTGGCCAAAACAAAAAAAAAGGAAACTAGATAACTTTTTAGACAAGACTCTGGTAATAAAAATCAAGAAGAATCAAGAACAAATCACTTCTCCAAAATACAAAGAATCGGGGAATTAAATAAACTCCCAAAATAGCAGCAAATCAGAACAAATCATTCTCCAAAATAAGAAGAATCAAGAACAAATCACCCAAAATAGCAGAAATCAAGAACAAATCATCAAATCACAAAGAATCAACACCAAATTTGAAGCAAATCTTTTTTCTAAAAAAGAAATAGAAACTCCTATTTTCCTAGCAAAACACACTTTCTAAATTAAATAAAGCAACTTCTACTTTGACTTGGAGAATAAATCTTTCTAAAATAACACAACTCCAAATCAAAATAGTAATAAAACTCAAAACACTTGAAACAGAATATATTCTATTGCCTCCAAGGTTTCACAAATTCGAATCTGAATTTTCCCTAATTAAGATTGAATCCCTAATGAATCTTCTAGAAGGCCCGTGATCACTGATCTTGTGCTTTGATTCTCACGCAATCGCTCTATCTTGCTTTTCTATTCATCTCACTTCATCTTTAAAACTACACAACCAAGAAATATGATTCTGTCGGTATAGTTACACTTCAAGTTGACAAATAATCGTTGCTCCCTTAGGATAGAGAACAATTGCCTCAAATGCTCCAAGTGCTCCATCAAATTTTTGCTATAGATCAAAATATCATCAAAGTGTATCACCAATAAATTTCCAATGCATGGCTTAAGGATATGATTCATAAACCTCATAAAAGTGCAGAAGTATCATATCCAAATGGCATCACCATCCACTCATAGAGTCCATCTCGAGTTTTAAAGGTCAAGCCTCCATTCATCTCCTTCCTCATACGACCTCTGATGGTATCCACTCCTCAAATCACCTTCAAAACACACCAGATCTCATCCACAAACACTTCCAGTTTCTCCTCCATAAATGTATGTACCCATATTCAATAGTAATCTTGTTGACCGTCCCTACTATCAACACACATCCTCCAAGATCCATCCTTCTTTGGTACTAGCAGGGAAAACAGCACAAGGACTCTTACTCTCTCGAATAAGCCCTTTGCTGAAAGCAACTCATCAACTGTTTCGTAAGCTCTTTCATGTTCTTGTGACTCATCCTATAGGCCTGCTTATCGGGCAAAATGTAACTCGGTACGAGGTCTATTTGATGTTGAATATCTCTCATGGGGCAACCCATGTGGAATCTCAGTACTACATCAAATTCGCCATAAAATCGCTCTACTTCTTTCGACTCTCACTTTCTGCTTTCATATGAACCATGCCATCATATCCGAACACCGATTTCTTTCTCCAACTCCTGATTTTGACAACAAAGAATTTTGCTCGCTGGTTTGGAGGTCGGAGCAATTGCCTAAGCCTAACTGCTAAGACACTTTGTGGCCATCCTCATGAATGTGTAAGTGTTCTTAACCATCATAAATGACCTTTCCTATCATATTGCCACGGCCTCCCAAGTGCAGTGACAAACATCCATTGAACATCACGCCATACCTCGTCCCGTAGTGCTTTCCACTGTAAAAGAGATAAAGGTGCACTGGTGTTTTTATCTTTGATACTTACCACTCTCTCAAGCTAGCGCTTATAGGGTTTCTGATGTGGATCCATTCAAATAAAGCTTTGCACCATCTCCAAGGAAACACACTCGAAGCTCCCACTCATCAATAATAACCAAACAAACCCTCGCCCTTAGATGCACTTTGTGTGAAGATATCGACCGCAACAAATTTTCCTCACTAGCAACCGCCTCATCTTAAGACTCCTTCAACAACTAAGGAAGTCCCATGGTTCAGCAGTAAGTCTATCCTTATCTCATGGTCGATTCCTAATCGTCGAAGCATCTTCTTCCTCGCCTTCATATTCTTCAATTAGGGCAACCACTGCCTCTGCTAGGACATTCAAGCTGATATGCCCAAATCCGTGGCATTTAAAGCACCTTGACTTAGAGGTAGACTCATCGTGGCTAGCACTTCACCTTTACTGAGGTTTAAGAAGTGGTTTTAGCACTACTAGGACCCTCAAGTTTCAATTTGATAAATCCTTCTTTAATCCGGGAGCCAGGTAAAACCCCATACTTGTTTAGAGCTCAACTTTTAAGGCAAGCTATCACATCTTCAAGAGTATTATATGGTCAGTAATTGAACAATTTTAGAAATTGGCTCCTCAAACCAAAGAAGGTAGTGGCTATGGATCGCTTCTTCAGCTCTCTGCAAGTCTCCTCGATCACCCCACTGGCTGAGTCATTTCTCCACACACTGTCGTTTTCACCGATTCGAGAAGACATTCAAGGAGCAAGGGAAGGAAGATACTCCTTGGGCTTTTCTTCATTTTTCCCCAAGTTTCAATCTGTCATCTTCTCGCCGCTCTCTTGCCCTCACTGAGCAGCACTCTTCGCGCCAGGCCTGATGCAGCTGGGATCATACATCAAAGACACATTCGATTCGGCATGCCACCCAAGCACCGCATGCACCGGTCATTGAACTTCTGAGCCACCGGAATTATCATTATTACGCTTCATAGTGTCACGTCGGTCTTCTCCTTCCACTCCTGAATGCTTGTTCCTGCTTGCGCCTCGTAACTCGGCCGCCAAACCCATCACCTCAATTTGTCGCCATAGACGAGAGTTATCTGCTGGATATCCTCACAGATTGAAGATCACACGCGTTGTTAGTCGGGGATTGAGAACTACTTGAACCATGATTAGGACTTATCTCTCGGAATCAAGAATGCTTATGATCGCTTTGATTGTCTCAGCTCGATTCCACTCCTCGATGCAAGGTCAAATCGCGATGGATGATCCATAAGTTTGTGTGTCGTACATGGGTCAGTAGTTTTCGTCAAAATAGGTTATGGACTAATTTTGAGATTTTCTAAGTTAAGAAAGGTAAATTTATGGTATATAAGGGAAAAGGGTGCTTTAGGAAGGTTTTAGTAGTATGGAACAAGATTTGGAAAGTTCTTTGTCATTAAAATTTTGTTATGGAGTTTAGAGAAAGATGAGATGGTGATGCAGTGAGCTTCTATAAACACACCAAACATTGGGAATTCAGCCCCCACTATCAAGAATTGGATTGGGGAGGTCAAGACGCATTGAAAACATGTGAAACTCCTTTGATCTCATTCGGGGCCTTAGGCAAAAACGTATCATACTGGACAAACTCCCATGTGGAGCCGCTATATTTATTTTAGAAAGTTTGCTTTTTTTATTTTAGAAGTTTGCTTTATTTATTTTAGGAAGTTTGCTTTATTTATTTAGAGCTATTTTATTTATTTTAGCCATTTATTTATTTTGGAAAGTTTGCTTAAGAGTCGGGTTTATGTAATTTAGAAAGTTTTTTTCCTAGTTAAAGAAGAAGTTGCTTTTATTTGATACTTTAGAAAGCATGGGACTATATATACCCCCATAATGTAGTCTTTTTTGAAAATCGCTAAAGTTTAATATTTTCGCATTTCTTTTAAGAGTTCTCTCTTGTTCTCTTATCTTCAGCGGATTCTGGGACGAAGTTCGTGTTTCTCATACCTAGGTGGATTCTTGGCGGCGAAGTCTGCCCGCTTATCAATCAACCCGCCCATAGTCGGGACAGGGCGCCTTCACTCCATCATCTATCTTGTGTGGATCTTTAGTAACCCGCAAGTAACTACTCTTGTGCAAACTCTACTCTCCTCACCATCTCATCTTTCTAAACTTTCCATAACCAAATTTTCAACCTCAACCCAAAACTTTCCAAATCTGCTTTCATACTACTAAAACCTTCCTAAATACCCCTTTCCCTTATATACCAATATAAATTTACCTTTCTTAACTTAGAACATCTCCAAAATTGGCCCATAACCTATTTCACTCAAGAAAATCCACCCCAAACTCATATTTGACTTACTCTTAAACTGATCATCCATATCACGGTCCCAACTTGCATCAAAGTGGTATCGAGCTCAAGGATTGATGGCTGATCATAAGTTAAAGAGCATTCTTGGTTCCTAGGATAAGAGTCCTAATCATGGTTCAAGTAGTTCTCAATCCCATTGCAAAACGCATTGCCGATTCAATCCGTGTTCAACGTCTACAAAAAGCAGATGGTTATCAATGATGATCCTATATTTAAGGAAGACCTTCATGAAGGTGAAGGTGATGAAAGTTTTGACGAGGAACTGTGCCGCCAGCCAAGTTCTGGATTACTCGAGGCTGCTAGCCTAAAGACAAGTATTCAAGAGTAATATGATTACGAGGAAGCAGAAGATCATGACCAGCGATGATATTTCACATGAGAACGCATAATGATGAAGCCCCCACCAATCCAAAGTTTGATATTCCGGAATTTGAAGGAAGAATGCATGTCATGACTTTTGATTGGCTGCATCATCGAACGTGTCTTTGAATATTATGATCCCCGAGAAGCAAAAAGTGTGTTGGTGGCTATCAAGATGCGCAAGAATGCTTCTTTTTGGTGGGAAAATTTAAAGAGGCAGCATCAGAGAGATGACAAGAAGAAGATTGAAACTTGGGAAAAGATGAAGAAAGAACTAAAAAGGAAGTACCTTCCTTAATTATCGCTGAAGACATCTAAATTTCAAAATTTAACTTTAAGCAACTAGGATTTGAGTGTGAGGAGTATTCACTAAGTTTGTAAACTTTATTATCAAAGGAGACTTGCAAGAGGCCGAGTGAAATATGCATATCCCACCACTACATTGTCAATAGATCCGATGTCAGAGTTATTTTTTCGCAACCATATAATAGTCTTCAAGATGTGATGAAACTTGTTTACACATTAAAAGTATGGAAACTCTACTACAACTAAGAGTGCGGCTAATGAAGGTTTGTCGAGGGTTCTAATTTGGAATCCTAGTGGCTGAAAACTACCCACACTCAAGTAAAGAGTGAAGCACTACAAGAATCGCTTCAAGTCAAAGACGTGTTTTAAGTGTCAAGGGTTGGGGCATATTGACTCGAATGTCCCAACCAAAAGCTGCCAATTTTAATCGAGAAGATGAAGTTAAGGAAGAAGATGTTGAACGTTGATCGACCCAACCATGTCTGGCAAGACAATGAGAATAAATCATCATTGCCAAAAATCTAAGTCAGATGTCACAAGAATGAATTCAACCATGTCCAAGAAGATGAGGAGAAGAGTTCACTACCGCCAACTTTTATCAGAAATCAAAGATGCTTCGTATGCGACGACTTCGTTGTTGAAGAAACTCCGAAGTGAAAAGGAATTCTCACTGTATACAAAATCGACAGGAATTTGTCGATGTAATGCCCGAAGAAGTACTAAGACTGCTTCACCTATGAGGGTATTCAACATCAACAGACTTACTACCAGTTTGGTTTTTCCTAATGTTTGCCTCTACGTAATAGCCCTATGAGCATGAAGAGTTTAAAACACAAAATGATTTCATTTTCGAACAAAGGGCTTGTTCAAGAGAGTGAAAGTTCCTGGGCGTGGTTCCCACTACGCTTATACGAAAAAGATGGATCTGGGAAGATGTGTTTTGATCGTTAAGCTTTCAACAACATTTTTATTCATTATAACCAAGATTCAACAGCGGTATGAGCTACAATAGTGAAAGACAAGCATATGAAGGTTATCAACTACCAGGGTATTTGATCCAGAGGATGCATTAGATTACATGATAAAGAGAGGTGTTCCTAAGTCATAAGACAAGAATAGACGGTTCTTCCAAGATTATTAAGATCACAAAGAATCGCTTACAAGGTTAATCATTCTCATGATCAGAATATTCCTTTGCCTACATTCAAGCGTTGATTGGCGCTTTATCATATTAAGATTGAGGACAGTCTTTTTTCAAACTATAGTAGTTTGACGTAGTGAGCTTCTATAAACACACTAAACATCGTAATCTCACTCTTATTATCGGGTTAATTTGACGTATACAAGATCATCGAATATACTTAAAACTCTTTTCATTCATTGCCAAGACAAAAACGCCATTACTCGACAAACCCTCGACGCGTTCCCGTTTACAAGGTACATGTTCATGGTAGCTAATCTGCCAGTTCAAGGTTTTGGGGTCACCCACCCAAAAATCGGGTATCTCTTTCCAAAAAAGGGAAGGTCACTGATGGGGTTCACCTCCCGTCTAGCTATCGTGAAGGTGACATCGCCGATTCTGGCCTCCCCAAAAAGGGATCGAGTCGTGCCGATGGAGTTTTCAGCGACGTGGATATCTCCGGGATATCTAGGTGCGCCGCCGCAGATCTGTTTGCAGAGACGCGTCAGGCTGCCCAGCGTCGTCGCCTCATCTTTATCTCCGTTTGGCACCACGTCGATCCGACATATCCGAAACCATGATCAAGTTAAGACTCTTTCCGGCATCAATGTTACAACCTGATCACTCGCTTCGCACCGATCCGCACTCCTCCGGATCGATTGAGAATTACTCAACCAAACCACCGGTCTGATTTGATTGTCAGTATGGTTTTGGATCCGGGTTTTCGAATGATGTTCAACGCTGATCCGGGTATCCACATGTGGACTGATGAGGTGTTGCAGATCGTCTCTTACCATGGTAGGCGGTTTTCATCCATGATCGGAAGTGAGGTAGTGGTGCTGGACTTTCAACCGATGGTACGAAGTTCTGAACCTACGAGATCAGATTCTGTTCGGCATGTTTGGGTCGACCTGCCGGTATGCACTCAAGGCCGAGACTGCGATGTTCGTAGCCGATTCCTGTCCGAGAGAGTTGACCAGAACAAGTTTTGCTTGGGACGGATTGTTTTTCCATTGCCGGTGTTGGGACTTTTCGCCAGGAAAGACGATGCGCTCGCAGGATCATAATAGAAGTGTTTGCGGGTTAGTTTTACAGTTCGGCGTTGGGTTTCCCGGTGGTTTCAATTTGGGTCATTTTGGGTCACGTTGGTTATGACCCTATCTGGAAATGAATTGTCAAGTGTCTGGGCCTTTGCGGACTGATGACAAACTCCTTGCTTAAGTCTGTTCTCGGGTATTGGTTCTCATCCGTGAGTGGTAACCAGCCTGGTGTTGTGTTCCCCTGTTCAATGCTAGAGCTGTGCACGGGTTGTGCTCTGTGGATCCTCAGCAACCCCTGTTGATATGGCTGCATGTTTCGGATTTCTTTGGTTTCCTTGGTTGGTTGTTGCCTATGTCCTGGAAGAAATTTGTTTGGCTTTGGTACCTTATTGTTTCATGTCCGGCCGTGACCTGTACGCTCTGTTTCCTTCCCGGAGTCAAGCTTCTGGTTTTATTCTTGAAATGGTTTGCTCCACGCTCTTCTGTGTTTTGAGCTTGGCCGATGCCCTCTCCTATGCTTGTGGGAGAAGCCGTCCGTTTTGTCGATTTCTCTGCCGCTTTTACTGTATTCTTCTTGTTCATGGCCGCCTTTAAATAAATTCTTACTATCCAAAAAAAAAAAAAACCCCGACGCGGATTAAGCAGATGTAGGTCAGTTGATTGTATTCCCTAAATCACAAGCCCCGACAGTGTGTAATGGTACTATTTTACAATAAGAATCGAATATCCTCGGGGCTCCTAAATGTCGTCAATGCAAAACTGTTTCGCCATAACCTCAAGAAATTGTCAAGTTAAGAAGAGTCCGAAATGTGACACCGCCACAACCCGAGAACAAAGAAGTTACGAGGTCGTTGATAGGCGTGATATCAATGACGGTTATGCATTGCTAATAAATTTTAACCCACAAATTCGCAGAGACACACACCATTCTACTATTACGCATGCGTGATCCGAAATTAGCCGGACGCAGAGGAAGCTGGATGTGGCTTATTGAAGCGACGTCCTCCCAAGCGCATGGTAACACCTTTCACATGTCTAGCGCAAAGCGAGGAGGAGGGTCCGTGTGAGGAACCACCTGTCCGCTCCTAATGCTAACACCGATTTTCTGACATTCTCCCATTATCGACTAATATCTCAAAAGATTACAAAAGGCTGATGAGCTGACTTCACGCCCGTGCCTCTCTTCCCCAATAGAAGAAGCTAAGAAATTGAAGAAACTGGGAGCCCTGTTTTCACGCGTTAGATCCAATGATGGGACTCCACATCTTCCCAATGGTTAAAAGCCCACTCTGGGAACAGGCAAGCCTGAATCACCCTCGTTGCAAAGAGGCGCGCCTCAAAAGCCCACGATCTTGGCCTTATTTGTCCAGAAATCTCTAAAAGGGCAACTCAATAGGGACAAGACTCAGCTCTTTTCCCGGTGAGACTCTTCCATAACTATGAGCATGCTCCTGGTAGAACCCAGGATTCAGGAAACCCGAGAAGGTCGAAGATTGATATTATTCACTCCACGACTGCTTACAAGCCACACATTATTGTGCCGAGTGCCAACATCTCCTTTGGTTCTCAGCAGTACGCCCTAACAACTACATGGATAGAAGAGTGCTCGGCGCCCATCTCATATGTGGAGCTCCTGGTCGTCAAAACCCCGCTGGATGATTACGGGCGACTTCAATACCAATTGTGTGAGTGGAAAGGTCCTGGCAACATGCTTGAATGACACTCTACCATGAATGACTTCCACGAGTCAAGCTTTCCTCGGTTTCAGACTCTTCGCGCCTTTATTCACTTGGATGAACCGCTGCTGGTGTTAACTTCATAGCTAGAAGGACAAAAGCCTTCAAAATGAATGCAGCCTTGATATATTCCCCAATGCTCACTTAAGTTCTCCTGGTTATCCACTCATCGCCTCCGGTTACCGCCTTAAGGTAAATCCGATTCGGGGCCTGCAAAGCTTATCCCATTCAAAATCTTAATTTCTCGGGTCGATCATCCGACTTCATCACTGCAGTGGAAGCGTGAGTAATGAAGTTTCTGCACTCCCATGTTCGCACGACCCGCAAGTCGAAAAGTGTGAAGGCCATCCTTAAAGCCTTCACCTCCGATCCTTGCAGGTTGTATGAGCGCACTGTGGCGGCCGAGAGGTACCCTTGTCAGTCTGACCAACAGGCTCAACAATTCCTCTAGTCCCCCATGTCGGGGAAATGAGAAGAGTTGCTTAAAGAATTATCATGACTTAGTCATCATGGAGGAGAGTTTCATGCACCCAGAGTTCGTGGCTTAAACTGTGACCGTAACACTAGCTTCTTCCACAAAGTCACAAAGCTCGTAATGTTCTGAGTGCTTAAAGGTTATTACTGCAAATATCGCAGAACCTAAGACCCGCTACATCAAGCGTAGTCGTAAGGCACTTCCAAGGTATTTGCGTTCGATGAACCCACAAGAATGCTCCGAGTATTTGCATGGATCGATGGCTTCGTGTGTCCCCAACACATGATACACGCCGAATGCGCTAATTTCCCATAAGATGATTCCATTTTTTCCATCGATGATTCCAAAGCCCTCGCCCCTGGCGGGTTTCTCGCTTTTCAAGGTGGCTTCGTATTATCGGGAGGACGCTATGCAAATGTGAGTTCCTTCTTTGAATCCGAAGTATGCTTCGCGAGATTAATTGAGGTTAACAGGCTTTGTGCCTAAAGGTTCCAACTCGTTCATGCACGACATAAAAAGATTTTCACAGTGAACACCATCTATAAGTGCATTCAAGATCACCGCCGCGAGAATTAAAATGTTATCTCCCACATTATCGCCCCATCACAAGCCAATTTTGTTCAAGGTCGGAGCATTGCCGACAATGTCCTTATCACCCAAGACCTATGTTAAACCCAACATCTGGGAGTATTGGGTCCCTCCCAGTGTGCGCTAAAAGGCCGAGCATCATGAAAGATACTAATACGCTTAGTCAGCTGTATCTGAGTATCCCTCTTGTATGGGAACCCTACTCATCTATTGAAATGCATTATGGTCATGACTAATAATCCATCCTTCTATATTTCTGATAAATGGTGAGCTTAAGGGGGGTTTTTTGTCAAGAATGTTGCTGCAAGGGGACCCATTATCATCTTTTTTTATTCATCCGCAATGAGGCCCTCTCCAGATCCTTGTACTGGTCGCTATCATAGCGCCTCTGCCACCCCAGATGCAAAGGAATCAACCTAACTCACTTATGTTTCTATGATGATATACTTTGTTTTCTCGTGGACGTATTCCAAGTTCGTGTCTTCACTGATCAATAATGTTTATGTTTCAGTTTCATGAACACAGAAGCGCCATTTTCCTAGCCTGGAGTTTCACGGCGACGACTGCTGAACGCCACAGGTTCGCTCCGGCGTGTTTCCTATGGAGATATCTGGAGTCCTCTGATTTACAAGGCTCACTCACGGTGATCGTATGCCTCTATTCAAAGAATTCACGCTGATCTCGCCTTTGACAAGCAAATCTTTATCTTATGCCTAGACATACTGACAGCCTGGTCTTATACAGATACAATTGTACTCTGTGCACCATGACATCCCCAAGTATACCATCTAAGATTGAGCTACCATTCAATAGCTTCTTATGGTCCTGGAAATCGGAGCGCTGGTCGTATAAGATCAAGGGAATCGTTGTGTCTTCCAAGGAGGAGGGCGGCGAGGGGCCTCGACGTGTTAAAGACCGAATGATTCAAATGTTATGAAGCATGTCCGAATCGTTTCTACAAGAAGGACTCTTATGGGTGGCGTAAGCGCGAGGTTTTATTCACAGGGAGCCTTTGGAATGCAAAGGTCCCCACGAAGTTGCTCCTCGAGTCGCAAAACTTCAACTTTAGAGAGAGGATCGCACTTCATAAAGCACAAGGTGGGTGATGGGGCGGCGACTTTTTTATGGCATGATTGAACCCATGTTGGTCCTCTCCTTCCCTATATGGTAGTGGTTTTGATCTTTAAAGACTCAATTCACCGTAACGCCGAGTAGTCATAGTTATTGATGAAGGGGTGGAATCGCCTACCGCTAATCTCAGTGACCTTATTGCTATCAAGAACAATGCAGCTAATTACCTTATCGATGAATATTCTAGGAGGATATTACTCTTGACTCTAGATCCTTCGGGGTTTTCAATCGTAGTCGCCGAACCACTTTAGACCAAAGATGCCTGTTGTTAATTGGCACCATTCGATTTGGTTTCCCCAAGCCATCAGGAGGCATGCTTTCATTGTCCTGCTTGGTCGTATTGCAATTGCATTGGTTACCCAGATAAGCTTCTCGAAGTGGGGTCTCACCACCCATCTGTATTTTGTCGTGGCTAATGTTGAAGATGTGAATCACTTATTCTTCTAAGTGCCATTTCACAGCTTGGTATTTGGGCGAGGATTCTATGGTTAAAGGGGTCTCTAACTCCAAGGAATTGGGAGAACGACCAGGGGTAATTGCCAACAAGGGAAGTCCTTCACCCTATTACAAGGAAGATTATGCGGGGTGCTACTATCTACCACGAAATAAATAGTAGAATTCATGATAACAACTATGCTCCAAATGATACTATTTTTCACCTCATTTGTGATGATGTTAGGACTTCATATTTCCGGTCTCCGTAAGGTTGTTGATAGTCCCGCAAACATCAATGTGTGAGATGGTCCTTCCCTTTAATATTTTATCTCCCGGTAGGTTGGATGCTTGATTTGCATTGTTTGGGCCTTGCTGTCTTGCCCGGTTAGGCGGCTTGTGTTGTTTCAGTCCTGAATGTGGGCTTGTGTCTTTATCGTGGATTTATGTTGTTCGGGTTGTCAGCTCTGCTCCTATATTTATAGGGGAGGTGTCATTCGCTTTTTCTCTTTGCCCGGTTGTGGCCTCCCTAGCCCCGCCTCATTGTATTCCTTTGGTTGGGCGTTGCCCTTTGGTAATAAATTTAATTATCCAAAAAAAAAAAAAAAAAAAAAAACCCCGATGTGAGCCACATATTTATTTTAGAAAGTTTTTATTTATTTTAGGAAGGTTGCTTTATTTATTTTAGGAAGTTTGCTTTATTTATTTTAGGAAGTTTGCTTTATTTATTTTAGAAAGTTTGCTTTTAAAAGTTGCTTTATGTAATTTAGAAAGTTTCTTTTCCTAGTTAAAGAAGAAGTTGCTTACTGATTTAGAAAGTATGAGACTATATATACCCCTAAGCACGTAGTCTTGAAACCGGGCTCAGTTCAATAATATTTTCGCATTTATCCCCACAGGGAGCTCGGTCGCCTAGGGCCCCGCTCACAAAGGCGAGGTCCTGTGTCTCGAGCTCCTCCTGGGGACACCGGGGAATTCCCCATAAATGGGGGAGGCTTACCCTGGCTGCCTCCTGGGCCCTAAGGGGACAGGACAGAAGGATCCTATCACCCCTGTTATCAAAAAAAAATATTTTATTTCTTTAAGAGTTCTCTTGCTCTCTTATCTCTTTGTGTGGATTCCCTTATCGAGTTCTGCTTCTCATACCTCGTGGATTCCTTGGTGGCGAAGTCTTTGTCCTATTTTTATCAATCAACCCGGCCCATAGTCGATTGTGGCGCCTTCACTCCATCATCTATCTTGTGTGGATCTTTTCAAGAACTCCAAGAATTAACTACTCTCAGGTAAACTCTACTCTCCTCACCATCTCATCTTTTCTAAACTTTCCATAACCAAATTTCAACCTCAACCCAAACTTTACAAAAATCTTGTTCCATACTACTAAAACCTTCCTAAATACCCTTTTCCCTTATATACCATAAATTTACCTTTCTTAACTTAGAAAATCTCCAAATCTGTCCATAACTCATTTTAATCCCAAGAAACTACCCTAAACCCATATTTTAATTTACTCAAACTTTTGATCATCCACGGTCCCAACCTTGCATCAGATGGTGAGGATAGCACTCTTCTGCTTGTTCACTTGGAGCCTAGAGAAGTTCTCAAACTTGTTTAACTCATCCATAATAACTTGGACACTGGAAGACGTCCCACCAGCAAATAAAAAAATATCATCCGCAAAGCATAAGTGGGTCAGGTTGACTTCTTCACATTTAGGATGAAACTCAAACTCTTGCCTTTGGACGGCCACAGATAAGGACCTAGAGAAGGCTTCCATTGCGATGATGAACAACATAGGGGATAAGGGGTCCCTACCTTGAACCCTCGTTTTCTGCAAAGAACCCCGCAAGCTCACCATTTGGCGTACACAGAGAAGGAAGGAGTAGTGATGCACGCCCTTTATACATCCTGCAAGAGGTGTTGTGGGTACCCATACTGGAAAGGATATCAATAAGGAGATGCCTGAAGGAGATGCCTGACATATCCACGACCGAGAAAGGATTATATTTCTTTAGATTCAGGGATCCGGAGGCTCGGGATTGGGTTATGGATGCTGGACCATGGCATCTTGCAAGGAGACCATTCATTTTACGTGCATGGAAGCCAGGTATTGATATGCTGGACATTCAACTATCCACTATTCCAATATGGGTTAAGTTCTACAATATTCCATTGGAATATTGGACTAGCACAAGTCTCAAGACATCGCAGTACCGGGCTGTATTCCGCTTCCATCTTCATTCACTCACCGATAACTGCACAAAATTATCCTTGCTAGGATATGTGTAGAGGTGGGGTCGACATGAATTTCCTAACCGTATTACTAGACAGGGGTAATGGCAAATATTCTACTATAAGGATTGACATCCAGGCTCCAAAATGCCGCCTCTCGAATGCAAGCAATTTGGCCATAATTGAAAACCGCTTCAAGCCATCAAAGATGAATACCACCACAAATCCGGGAATGAGGTCGGGATTGAGTTGGGTCGGGTCATGAGAAGAAGGATATGCAGGATATGTGGTAAGGAAGAGGCAATGTGGGATACCAATGACAAGTAGTTGTTAATAGCAAGTAGAAGATAGGATGCAACTATATTTAATACATAGAGGCCAAGAGGTAACTAGGGTGGCTAATGATATTGTCAATCAACCTAAGTTACATGGTAATACCTTCGAATGTCTAGCGCAAAGTGAGGAAGAGGAGACAACAACTTCTGAATTTTCTGATACCTCTCCTATTCTGGATACGTTTTAAGCATATAAAGAGAGTTGATGAGCTGGACTTCACACCAGTGCCAATTTCTAGGAAGAAGCTCAAGAAATTAAAAAAACGGAACCTTGCTATCAAGGTGATCCGGTAAAAGGGTATGTATGTCTTCCAAATGGTTAAATTTGCCTCATGGAACATAAGGGGTTTAAATGATCCCCTTAAGCAAAAAGAAGTTCGCTCTGCTTGTAGAGTCCCCCAAGCTCTCGATTTTGTGTAGTCAGGGAAATCCCTGGTGCGAGCTCCTAACAAGGACAGAATTTTCACAACTATATTTCCGGGCTGGAGAATGTTTCATAATTATGATCATGACATGCTTGGTAGAATTTTTTTTTTTGGATAATTAAGAATTTATTACCAAAGGGGCAACGCCCAACCAAAGAATACAAAGAACGGAAACAACACAAGAACCCGCCCACAACCCAGGCAAGGTAACAAGGCCCCAACAATCACAAATCAAGCATCCAACCTACCAGGAGATAAAATACTAATAGGGAAGGAACTTGGTAGAATTTGGATTTGTGGAAACCCTGATAAGGTTAGTATTGATGTTATCCATTCTATGGACCAGTACTATGTCATGTTACTGGCCTCAAGGACAAGCTTTCATTTAGGTGTTCGGTCGTATATGCCTCGAATAATGTAACACCTGGTATATGTTTTGTTATATTCAAGTAAGGATTGTTGGGAAGCCAATGCAACTTATGCCCTATGATATTTTAAATTGTGATTAAGATTAGCCATCTTAATGGTTGGTTTAATTAGAGGATTATCAAAGTGTGTTAGATTGCATTTTTATGGCATGTGGGTCAATTATGCAATTAGGTAAGCTTAGTGGTCGGTGTGGTTTGTAATTAAGTATGTGTTGAAGGACCGCTTGAAAAACTTAAGTTAGTGGGAGAGGGACTAAAGTGTAATATCCTTGTGGAGCTATGTGGCATCATGATGGCATGACACCTCATATATGCATGGTAGAGATCTTGACATATGCGCGCTGAGAAGATCTTTGCTATAAAAGGCAAACCAATTTCCTCTCTTTGGTTTTGATGCTAGGACCAACTTTGCTAGGGAAGTGGAAAATTCGAAATTTAGAAAGTGAGAGAGAGTTCTAGAGAGGCTAGAGAGGAAGGAGGAGAAAAGGCTGAAGGAGCTTGGTTTTGGTGTGGAAAAGTTCACTAAGGTATGTAAACATAACCCAAGGAGGTAGCTCGGATGGGTGGGTCTCTCAGTTTCCAAGGCGTAGGTCCCGGTTCAGTCTCCTAGGGCCACCTACCCAAGAATTCTCATGTCTTACCCGGTGTCCATGGTTAGTAGGGTATTACACATCTTATGATTAGTCGAAAGGTAGTCGGCCCTGACACCCCTCGTTATCAAAAAAGGTATGTAAACATGATATTTGAGGCCTAATTGTATTTCTTATGGACTTTGGTTATATTCTAGGGTTTTGTTGGGATTACATCCTAACCCTAGATTTGATGAAAGGTGTGTTTGGTGGAACCCTAAATTGTAAAAGACCGGTTTTGTGAAGATGGCATGTGTGTGTGTGTGTCCAAGGGAGGTGCTGTCCAGCTTTCCCCTTGACCCCATGACAGTGTTTTACTTACAGAGTTGCCTAAAGAACTCCGAATCGGATGATTCTGCTGGAGAAGAAGCTCAAGACTGGTTCCTGAATGTCTAGAAGGGACCAAGAACTAAATCCTACCATAAGACCCTTCTTTGAATTTGAGGTTGAAAGTCGATACGATTCTATCCCATGTCTTGAGAAAATCTGTTTTGAGCTATAGTTGAGTTATATTGATTCAATGAGGATTTAACCCTGTAATATTATCAGACAATCATGAAGAGGCAATACATCATCCCATAATTATCAGTAGTTATGACAATAGATCATCCCTAGGAAATGGTCTCGGGAGGTCGAAGGTAAAACCATAACTTTGATTCGAGGTCTAATGACCTGATTTAAGAGGCTATGGAAGCCGCAAGAGATAGGAGAACTTCTGGTCAGAAGACCATAGTGAACAAAAAACGTGTATGGTTGGTCAAAATGGTAGTTAAGAAAAAAAGAAAAAAAATAGGGTCTGAGATAGGGTCGAATCACAGTACAAGGTTGTGTGTGCTATTTCCAGTTAAATTCTAATAAGGGTGTTAAATGCTTCGGATATTTAGTAAGTGTAAAGGAGAGTGCTCTTGAAGGATCAAGGTTTAATGTTCAGAGGTATAAGAATATGTGTGATTCGAGTGGTGAAGTAGTAATAAACCAATTGGGGTAATTTTATGTAACCTAATTGTTCGAGGCTAAGAAATTTTATGACTTGTTAATTGCGTATCCTTTGGAGTATCCTCTGCCACTTCCTGGGAGACTTTAGATTTTGAATCCAAGGGAAGGTAGGGATCTCTGTAACCTTCTCCGTTTATACCATGGTTTGACGAAATTCGTAATTTCATTCCATGCTCGAACTGTGTGATTTTCTAATGATATATATAAATGTGTATATTTTATATCTATGGAATTTTTTGAATTAATTGGTGCATGATGTTTTAATATCCATGTGGGTGAATGCTTTGTGAAATTGTTTTAAAGCATGATACGGTATGGGACTGTAAGAGTCCCGATTGATTTAGGGTGGACACGGATTCATGACTAGTCCCCCCGGGTTGTCACCTAAAGGTCAAATATACGGATGTGGGCATATCCCCGGGTGGTAAGTCCTAAAGAATTTGTCGCTACTCGATGTGGGCATATCCCCTCGTAGTAAGTCCCAACAATTTGTCGTTGTTCGGGATGATCGGCTAGTCCCTGGGTGAAAGCCCAAAAGAGTCACTGATGAGGGTCGATGGTGTAGTATTGCATCCATTTGTTTCACATCAACCTATTAATTGAAAATGCTCATGTTTTGAGATGTGTTGAATTATTTGAATTTTGAAATGTTTTTATAAGTATGGCTTGTTATGGGATTCACTACTCAGTTTGCTTAACTCACCCCCATTATTCCTCCACCTTAGATGTGTACGAGACCAACCGCATGACTCGAGAGTTTGACTTGCGTGGTTTTGAGGTCGGGAATTGTGCGTTAGCCTTAGCATCGGGGTGGTTGGCATACATTTTGAGTGAACATCTAGTGTTGTGTGGAGGTTCACACTGTATATTTTGGACAGTTCATATCAATCATGGGTCATGGTATATTTGGCTTGTGGCTATTAGTTTGGGACACTTTGTAGAAAGTTTTGGGATTTTGTGTAAATATTATTTTGATCAAGTGTAAGTGAATAGTCTCTGGTTCATTGAGGATCACTCAAGCATTTATATGTATATATATGTTTTGAGACCTAGAGTTGAGTTTTAATTACGTTTCTAGGCGATTACCCAAGTGGAGCTGGGACTCAAAGTTTCTCGAGGAAATACAAAAGTTGATATATATGGTGTGTAGTGGCTTAGGGGTATTCCCTTATGCAAAAGTGTTACCTGAAAGAGTCCTATGTTAGGGACTCATGATTAAAAAAAGAAAAAAGATGGTAAAATAACATAAATCACATCGTGGAAATCAGGGTGTGACAAATAATTACATTGATAGAAGGGTGCTATGGCGTGATCTTCAATGGTGTGAACCTGTGGTAGGCCAGAATCCATGGTTGGTAATAGGTGACTTCAACGCCACCAGATTTGTCAATGAGAAATCTGGGGTAATATGGTTCGGGATACGGCCATGAATGATTTCAATGAGTGTCTATTCAACCCTTCGAATCATGGGATGTCCTTTCAAATTATATTTGCATGGATGAACCTATAAGAAGGGGTAAATTTCATAGCTAGGAAGTCGGATCGTTGGTTCCAAAATGAATATTGCTTGATATGTTTCCCAATGCTTTAACTGGTCCGCCACTCGGGTTATTCGATTCATTGCCCGCCGTTACCAAATTTTGAATATAAGGCCTGCTTCAGCCGTTAAAAAATTTCCCCTTTAAATTTTAATTGGCCGAACACCCTCGCGCTCATGGAGATTGTGAAGGAAGGCGGTTAGTGATGATTGAACCCCATGTACGCATTTCGACTCTCACAAACTGAAAAGAGTAAAGGCTTCCCTTAAGGCGTTTAATTTTCACTCATTTGGAAAGCTGCGTGATCGTGTTGTGGCTGCCAGGGAGACATTGTAACAGACCCAAACTGCTGTGCTGAACAATCCCTCTGATCCCGTACTGATGGATAATGAAAGGAAGTGTTTAAAGATGTACCACGATTTAGCATATGCTGAGGAGGGATTCTTAAAACAGAAATCTAGAGTTCAATGGCTCAAACTTGGAGATCAGAATACGAGTTTTTTCCATAGCGCCAAAGCCCGGAATGCCTCGGAATGCGATAAAAGTCATAACCTCGTGGAATGGATGCGCACTGATGATCCGGGAGGCCATCAAAGACAGTTCGTGAGGTTTCAAAAATGTATTATGCCCGATGGTCCATCTTATGACCAATGAATATATGGATAATGTAGGTGGTTCGTATGGAATACGCAAAGATCCGACATGTTAAAAGGTGAAATTACCCCGAGGAGATCAAGAAGGCCATGTTCTCTATGATGATTACAAAGCCCCTGCCCCGATGGCTTCTCTTCCTTTTTTTCAAGGCGCCATGGAATATAATTGGGAATGATGTTATTGGAGGCGTTGATTTCCTTTCTTCAATTCGGTAGCTACTTTGGGGGAGATTAATTGCACAATATTGCTTGTGCCCAAGGTCCCAATCCCGGTCACAGAACCACAGAAATAATTTTTGTAACACCGTATATAAGTGCATATCGAAGATTATTGCTGCAAGGATTAAACAATGTATCCCTGAGATTATAAGCCCCTCACAGTCAGCTTTTGTGCAAGGTCGGAGTATTGCCGATAATATCCTTAATACCCAGGAGCTTATGGTCAACTATCATTCTGAATGGCCTCCTAGATGTGCGCTAAAAGTTGATATCAAGAAGGCATATGACACAATTAGTTGGAGGTGTATATTGGGTATTTTATCCAGTATGGGAACCCCTACTTTTATGTTGGAATGTATTAAGGAGTGCATCACTACCCCTTCCTTCTCTGTATCGGTAAATG
This sequence comes from Tetrastigma voinierianum, assembly GCA_016808115.1. Taxonomy (NCBI): domain Eukaryota; kingdom Viridiplantae; phylum Streptophyta; class Magnoliopsida; order Vitales; family Vitaceae; genus Tetrastigma; species Tetrastigma voinierianum. The sequence goes on along the minus strand of JAEQBH010000197.1, from coordinate 339,831 downwards.
GTGAGCTTGCGGGGTTTTTTGCAAGCAAACGCGGGTTAAGACAGGGGGACCCTTTATCTCCACTATTATTCATCATTGCTATTGAGGCCCTATCTAGATCCTTATCACGTCGCCCAGGCAGAGTATCGCTCCACCCTTAAATGCGAGGAAATCAGCTTAACTCATTTAAGCTTTGCGGATGATATTTTCCTTTTTGCTGGAGGGACGAAATCCAGTGTCCAAGTTATGATGGACGAGTTAAAAAGGTTTGAGGATTTTTCTGGGCTGCAAGTGAACAAGCAGAAGAGCCCATTTTCATTGGGTTCGGGTGAACATGATATCGGCGCTGATTTATTGAGCACCAAAGGCTTCAGCTTGGGGAGTTTCCCTATGAAATATCTTGGAGTTCCGCTAATCTCAACTAGGCTTTCCCACGCTGGACCGCACCGCCATCGGATAAAAAATTCCGCGTAATACGCCTCGACAAGGTGGCGTTATCATATGCGGTAGGCGTACTGATTGGTCTGGGCTTTTGTATATAGCATACGACGTATTGGTGTAACTGGGCTTATTATCCCGAATACACGATCTCTAAGATTGAATGTTTCAATAGCTTTCCCCTCAAGGGAAACTTGCACTTGCACCGAGCCAAGATCAGTTGGGAGTTTGTATGTCTTCCGAAGGAGGAGGGTGGTCTGGGATTGCGTCGTATCAAAGATTCGAATGGTGCAACAGCAGAACACATTTGGAATCAATTTACAGGAAGGACTCCACTTTGGGTGTGCATGGGTGCTGAGGATGTATATGAGACACCTGGAGCCCAGGGTGCTAAAATCCCTTTGATTTGCTCGTGGAGTTGGCGTAAATGCTCAAATTCCGAGAGAGATGTGATCGTGCCCTTCATTAAGCAATGTGGTGTACAATGGCACTGGACTTTTTATGCATGATTTTGGAACCCAAAGGCTTGGTCCTCCTCTCCTTACTATGGAGATCTAATCATATATGACTCACCTTATTCATACTTAACGCTTCTAGCTGGAGTAGTTATTGATGATGGTAGGTGGAATTGGCTTCATTGCGAACTCAAACTGACCTTATTGCTATCAAGAAGAAGGTGCCAATTATCGCCTTTGATGACTCTAGAGAGGATATTATCCAGGACAATTCTGCTCCGGCCCTCGTGGAATCACCCACCAAATTTTGGAATCATTTGTGACCTAAGAAGTTTGGGTGGTCAACTAGCATTATACGATTTGGTTTCCCCAAGCCAATGAGACATGCATTTATTGTTTGGACGGCCATTCAAGATAGATCGTTAATGCGAAGACAAACCAAAGGTGGCGAATTAACGCGAGATCATGTGTATTCTCAATGTACACGTTGAAGACAAGAATCACTTGTTCTTTGGATGCCAATTCACTGCTGGTATTTGGTTGAGGATTTTAAGGTTATGTGGGAACTCCAGAATGCCGAGGTATTGGGAAAATGAATGCTTATGGGTAATTTTTTTTTTTTGGATAAGTAAGCATTTATTTCCAAAAGGCAAAGCCCCACAACCAAAGAATACACGGACCAAAGGCCCAAAATTACGTAAAAACTGGATTTAACCTCCCCCTAAAACTCAAGGGAAAGGCAAATGTACCCCAAAACAACCAACAACAACCAAGGAAAGCAAACCAAACAAACAGACACCCACCCACATCCCGGGTAGAGTGACCAAACCCCAAAGCCCAGCCCACAACCCGGGCTAAGACACCCTAAGCCCAAAGCAGATAAGGACTCAACCAAAGAACGAAACCATCAATCAACCAAATGAAAACACCAATGTCAAGAATATTAAGAGGGAAGGACCATCTCTCACACATAGCTCGTTTCACCGGATTAACCACCTTCTCTCGAAACTTGTGATTCTCACTTTTACATCGTTACAAATGAGATGAAAATAAAGATCACCGGAAAAATAAATATTTTCATATATTCTACTATTCCGTTGCCTCCACAAGTGATAAATGGTGAAGACCCTGCAATCCTCTTGGTGATAGAACAGTACTTTTGCAGCAATTACCCATAAGAACTCATTCTCCCACCCGTGGAGTTCTAATTCTACATAACCTTAAACTCTCAACCAGATAATACCAAAGAAGTGAATTGGCAACCAAAAACAAGTGGTTCCCCGTCTCCACATTAGTCCCGGTAAAACACATGATATAGAGCTCATTATGCCTCACCTGAGAGAAGCTTGGTCTCATAACCAATCTATCCCAACGGCCAACCAAACGATGAATGCATGTCTCCCCGACATAGCCTGAGGGAACCAGATCAGACACTCGGGCCGATTCCATTTCTTTGGTCTAACATTGTTCCAAGTCGTAGTTCACAATGAATTCCCGTAAGAAGCAATTGTCCACGAGATAAAATCCTCTCTAGAGTCATCCAGGCTATAGTTGGAACAACTATCCTGAATATCCATGCTTATGGGTAATTGCTACCAAGGGGAAGACGTTTTGCTCTATAACTAAGAGGATTGCGTGGGGTGCTACCATTTATCACTTGTGGAGACAATAATTGTAGAGTTCATATAAATATTTTTTCTCCCACGATGCTATTTTTCAGCTCATATGTAATAATGTTAGAATAAGAATTTCCAGTTTTTAGATGGTGGTGGATAATCCTGAGAACAGATCAATGTGTGAGAGATGGTCCTTCCCTCTTAATATTCTTGGCCATGGTGGATTGTCTTGGTGATTGATGGTACTTATTGCTTGTCAATGATCTCATGGCCTTGGTTGTCTTTGCCCTGGCCGTGGGCCGGGTTTGGTTTTATGTGTTCTCTCGCATCGAGTTGTGGGTTTGTATTTTGGTTATCAGGCTTATGGGCCCTTGGTTGCTTGTTGGTTGAGCTCTCAACATGCCCTCTCCCTATAATTTTAGGAGGTGTCAGCCCGTTTTTCTTTTTCCTGGGGCTCAGCCTCGTATTCTTTGGTTTCAGGGTGCTCGCCTTTGGAAATAAAATCTTATTTATCCAAAAAAAAAAAAAGGGATATCAATAATGCAGCTCCAACCAATTGAGTCATAGGCCTTCTTGATGTCAATTTTTAGTGCACACCTGGGTTGACCATTATCACGATGATAATTGATCATAAGATCCTGGGTAATGAGGACATTGTCGGCAATACTCCGACCTTGTACAAAAGCTGACTGTGATGGATAATCTCAGGGAGACATTGTTTAATCCTCGCAGCAATGATCTTTGTGATGCACTTGTATATAGTATTACAACAGGAGATTGGCCAATAATCATGCATAGATCCAGGGTTAGGGACCTTGGGCACCAATGCAATAATAGTGCAATTAATTTCACGAAGCAAACAACTCGAGTTGAAAATGGATTCCACTGCTTCAACTACATCACTACCAACAATACTCCAGGCTTTCTTTAAAAATAGAGATGATAAACCATTTGGGCCATGGGCTTTGGAGTCATTCATAAAGAATATGGCATTCTTGATCTCTTCATGGGTTATCATACTGTTTAAAGTGTCCAGGTGCTGAGGAGACCAAGTGAAACCATCTAGGTTATCTAAATAAACATCACGGTCGCGATATCCATCGAACACATTACATTTTGAATCGGGGCTTACTCGCTTCCCGCTTGATATTCCTGGTCTTCAATTTTGCACCCATTCGCCAAAGTAATGACTTTCATAACATTTCGAGCATTCCTTGCTTTGATGGCTTTGTGGAAGAAACTAGTGTTCTGGTCTCCTAGTTTACGCCATTGAATTCTAGATTTTTGCTTTAGGAACCCCTCCTCGGCACAAGCTAAGTCATGAAAGCCTCAACACCTCTTCATTATCCACCGTAAGGGATCATCTTGATTGTTCGGCACGTGCACTGGCCTCGGTTTAGGGCCCCTATATCTACAACTCTCACGCAACTTTGCATAGGAGTGGAAGTTAAAGGCCTTAAGGATAGCCTTCACACTTTTTAGTTTGCGGGTCAATCTATACATGGATGTGCCGTACACATCACCTTTCCACGCATCCTTTACTAGCTCAAGAAAAACAGGGTGGTCAACCCAAAAATTAAAAAATTTGAAGGGGTAGACTCTATCGCGCCCTCGATCCGCCTAAAATTAAGGGGCCGGTAACAAGAGGGCAAGGATCACCAACCTGTGATGAAGGACTTCCATCAACGCATTGGGAAACACATCCAAACAGCACTCATTTTGGAGACATCGGTCCAACTTCCTAGCTATGAAATACGCCCCCTCCCGACGGTTCATCCACGTAAATATAGGCCCCAAGAATGGTATATCCGCTAATTCAAGGTTGAACAGACATTCGTGAAGATCAGTCATGGCCGTGTCATACATCATGTTACCCCCAATCTTTTCATTGACAAACCTGGTGGTGTTGAAATCGCCCAGCACAAACCAAGGATTTTGGCCCACCATGGGTTCACACTCTTCTATCGATGTAGTTGTTCGAAGCACATATAGCCGAACACCAAAAGGAATAGTTGTCCTTGAGAGCTGTAATGTGACATAGCATAGTTTGGTCCGTAGAATGGACAACATCAATGTTGGGTTACCACATATCCAAATTCTACCAAACAAGGCATGATCATAGTTATGAAATAGTCTCCAACCCGGAAGTAGAGAGTTGAAAATTCTGTCCTTATTAGAAGCCCGCACCCGAGTTTCCAAAATACAAACAAAATCAAGAGCATGGGACACCACAAACGAACTCACTTCTTTTTGCTTAAGGGGGTCGTTCAATCCCCTTATGTTCCAGGCGGCGAATTTAACCATTGGAAAGGTGGATAGACCCTTACTACTGGTGCCTGCTTAGAAGCTTGGTTTCGTTTTTTCAATTTCTTGAGCTTCTTTTTAGATAGTGGAACAGGAGTGTAGTCCAACTCGTCAATTCTCTTTATATGCTTGAATGTGTCAAAAGTAGGAGAAGTATCAGAGAAATCAGCACTAATGTTAGGGTCTGCCCTAGATGTATCCGAATTCTTTGCTACCTCACTTGGACATTCTTCCTCACTTTGAGCAAGACATTCAAAGGTATTACCTGGTAACTTGGGGTGGTCGTCAACACTAGTAGACGCACCATTAACCTCAGCAGTACATGTTACGGTAAGTTTTGTTGCACCCACAAATTCGCAATTAATCGTCAACAACAATCACGCAGCATTAACAAGGGTAACACCAGGTGAATCCTTCCTATAGCTAGCCCCTGTATCCTGTGAAGCCTTCCTTGCATCAGCCATAATAACCTCTTCCCCGGCCTCATTCACACTGTTTGATGTAGGAGCATCTATAAACACACCAAACATTGGGAATTCAACACTAATTATTGAAGAATTGGATTGGGGAGGTCAAGACGCATTGAATACATGTGAAAACTCCTTTTTTGGACCTCATCAACTCGAAGGTAAAAACGTGGTCGATTCGGGACAAACCCCCGACGCGAAAGGCTATATTTATTTTAAAGCTCGCTTTATTTATTTTGCAAAGTTTCATTTATTTATTTTGCAAGATTATTTATTTTAGAGTTTTCTTTAAGAGTTGCTTGTAATTTAGAAGCTCGCTTGGAACCACTTTGTGTGCCAAAGAAGCCGCTTGTTAATCGGGCACTATTCGATCTCGGTTCCCAAGCCATCAGAGGCATGCTTTACTGTCTGCTGGCCGCTCGTAATGATTGGTTACCCAGATAAGCTTCTCAAGTAGTCTCAAATTAATTTATATCCCTGTGGTGTATTTTGTCGCAAGTAATGTTGGAAGACAGGAACCATCTATTCTTCGCTTGCCACTCACAATTCGGTATTTGGCGCAGGATTCTATGGTTGTGTGGGGTCCTCTAGAACTCCGAGGTATTGGGAGAACGAGCCATTATGGGTAATTGCATCAAGGAGTCCTTCACTTCTATTACAAGGAAGATTGCATGGGCGCTACTTCATATACCACACTTGTGGGGTCATCTAATAGAAGAATTCAAGAGAACAACTATGCTACAAATTCGACACTATTTTTCGCTCATTTGTGATGATGTTAGACTTCGTATTTCCGTATCTCGTAAGGTTGTTGATAGTCCTGCAAACAGATCAATGTGTGAGAGATGGTCCTTCCCCATTAATATTTTAACTCATGGTAGGTTGGTTGCTTGATTTGTGTTTGTTGGGGCCTTGTTGCCTTGCCCGGGTTGTGGATCCGCTTGCTTTTGCCCGGCTCAGGGCTTGTTTTTGTCAGTTTTGTGTTGTTCTGGGCCGTCGCTTCCTAGATTTTAGGGGAGGTGTCATTCGTTTTTCTTGCCCGTTCTTGGCCTCGCCCTTTGCTTTGTATTCTCTTTATCGGTCATCTCTTTGGGTAATAAATTCTTAATTATCCAAAAAAAAAAAAAAAAAAATTTAGGAAAGTTTCTTTCCTAGTTAAAGTAGAAGTTGTTTTTGTAATTAAGAGTTTCTTTCCTAGTTAAAGAGAAGTTGCTTTGATTTGTAAAGTATGGGGCTATATATACCCCCTAATGTACTTTGCAATCCGCCTCAAGCTTAATAATATTTTCGTATTCGCTAAGTAGCTTCTCTCTGTTCTCTTATCTCTGGGTGGATTCCTTGGGGACGAGTTCGTGGCTTCTCATGCCTAGGTGGATTCCTTGGTGGCTATGTCTTTGTCCCAATCAACCCGTCCATAGTTGATTGTGGCGCCTTCAATTCCATCATCTAATCTTGTGTGGATCGTTTAATAACTTAAGTAACCACTCTTGTGCAAATTCTACTCTCCTCACAATCTCATCTTTTCTCTAAACTTTCCATAACCAAATTTTCAACCTCAACCCAAAACTTTCAAAATCTTGTTCCATACTACTAAAACCTTCCTAAATACCCCTTTCTCTTCCCTTATTCATAAATTCACCTTTCTTAACTTAGAAAATCTCCAAAATTCGTCCATAACCTATTTTGACCCAAGAAAACTACCCCAAACCCATATTTTGACTTACCTAAACTTCTGGATCATCCATCACGGTCCCAACCTTGCATCAAAGTGGTATCAGAGCTCATGGATTGATGGCTGATCATAAACTGAATGGTGTGCTTGATGCCAGAGACAAGATCTCTAGATACTAGGCTTTGAGTCGCTCACTTCAGCCAAGGAGGAAAAATATGATTTTTATGAAGAGCTTTTGCATCCTAGTCAACTTGAAGGTTTCTTGGGGCACAAGAAAGCTAAAGGTATGTATGTACAAGACTATGATCATCATGAGAGGTATGATTGCTACTACCAGAATGAAGATTACTATAAGAGGCATGGTAACTATGATGAAGGCTTTAGATTCAATCCAAAATTTAACATTCCAGAATTCGATGGAAGGATGGATCCTGATGAATTTTCGATTGGCTTAATATGGTGGAGCATGTCTTTGAGTATTATGATTCCCCTGAACGTGAAAAAGTGAAGCAGGGCTACAAAGATGTACAAGAATGTTTCATTTGGTGGAAAAACACAAAGAGACAACGCGGAAAGAGATGGTAAAAAGAAGATTCAAACTTGGGAAAGATGAAGAGAACTAAAAAGGAAGTACCTTCCCTTTAACTACCGCCAAGACATCTATTTCAAAATTCAGAACTTTAAGCAACGAGATTTGAGTGTGGAGGAATATTCGGCTAAGTTTGTAAACTTGATTATCAAAGGAGACTTGCAAGAGGCCGAGGAAATATGCATAGCCCACCACTACATTGTTGGTTTGAGATCTGGTATTGCTAGAGTTATTTTTTTGCAACCATATAATAGTCTTCAGGATGTGATGAAACTTTGTTTGAAGGTCGAATTTAAAAAGTATGGAAACTCTACCACAACTAAGAGTGTGGCTAATGAAGGGTTTGTTGAGGGTTCTAATTCTTGGAATCCTAGTGGTAGAAAAACTACCCACACTCAAGTAAGGAGTGAAGCACAACAAGAATCGGCTTCTAAGTCAAAGACGTGTTTTAAGTGCCAAGGGTTGGGGTATATTGATTCGAATGTCCTAACCAAAAGCGCTGGCCTTAATTTCGAGGAAGATGAAGGCCAAGGAAGAAGATGTTGAACAAGGATCGACCCAATCCATGTCCAAGAAGACGAAGAGAATAAATCACTGCTGTCAAAATCTAAGTTGGATGTTGAAGAAGTAGTTGAATCTAACCATATCCAAGAAGATGAGGAAAAGAGTTCACTACCATCAAATTTTGATTTAGAAATCAAAGATGTTTCAGATGCGACTACTTTGGTTGTTGAAGAAACCGAAAGTGAAAAGGAATTTTCACTAGAAGCAAAATCGATTATAGAATTTGTTGATGTAATGCCTGAAGAAATACCACACGTTTTCCACTCATGAGGGTATTCAACATCAAATAGACCTCTTACTGTGTTTGGTTTTTCCTAATAAGCTAGCCTCTATGAAGAGCCCTAAGGAGCATGGAGAGTTTAAAACACAAGTTGATGATTTTCTTGACAAAGGGCTTGTTCAAGAGAGTGAAAGTTCCTATGTGGTTCCCACTATGTCAAAATGAAAAGATGGATTCGAGTATGTGCTGCTTTTCAAATAACATTTTTATTCATGAGACAAGATTCAACAAAGGGCAAGAGGAACAATATGAAAGACAATCATATGAAGGTTATCAAAGGCTACCGGGTATTTGATCCAGGAGGATGGATTCGGTTACACATGATAAAAGAGAGGTGTTCCAAGTTGTGCACAAGAATAGATGGTTCTTCCAAGATTATTAAGAAGATCATAAAGAATGCTTACAAGGTTAAATTGCCCAGTAACCATATATCTTGCCTACATTCAAGGTTAAGGATTTGAGGCCATATCATGGTGAAGACTTGAGGACAAGTCTTTTTTTTTCCCAACTATAGGGGTTTGATGCAGGAGCATCTATAAACACACCAAACATTGGGAATTCAACACTAATTATTGAAGAATTGGATTGGGGAGGTCAAGACGCATCAATTACACGCAAAACTCCTTGGACCTCATTTGGGCCTTGGAAAGCAAAAAACGTGGTCAGACTTGGACAAACCCCTGATGTGGGTGGCAATACTTTTGAGTGGCAATACCTTTGAGTGTCTTGCTACTTGTGAGGAGGCCGGTTCGCTTGATGTTGCTGTTGATCGGGATACATTCAGTTACGGGTCGCCTACCTTACTGATTGTTCCAAACTCCACTCTTGATGATGTTGTCGACCCTCTTAGTGGAGTTGGAACTACGGAGTCTCCCAGGCCAGTCCTACCCAACATTGCATTTCTGACTGGCTCCCACTGTGAAACGTTTAAAATATCAAGAGAATTACGAGTCGATCATCCGTCTTTTGCCACTATCCAAGAAAAGCTCAAGAAGTCAAGAAACAACAACACGCCGCCAACTGCTAATCCTAAGAAGTATGCTACTTAACTCCTACATTGGCGGAAATTGACTAATAGTTCCGGGATGTGGGTGGGTGTTCATATGTCCCGTGATTCTTGGTCGCTATGTTTGTGGGTTTGTTTCGTTTCAGAGTTACTCCGGTTCCCGCATCTTGCCGCCTTGATTATGTTTCGTACTTTTGCCCGGATGTGGGCTTTTGTTTATCTCTCGTCTGCTTGTGGGATTGTTGTGTGGCTTAGTTGGTTCTGGGCCCCGTATGTGGAGATCCTTTGCATCGGGTCGATGCCTTTCCTAGGCTCTTAGGAGGTACCGCCTCCGCTTGCTTTCTAGCCTTGGCCTGTATTGTTCATTGTTTGTTAGTAGCTTTGCCCTTTTAAATAAATTTTAACTATCCAAAAAAAAAAAAACCCCGATGTGGAGTCACTTATATTTATTTTAGAAAGTTTGCTTTATTTATTTTAAAGCTTTGTTTCATTTATTTTAGAAAGTTTGCTTTATTTATTTTAGGAAGATTTGCTTTATTTAGTTTAGAAAGTTTTCTTTTAGGAGTTGCTTTTTGTAATTTAGAAAGTTTCTTTTCCTAGTTAAAGTAGAAGTTGTTTTTTTTTTTTTTTGGATAAGTAAGCATTTATTTCCAAAAGGCAAAGCCCACAAACTAAAGAATACACTGCGACCAAAGGCCTAAAAATTACGTAAAACGGACGTAACCCCCTAAAATCAAGGAAAGGCAACAGCCCAAAACAACCAACAACAACCAAGGAAAGCAAACCAAACAAACAGACACCCACCCACATCCCGGGTAGAGTGACCAAACCCCAAAGCCCAGCCCACAACCCGGGCTAAGACACCCCAGGCCCAACGCAGATAAGGACTCAACCAGCAACGAAACCATCAATCAACCAAATGAAACACCAATGTCAAGAATATTAAGAGGGAAGGACCATCTCTCACACATAGCTCTGTTCACTGGATTATCCACCACCTTCTGAAACTTGAGATTCTCACCTTACATCGTTACAAATGATATGAAAAATAGCATCAGCTGGAAAATAAATATTTTCATAAATTCTACTATTCCGCTGTCTCCACAAGTGATAAATGGTAGCACCCCAAGCAATCCTCTTGGTGATAGAACAAAAGGATTTCCCTTTGCAGCAATTCTCACCATAAGAACTCATTCTCCCAATTCCGTGGAGTCTAGAATTCCACATAACCTTAAAACTCTCAACCGTATACCAAAGAAAGGAATTGGCAACCAAAAACAAGTGGTTCCTGCCCTCCACATTAGTCCCAGTAAACACACGATATAGAGCTCTGGCTATGCCCCACCCGAGGCTTGGTCTTGCATAACCAATCTATCCTGAACGGCCAACCAAACGATGAATGCATGTCTCCTGATAGCTTGAGGGAACCAGATCGTATGGTGCCAGTTGACCACCGGCTTCATTGGTCTAACATTGTTCCAAGCTGAGTTCACAGTGAATTCCCCAGAAGAAGCAATTGTCCACGAGATAAAATCCTTCTAGAGTCATCCGTGCTATAATTGGAACAACTATTCTTGATAGCGATAAGATCTCGGCAGAGTTTGCACTGGCCACCCCACCTACCACCATCACTAACTCCGCCTACACGAGCATTCATATGATAGTCAATCATATATCATACGGTCTCCATAATGTGGTAGAAGAGGGCCAACCGGGTTCCAGGAGTCATGCCATAAAAAAGTCCCCTTACCATTGTGCACCTTGTGTTTGATGAAGGGTCTCGACCGCCTCGCAGCTCGGGCTAATTTTCGCTACCTCCACGAGCAAACCGAAGGATTTAGCACACCACAGCTCCCGCCTCATATACCTTCTCCGCACCCATGCGACTCCATAAAGAGTCCTTACTATAAAAGATTCCAAATGTGTTTCATAACATTTGCATCATTCGACCCATACGACGTATGCCCAGCCACCCTCCTTCTAAGACAAACCGACTCTTAACCGATCTTTGGCTCGATGTGAATGCCCAATTTTTCCTGACCAAAGGAAGCTTTTTGAAAGCTTGTTCAATCTTAGCAATTGTGAATTTCTAATTATAAATAGGCCCACCCAATACCGTCGAATACTATACAAAAACAGAACCACCACCGCACCCTTCGCATATGATAACGCCCCGCTTGTCCACGAATGAATTTCGCCTGCACTTTATCCAGAGCGCAATGACAAATGAATGGGTAAGTTCATTGAGATCAGAGGGACTCCAAGATATTTCATAGGAAACCTCCCCAAACCGAATCCAGTGGTGTTCAATAAATCATTCTTAATTGTTTTTGTAATTAAGAAAGTTTCTTTTCCTAGTTAAAGTAGAAGTTGCTTTTTTGATTTAGAAAGTATGGGGCTATTTATACCCCCCTAATGTAGTCTTTTTAAAATCGGCCTAAGTTTAATAATATTTTTCGTGATTTTTCTTTTAAGAGTTCTCTTGTTCTCTTATCTCTTGGGTGGATTCCCTTGGGGACGAGTTCGTGGCTTCTCATACCTAGGTGGATTCCTTGGTGGCGGTTCCTTTGTCCTACCACAAACCAACCCGTCCCATAGTTGATTGTGGCGCCTTCCTCCATCATCTATCTTGTGTGGATCGCTTCATTAACTCGGTAAGTAACCACTCTTGTGCAAACTCTACTTCCTCACCATCTCATCTTTTCTCTAAACTTTCCATAACTAAATTTTCAACCTCAAATCTAAAACTTTCCAAATCTTGTTTCATACTACTAAACCTTCCTAACACCTCTTTTCCCTATATACCATAAATCTTCACCTTTCTTAACTTAGAAAATCTCCAAAATTCGTCCATAACCTATTTTGACCCAAGAAAACTACCCCAAACCCATATTTTGACTTACCTAAACTTCTTGGATCATCCATCACGGTTCCAACTTTGCTTCACTGTTCTTTGTGGTGTCGGGTTTACTGTTTTGTCCCTTCATAATATGGCAATGTACTAGGTTATGGCCAAATAGCTTGCAGTTGGAACAGCACTGTGGAGCCCATGGGTATTCAATTCTTATCGTGGAATACTTGCCATTACCCATGTCCAGGAGAATAGACTTGGGAATTCACAATGACCCCACCTCCATGCACATCCTAGCAAAAGGATAACTCGATCCTGGCTTCTAAGTGAGTGAATTAAGATGAGCTGGATTACCTACAACACTTGATATATACCCAAGGCTTGTGTTAGTCCAATATTCCAAAGGTATATTATAGAACTTAACCCAGATTGGAATAGAGGTGAGCTGAATGTTGAGCATATCCATGCTTGGCTGCCATGCACGTAAAATAAAAGGTCTCCCAGCAAGATGCCATGGTCCATATTCCATAACCCAATCTCGGCATCCGGGTCCCTGAATCTAAAAAAATACAATCCATTCTCAGTCGTGGATATATCAAGCATCTCCTTCTTGCCCCACAATTTGTCAACCAAAGAACACTGAAATGGAAGTCTTTATCCAAGAATTGACTAACCAAACACCCTTCCACATATCAATACCTTCCACACCACCGCCTCGGTGTGGGCTGGGTATTTGGTTGGTAAGGCATTCAGATGGGTCTGGGTTGTGGTTTGTCTTTGGTATGCCCTATCTGTGGGCTTGGTTTATTTGGTTGGGTTGCTCATACATATGTTGGATCTTATAAACGTAGGCAAAGGGGCATCACCAAACAAAACCCAGCAATGGGAGGTGTCGTCCGTTTTCGCTTTCAAGAGCCTTTGGGTTTCTGTATTCTTCTTGGTTGTTTGTGGGGCATTGCCCTTTTGTAAATAAATTCTTAATTATCCAAAAAAAAAAAAAAAAACCTTCCACCACCGCCTCCGTAGGAGGTTTGACCACAAAGCTTCCCACGCCTATGCGGCCCGGAGAACCCGGCGCAAATGGGACCACTTGTTTTAGCAGGCACTTAGAACAGAGTCTTCCACGATTTCACTGGTGACGACTCACCCTTTCTATCCCCAATATTTCCACCCAAACCATTTCCCCCGCCTTCCTTGATACCACCGCCGGTTGACTGAGACTGACTGAGCATGGGTCCCCTGATCACCTGGGAGTATCAACACCCACCAAAATGCTGAGATCTCACTAATATACATCTTTTATAATTAGAATTTTATTCAATAACCCGCTAAAGAATACAGAGTTAGGCAGAACGATAGAACCATGTCTCTATAATATAACACTCAACATCTCAACAAACAAATCATGAATCCGGCAATAAACAACGGAAACACAACCTGGGCAAGGCAACAAGGCCCTAACAATCACAAATCAAGCAACCAACCTACCATGAGATAAAATATTAATGGGGAAGGACCATCTCTCACACATTGATATGTTTGCAGGACTATCAACAACCTTCCTCGAATACCGTAAAATACGAGCCCACATCATCACAATGAGGCGAAAAATGTTAGTCGTACTGGAGCATACTGTTTCCTCTTGAATTCTTCTATTCGATGACCCTACAAGTGGTATATAGTAGCACCCCACGCAAACTTCCTTGTAATAGAGTCAAGGACTTTCCCTTGTTGGCACTACCCATGTTCGTTCTCCAAATACCTCTAGTTCTAGAGACCCCACACAACCATAGAATCCGCCAAATACCGATGTGTGAAATGGCAACCTAAGAATAGATGGTTCCCGGGGCTTCAACACAGCACCGACAAAATACACAAGATATAGAACTCGGGGAGACCACTCTGAGAAGCCTCCCTGGCAAACTAACTGCTCAGACTACCAACCGACAAATGAAAGCATGCCTCCCGATGTACTGGGGAAACCAGATCGAATAGTGCCAATTAACAAACGGCCTCTTTGGCCTAAAGTGGTTCCAAGCAGAGCTTACAGTGAAAACCCCAGAAGGATCTGGGGTCCAAGAGATAGTATCCTCTCTAGAGGCATCGATATGGTAATTGGCACAACTGCTTCGAGCAATAAGGTCCCCGAATTAGCGATAGGCCGCCCACTCCTCATCAATACACAATCTCTGCCTACCAGATTACATACAATTGCAGAGTCATACAAGATCCGCTAACATAATAAGGGGGCGAGAGGACCAACCGGACCCAGAAATCATGCCATAAAAAGGTCGCCGCACTGGCCACCCACCCAGCTTTATGAGGGCCCCGATCCCCTCCTAAGTCAAGGATTCGCCAACCCAGAACAACTCAGAGGGACCTTTGGTATCTGCAGACTCCCCCGCCGCAAATAAACCTCGCACCCACGCTTACCCATAAGGAGTCCTTCAGAGAACGTATTCCGATATGCTTCATAACATTTGAATCATTCAAAGTTCCTAATGACGCTTTGAGGCCCAACCGCCCTCCTCCTTTGGAAAGACACACCGACTTAATTGATCTTAGCCCGACGAAAGCCCCTTAATTTCCATACCATAAGAAGTCGCGACAACTCCGCTCAATCTTAGATATAGTATACTAAATAATAAACAGCCGACCCAAGACAATTGTATAATCGTATAAGACCTAAGTAATCAGCCAGAACCCGCCTAAGATAAGATAGAGAGCTGCTGGGGTCCAAGACCGACTCGCCGTAATTCTTTGAATAAGAGGCATACAATCACCATGAGTGAGCCTTGTAGAAATCAGAGGGACTCCTAAATATCTCATAGGAAACTCCGCCTGCACGTGGCCCCCGTGGCGCCCAACAAGTCATACCCTAACTTCATCAGAAACTCCGGCTAGGAAAATGGCACTTTTCTGTTTGTTCACTTGAAGCCCCGAGAAGCTCGCAAACCTGCTTAATTCGTCCATGAAGACCTGAACACTGGAATGCGTCCCACCATCTTGGCTAGAGTATCCCTTCTTAGAAGGGGACATCACGCAACTTAGGGAGTCATACCCATTTCCAGCCGTAACCATCCCCTGTAGACCAGTCTTCATCTCTCGATCAACGTGCTTCCCCAAAGATTCGGTCGTCGGCAATGGCTTGCCATTATCCACTTCCGCCGCTCCTACGCCCGGAAGACCAAAAACAGAGCATTGTGACACTGTTCTGCTGAGATCTGCACCGAGGTTGGATGGCATTCCACTACTGTCTGCCAGAAAGGAAGTGTTCTCTCGAATAATTGATTCGTGACTACGATTTAGGGTGTCACCAATGATTCGCCATCGAACCATTCTGAGATACCTTTGATAAGGCGGCGATTTTGCATCAGCTCCATCGCCTTCCAAAGGCCATCATGATCGACGGAGTCTGCATCAGCGATTGACGCATGAACCACACCCTTGTTGGGAGAGACCAAAGTCTAGCGATGGTCGTGATCTCGAAACCTGGGATTTCCGGAGTGGACACCCATCAATGGCCTTCCCTTTTTGTGGGGAAGGGGAAAACCGTTTATGGTATGGGCGGTCCCGCGTGGTCAAACCCCCACAACCTTCTGACCCCACCATAGTCAGCCTTGTGCTTTCAATGCGAATCTCCAAATACATGGTACACCTGCACCTGATATGTTGTCCCATAAAGGGTGAGCCATTGATGCAGGAGCTTCTATAAACACACCAAACATTGGGAATTCAGCCCTAATTATTGAAGAATTGGATTGGGGAGGTCAAGACGCATTGAATACATGTGAAAACTCCTTTTTTAGACCTCATTTGGGATTTGGAAGGCCAAAAAACGTGGTCAGACTTGGACAAACCCCTGATGTGGAGCTGCCATATTGATTTTAGAAAGATTTGCTATGAGATTTGCTCCAAGATTTTGTTTGTTTTTTTTTTTTTTTGGATAATTAAGCGTTTATTTCCAAAAAGCAAACACCACAAGATTTTGCTCCAAGATTTTGTTTTATCCCTTTTAGGAAGATTTGCTTTATTTATTTTAGAAAGTTTGCTTTATTTATTTTAGAAAGTTTGCTTTATTTATTTTAGGAAGATTTGCTTTATTTATTTTAGAAAGTTTGCTTTATTTATTGTAGAAAGTTTGCTTTTAGGAGTTGCTTTATGTAAGTTAGAAAGTTTCTTTTCCTAGTTAAAGTAGAAGTTGTTTTATTTGATTTAGAAAGTATGGGACTATATATACCCCCCATAATGTAGTCTTTTGAAAGATGAGTTCAAGTTTAATAATATTTTCAGATTCTTTAAGATTTCTTGTTCTTACTCTGGGGCGGATTCCCGGGACGAGTTCATGGCTTCTCATACCTAGGTGGATTCCGTGGCGAAAGTCTTTGTCCCGCTTTTATCAATCAACCCGTCTTACAGTTGATCAGGGCGCTTCACTCCGCCATCTATCTTGTGTGGATCGCTTTATTAACCCTTAGTAACTACTCTTAGTAAACCCTCTACTTTCCCATCTCATCTTTCTCTAAACTTTCCATAACCAAATTCAACCGCAACCCAAAACTTTCAAATCTGCTCCATACTACTAAAACCTTCCTAAATACCCTTTCCCCTTATATACCATAAATTTACCTTTCTTAACTTAGAAAATCTCCAAAATTGGCCCATAACCTATTTCTCACCTAAGAAAACTACCCCAAACCCATATTTCTCGACTTATCAAACTTCTTGATCATCCATCACTTCATCCCAACCAGATCAAAGTGGTATCAGAGCTCATGGATTGATGTCTGATCATAAACTGAACGGTGTGCTTGATGCTAGAGACAAGAGCTCATGGAGGAAAAATATGATTTTTATGAAGAGCTTTTGCAGCCTAGTCAACTTGAAGGTCTAAAGGTATGTATGTATGAGACTATGATTATCATGGGAGGTAAGATTGCTACTACTAGAATGAAGATTACTATAAGAGGCATGGTAACTATGATGAAGGCTTTATATTCAATCCAAAATTTAACATTCCATAATTCATGGAAGCGACGGATCCCGAAGGGAATTTTGGATTGCTTAATATGGTGGAGTATGTCTTCAGTATTATGATTCCCCGAACGTGAAAAGTGAAGTTGGTGGCTAAAGATGTGCAAGAATGCTTCACGGTGGAAAACATGAAGAGACGACGGAAAGAGATGTGGTAAAAAGAAGATTCAAACTTCGGGGGGGAAAGATGAAGAAGAACTAAAAGGAAGTACTCCCTTTACACGCCCAAGACATCTACCTCAAAATTCGTAACTTTAAGCAACTAGATTTGAGTGTGGAGGAGTATTCGCCAAGTTTGTAAACTTGATTATCAAAGGAGACTTTAAAGAGGCCGAGGAAATATGCATACCACCACCATCAATGGGTTTGAGATCCGTATTGCTAGAGTTATTTTTTTGCGTACCATATGATAAGGTCTTCAAGATGCGATAAACTTGCTGAATTTGGACTAAAAAAAGTATGGAAACTCTACTACAACTAAGAGTGTGGCTAATGAAGGGTTTGTTGAGGGTTCTAATTCTCGAATCTTAGTGGTAGAAAACTACCCACACTCAAGCAAAGAGTTTAAGCACTACAAAAAAATTGGCTTCTAAGTCAAAGACGTGTTTTAAGGCTAAGGGTCAGCATATTGATTCAATGTCCTAACTAAAAGTCATTACTTTAATTGAGAAGACAGCAGAAGAAGATGTTGAACAATTGATCGACCTAACCATGTCCAAGAAGAATAAATCCCAACTGCTTGTCAAAATCTAAGTTGGACGTTGAAGAAGTAGTCGAATCTAACCATATCAAGAAGATGAGGAAAAGGGATTCACTACCGTCAAATTTTGATTTAGAAATAAGATCTTTCAGATGCTACGACTTTGATTTGTTGAAGAAACCCGAAAGTGAAAAGGAATTCTCACTAGAAGCAATCGATTATAGATTTGATATAATGCTAAAGAAATACCACACGGTTTCTACCTATGAGGTATTCAACATCAAATAGACCTCATACCGGTTTGGTTTTCCTAATAAGCTAACTCTATGAAGAGCCATAGGAGCATGGAGTTTAAAACACAAGTTGATGATTTTCTTGACAAGGGGCTTGTTAAAGAGAGTGAAAGTTCCTATGGTTCCCACTATGTTGGTGCATAGAAAAAGATGGATCTGCCCAGGTATGTGTTTTGATTGCCAAGCTCATTTTATTCATGAGGAAGCAAGATTCAACAAAAGGGCAAGAGTGGAACAATGAAGAGACAGCATATAGAGTTGTCATGGCTGAGTATTTGATCCAAAGGATGGATTTGGTTACACATGATAAAAGAGGAGTTTTCCAAGTTGTGCACAGAATAGATGGTCCTTCAAGATTATTAAGAAGATCGCAAAAGTCTTCTGAGTTAAATTGCGTATTACTGATATCTTACCTATATTCATGGTTGGGATTTGAGGCCTTATCATAGTGAAGACTTGAGGACAAGTCTTTTTTCCCCCAGCTATAGGGGTTTTTGATCACGGGAGCTTCTATAGAGCTTACACCAAACATTGGAATTCAGCCCTAATTATTGAAGAATTGGTGGATTAGGGAGAGTGAGACACATTGAATACATCTTGAAAACTCCTTTTTTGGGCCTCATTTGGGCCTTGGAGCTGAAAAACGTAGTTAGACTTGGACAAACCCACGATGTGGAGGCTGCCATGATTTTAGAAAGATTTGCTATGAGATTTGCTCCATGATTTTGTTTTATCCCTTTTAGGAAGATTTGCTTTATTTATTTTAGGAAGATTTGCTTTATTTATTTTAGGAAGTTTTTTTTTTGATAAGTAAGAATTTATTTCCAAAAAGGGCAATGCCTAAACAATCAAGCAGGAAGCTGTGGACCCCACATCATATGGATCTATTTGAATAAGCATTTCCCATGACAGATCAAGGCCATTTTCCATTATTGATTCCAGCTCCTGGCCCAGATGGGTTTCCTCGCGTTTTTCAGTCGGCAGGGTATTATTGGGAGTAGCGTTTGCTGTGTTCTTAGGTTCCTTCTTTGAATCTGGATGTATGCTTCGAGAGATTAATTGTACAATTATAGCTTTGGTGCCTAAGGTTCCCAATCCTGGTTCCATGCACGATTATAGGCCTATTTCTTGTTGCAACACCATCTATAAGTGCATCTCGGTCATTGCTGCGAGTCATGATGTCTCCCGGACATTTATGTTATCACGGTCGGCTTTTGTACAAGGTCGGAGCATTGCCGACAATGTCCTTATCACCCAAGACCTTATGTTAAACTACCATCGTGGTTGGGGTTGTATCTTGAGTATCCTCTCTGTATGAGACCCACACTCACCCTATTAAGGAAATGTATTACTTAAGCGTATCATACCCCATCCTTCTCTATTTCGATAAATGGCGAGCTTGCGGGGTTTTTTGCTAGCAAGCGGGTTAAAACAAGGGACCCATTATCATCTTTTTATTCATCCTCGCAATGGAGGCCTTTTCCGGATCCTTATTTGTGTAGCCAATAGACAAGGGTTTCGATTTCACCCGGATGCAGGAAATCCAACCTAACTCACTTGTGCTTTGCGAGATGATATGTTTTATTTTTACGGTGGGACGCATTCCCGGTGTTCGAGGTCTTCATGGATGAATTAAGCGGTTTGCGTGCTTCTCGGGGCTTAGTGAACAAGCGAGAAAAGTGCCATTTTCCTTGGGTTTTAGTGAAGTTAGGAGCTGACTTGTTGAATGCCACGGGGTTGATGCAGGCGGGTTTCCTATGAGATATTTGGGAGTCCCTCCCATTTCTACAAGGCTCACTCCACGGTGATTGTATGCCTCTTATTCAAAAATTCTGGCGAGTGATCTTGGACAAGCAAATCTCTATGCTATCTTGGCCCAGTTGGTGATTGCTTGGTCTTATCTGGTATAATTATCTTTAGTGCGCTGTTGTATCCCCAAGTATACTATATCTAAGATTGACGATCATTCGGTAGCTTCTTATGAGTGCAGAATTAGGGAGGCGCTCGTCGTGCTAAGATCAAATGGGAATCGTGTATCTTCAAAGGAGGAGGCGGTTTAGGCCTCAGACGTGTTAAAGACCTGAATGATTCAAATGTTATGAGCGTATGCGGAATGCATTTCTACAAGAAGGACTCCTTGTGGGTGGGCGTGGGTGCGGAGGGGTTTATGCGGCGGGGAGCCTGCAGGAATGCAAAGGTCCCTCACGAGTTGTTCCACGGAGATGGCGGAAAATCCCTTGACTTAGAGAGAGGATCAGACCCCTCATAAAGCCTGAGGTGGGTGGCGGTGAGCGACACTTTTTATGGCATGATTTACGGAACCGGTTGGTCCTCTCCTTCCCCATTATGGTGAGGCCCGGATCTTGTATGACTCTATGATTCATTGTAGCATTTCGAGTAGGCTGTGGTTATTGATGAAGGGGTGGAATTGGCACATCGCTAATTCGGTATTGTATTGCTATCGAACGGTTATTGCGATTACCGTATAGATGCCTCCGGGAGGGGATATTATCTCTTGGACTCTCTAGATCCAGCCCAGGGTTTCAACTGTAAGCTCTGCTGGAACCGCTGGACGAGATCTGGTTGTTAATTGGCACTGTCGATTTAGTTTCCCAGGCCATCGGGGCGGGCTTTCATTGTACGGGTGGCCGTCTGAGCAGTTAGTTTACCCGGGATAAGCTTCTCGAGTGGGGTCTCACCGACTCATATCTTGTGTATTTTGTCGTGCTTGCACAATGTTGAAGACGGGAACCACCCAATGTGGTTGCCATTTCACGGTGTGTTGTTGTTGGCGGATTCTATGGTTGTGTGGTGTCTCTAGAACTCAGGAGGTGGGCGAAACGAAGGAACTCTTGTGGGTAATTACTGACAAAGGGGAAAGTCCTTATTTCTGTCTGAGGAAGATTGCGTGAGTCTTTACTATCTACCATTGTGGGGTCATTGGAATAGTAGAATTCATGAGAACAAGCTTGTAACTCGGTGATACTATTTTTCACCTCATTTTGTGATGATGTTGGAGCTTACGTATTTGGTCTCCGAGAGAAGGTTTGTTGATAGTCTGCAGCGGTCGATGTGAGGAGATGGTGCCATATTAGTATTTTATCTCTGGTAGGTTGGATGCTTGATTTGTGATTGTTGGGGCCTTGTTGCCTTGCACTGCAGGTTGTGGCGGGTTCTTGTCATTGTTTCTTTTGCGGATTATTGGGCTTGTGTCTTTTGTTGGTGGCTACGTATTTAGTTGGTACATTTGCCTCCTATATTGCTAGGGGAAGTGTCAGTTTTCTTTACTTTGGTTGGGACCTCGGGCCTCGTTCTTTGTATTCTTTGGTTGGGGCGTTGCCCCTTGTATAAATTCTTGGTATCAAAAAAAAAAAAACAATCAAGAACAATACAAGAAGCCAAATGCCACCAGAGCAAACGAAAATCGGACAACACCTCCCCTAAAATCATAGGAAAGGGGCATCTGCCCAATACAAACAACCACCTGATAAAATAGCATAAATTAAAGACATGACCCACATCGGGGCACAGAAGCCACAACAATCGAGAAACAACAGGCCCATAACACGGGCTTGCTCCTGATCAAGAGGCAAAACTACAAAATTATCACCCCGATCCAATTTGGACATGCCCTACAGTGTCAAGCAGAGTAAAAGCAACCTTCTAGAAGGGAGGCCGGCGACAAGCTGCTACACATGAGGCACCCAACATCAGCCGACCCTTACAGGCCACCCTTGGAAACTCACCATCTGGACCCAAAGGTGGCCGAGGCGGGAGCTAACAAAGAGGAAAGCCCACATCCATGGCCCTGGAAACACCCAACTCCACAAAGAAATGACGAAATTCCCACAGCTTCGCCAAGTGCCATATGACGCAACATCTTCTTGCCCAAGTAGTGGCCATCGGATCGATTATGCATCGCCATTAAAATCGACGGATCAGCAGTGTCCCGAGCGCTAAACCAATCTTGAATAAAACCAGTATGCCAAATCAATGTGATTAATGAACCCAGTGTGGACGAACTGGTGGATAATAATACTATAACGGAGGAACAACCTAGCAGCCTTCCCGACGGAAAGCCCAAACCCGTCGGCATTTCACCACACGCACGCCAACACACACCCTCGGAACCTCTTACATCGGAGATAAGGTCCCCAGAAGCAGAAAATGAACTCCTTTCTTGATCACGGCGGCCCCAATTAGTCCACCTGAACTCTTGAATAACTTTCGAACCTGACCAAGTTACCGGCCGGTCGAGGAACACCATCTGACTAGGATTTGAACATTCATGAGATGAAACGTTGCAGAAATTGCTCGGAATAGCGGGAAAACCAGCTCCGCATCCCCACGGCCGATGATGGAAGATTAGAAGCTGACCCTTAAATCACGTCGGCTTGGATCCAAGTCCGAAGAAATTTGTCTGTAGTCGAACTATGGGTAGAGCCACAACCATTCGACCACATATGGAACCACGTGAGAACTCCGGTCATTTACTCGGACCTCGAAGCGTGCCCAAAACTTGATTTTTGCGTCATCGTGGCCTCTTGGTAGAATCTCGTAGCGACGTTATGCAGGTGCCTGGAATAACGAGGGCCGTCAGATCGAGATTTGATCCCTCACGGTCTTTGGCAAGATTCAAACCTTCTGAAAACCCCGTTCGTCTTAGCGGCGTTTCTCAGGTTTAGATCCGGTGAAACCTCCCATGAGAATGACATTATCCGACCCGGTGGATATTGGGTGATGGAATACCTACGTTTGAGATCCTCGTAGAAGCCCAGGTCCTCGGTGACCTTCGAATGGCTCTCCACCTTTCACGAACTCCATCACGAAATAAAACTTCGTCTTTGTCGTTGTCGTCAACACCTCATACATAGAAGGGGAAACCCCTATTTGAGATGGGATGCATCGTGAGGTCAAACCCCCACGCAAACTTGACCCAACCATAGTAATGCCATTTTGAGGCACTCACGGTGAAGACGATAAGCGGGGATGCCCTAGAGGCATCACACGCAAGCTAGGAAGTTTGCTTTAGAGTGATGTAATTTAAACTCTTATGAATTTGTGGTTTTATAGTCATGAGCTTATATGTTTGAGTATGGATAAATGGGCCATATGTGGCCATTTTTACTCATATGTGGCCATTTTTACTCATATGTATGGACTGTGGAATACTTGGCCATTGTTCCGATTTTATTAATACTTAAAACTTCCAGAATGTAGGGATAACAAGCCTTTAAATAGGCAAAAAAAAAAAAAAAAAAAAAGAATAGAAACTAAATATTCTTTTTTTTTTTTTTTTTTAACCTAGGGGTGATCGGTCCGCTTATGCATCCCCATAATTCCCTAGGGACCCAGGAGGGGCAGGCCCAGGGTGGCCTCCTAATTTATGGGGAATTCCCAGTCCCTCAGGGAGGCTCGGGCACAGGACCTCATTTATTGAAGTGAGGGACCAAAGGCCCGACCGAGGCTCTGTGGGGATGAAACTAAATGTCGACCACAAAGGAAAGTAAATATTGGCCAAAAACAAGAAAGGAAACCATACTTTTTCTTAAAGTAACTACTAAAGGAAATAGATAATTATAGGATAAGGCTTGAATCCGTCAGTAGCAATCTAGAATAAATCAATAGCAAATCAGCACCACTTGCTTATCGAAAAAAAAAAAATCAGCACGAATCAGCGTGAAATCGGGAACAAATCGGCTGAATAAGCTCCAAAATAGCATCAAATCGAGGCAAATGGAGACCATTGCTCGAAAAGGCGCAAATCAGCACCAGAGTATGCGGTAAATCAAGCTCCAAAATAAATGACAAATCAACAAACCAAAAAACTCCATGGCTCTTGGTCGAGTCAAGTTTAATTTGATGGCGTGGACCATATTTGTTTCATACGAGTTGAACACCACAGCTTCTTCCATGTGGGCATCTCAGTTAAAACATGAAGAGGCTTCTTTGAATCTCTTATACGGCTTGTGTCATGGGACGATGGGACTTAAGCGGGTCCAGCTCCTTTGGGCAAATCTAGCTTGTATGCATTGTCATTGATAAGCTTGAGGGACTTGAAAAGGACCGCATGTCGCCCACAAGGCTTTCTAGATTATGGGGATCTCATTAAATTGGACGATCAATCATGGTTATCAAAAAAAAAAACTGGCTACAGCGATCGGCTTACATGGATGACCTTGACCCAGATTTGCTTATATGGAGCAAGAGCAGTATATATGAGGACGCCATATATTTAAGAACCTTGCTTGTTTACTGTTTGGTTGAAAAGAACTCTTTGAACTTCGGATATTCATTGGCGTTCTTCCAAGACTTATCAATCGGATCTCCATCAGATTTGTGTCCTCATACCAAGGTTCTTGCTTCTACATAATCCCAGCGAATTAGGGGTTTCCATCGAAGCCCGATACTAGAGCGGTTCTTCGAGCTAATCAGATCAATTCTCTAGAGTTGATGGAGGTTAATATCTTTGAAGTATAAAACAACGGGTTCTATTCACGGTTCCTATCTTTTATTATTATTATTATTATTTTTCTTTGTCCAAACCATCTTAGTCACCACTTTCCTCCATTCCTTCTAGATTCCGTTAAATCCCAATTTCATTCATAATCTATTATCTACTCCATTCCAAGTCCAATTTTCTTCATTCTTGATCGGATATAATTTTTTTGTAACCTTTTATTCAATCTCGTCATCTCAAATTTACAAAAAAAAAAAACAAAAGTAGAAAAAAAGAAAAAGAAAATGGAAAGTAAAGTAAAGGAATAGACCTGGTCGAAAAAAAAAGGTCGGAAAAATAAATCCGGAAAAAAAAAGTCGAAAAAAAAAGTCGGGAAAAAAAAGCATAAATATTTTGGATATCAAGTCCCCACCATAGTATAAAACAAAAAAGTCAGTGAAAAAAATTGAGAAATTTTTGGTGTCCTTATTTTGTTGCGGAACTTGAACATTAGTTGGCATCTGGCTGCTCCCATTTTTTTTTGGATAATTAAAATTTAATGCAAG
Source organism: Tetrastigma voinierianum (assembly GCA_016808115.1). NCBI lineage: Eukaryota > Viridiplantae > Streptophyta > Magnoliopsida > Vitales > Vitaceae > Tetrastigma > Tetrastigma voinierianum. The sequence continues at coordinate 314,578 of JAEQBH010000197.1, read as the reverse complement.
AACTAACGCCAACCAAAATAAAGCAATGAGGCAGGCAGAAGCAGACAAGAAAAACAGACCCTCCTACATAAATGTAGGAGCAGTGACAGTGAAACTGACACAAAGCCACCAACAAAAAACAAGCCCACAATCAGGGCAAGAAACAAACGCAAACACAACCGAGCAAGGCAAGCAAGGCTTTGACAATCACAAATCAAACCTTACGACCTACCATGAGATAAAATATTAATAGGGAAGGACCATCTCTCACACATTGATCTGTTTGCGGGACTATCATGACATACGAATACGGAAATCTGAGAGTCTAACATCATTACAAATGAGCAGAAAAATAGTGTCAGTTGGAGCATAGTTGTTCTCTTAGTTCTTATTCCGATGACCCCCTGAGTGGTATATAGTAGCACCCCAGCAATCTTCCTTGTAATAGAAGGTGGAAGGACTTTCCCTTGTTGGCAGTACCCATAAGAATTAGTTCTCCCCCGATTCCTCGGAGTTCTAGAGACCCCACACAACCATAGAATCCTGCGCTTAAATACGAATTTATGGAAATATGGCCCAGAAGAATAGATAGTTCTATCTTCTGTGCTTGACAAAAATACACGAGATATGGGCGGGTGAGGACCCCACTTGAAGCTTCTCTTTGGGTAGCAATGTGTTTTGTCGGGCTGACCTTCGAGACAGTAAAGCATGCCTCTGATGAAAGCCGGAAACGGTCGAATAGTGCCAATTAACAAGCGGCCTCTTTGGCCTAAAGTGGTTCAAGCGAGCTTACGGTGAAAACCACAGGAAGGATGGGGTCGAGATAATGTCTCTCTGAGCATCGATATGGTAATTGGCACAACTGTTCTTGATAGCAATAAGGTCCCCTGAATTAGCGATAGGCCAATTCCACCCCCCCTCATCAATAACTTCAGCTACTCGAGCATTACAATGAATTGCAGAGTCATACAAGATCCGCTCACCATAATAGGGAAGGAGAGGACCAACCGGGTTCCAGAAATCATGCCATAAAAGGTCGTTGCACGAAGTCACCCACCTTGTGCTTTATAGGGCTGATCCTCTCTCTAAGTTGAAGGATTTTCCCGCCAACTCCGGGAACAACTACGTGGGACCTTTGCATTCCCGGAGACTCCTGCGAGATAAAACCTCAGCACACGCCTTGTAAGGAGTCCTTCTGCTAGAAAAGATTTCGAGATATGCTTCTAACATTTGAATCATTCGAGGTCTTTGCTGCGTCGAGGCCCAAGCCGCCCTCCTCCTTTGGAAACCTGCCCCGACTCCAAATTGATCTTACTTACGACGATCGCTCAGAGATTTCGGACCATAGTTTGCTTCATATTTGCTCGATCTTAGATATAGTATACTTAGGGATAATAAACAGTGCGCACCAGTCCTGATTATCTTTGTATAAGGCCCAGAGCAATCCCATTTGTAACACAGGCATAAGATAGAGAGTTGCTAGTCGAGGGCGGGTGCGTAGTGAATTCTTTGAATAAAGGCATACAATCAGTGAGTGAGCCTTGTAGAAATCGGAGGGACTCCCACAGATATCCTCGCAGGAGAACACACTTGGCTTGTAACATGTAGGCGTTCGACAAGTCATACCTAACTTCATCGAAACTCATTTCTGGAAAATGTACGTTCACATTTGTTCCGCTAAACCAAAGCTTCATAAACACATGAATTCATCCATGAAGACTGAGCCTTGGAATCGTCCCACGAGAAAATAAAAACATATCATCTGCCAAAGCATAAGTGAGTTAAGTTGATATCCTTGCGTACGGGGTGAAGCGAAACCCTTGCCTATTAGTTTGCCCACGGTAAGAGTTTGGAAAAGGCCTCCATTGCAAGGATGAATAAAGATAATGGGTCCCCACGCGTAACCCACGGCTTGCTAGCAAAAACCGTAGCTCACCATTTTACCAAAATGAGAAGGATGGGGTAGTGATGTCTGTAATACATTCAATAGGTGGTAGGGGTACCCATACAGGAGAGAATACTCAAGATACAGTCCCAACCTAACTGTGTCGTATGCCTTCATGATGTTAACCTTCAACCCACACCTGGGAGGACCAATATCACGATGGTAGTTTAACACTTGAGTCTTGGGTGATAGGACATTATCGTGATACTCAGGCCTTGTCTAAATGTTTGCGGGCGATAATATCTGGGATACCTTTGTTTAACTCGTATAATGATCTTGAGATGCACTTATAGATGGTGTTCTGTGAAATAGGCCTATAATCGTGCATAGAACCGGGTTGGGAACCTTAGGCACGAAAATTTATAAGCGTACCAATTAATCTCATGAAACCCATACTTCGAAGTTGAAAAAGGAACTCACAGTGCGTAAACATCACTTCGATAATACTGGCTGCGAAAAGCGTGAGGAAAAACCATCGGGGCCGAGCTTTGGAATGTAATGGAAAAATAGCTTCCTTGATCTCCTCATGATGCTTTATTCAGTGTATCCATATGCTGAGGGGACCACCTGAAGCCATCCAAACTATTTAAATACTCGAAGCGGTTAGCTGAGGGTTCATCAGAGCATAAAATACCTTGGAAGTGTCTCTTCTGACTTCCTTCACGTGTATGGGTCTTAGTTGCGGCCATTCGCCATAATGTACTAAGCACTCCTAACTATTCCCCGAGCTTTGTATTATATGGAAAAGCTAGTGTTCGATCCTAGTTTAAGCCATTGAACTCCTAGATTTTGCTTGAAAACCCTCCTCGTAGCGGCTAAGTCGCAGTAATTTTTTTTTTTGGATAATTAAAATTTATTACCAAAGGGGCAACGCCCGACCAAAGGAATACAAAGCAAAGAGGCGAGGCCATGAGCAGGCAAAGAAAAAACGAGACGACACCTCCTATAAATATAGACGAGCGACGGCAGAAACGACACAAAGCTGACAAAAACAAGCCCCACAATCAGGGCAAAAGAAAGCAGCGAACCACAACCAGGCGAGCAACAAAGGCCCAAACAATCACAAATCAAGCAACTTGACCTACCATGAGATAAAATATTAATGGGAAGGACCATCTCTACCGCACATTGATGCATTTGCGGGACTATCGACAACCTTACGAATACCCGGAAATACGAAGTTAACATCATCACAAATGAGCGAAAAATAGTGTCGGTTAGACATAGTTGTTCTCTTGAATTCTTCTATTAGATGACCCCATAAGTGGTATATAGTAGCGCCCCATGCAATCTTCATGTAATAAGTGAAGGACTTTCCCTTGATGGCGATTACCCGTAATAGTTCGTTCTCCCAATACCTCGGGTTAGAGACCCCACATAACCATAGAATCCTACGCGAATACCGATTTGTGAAATAGCAGGCGAAGAATAGATGGTTCACGTCTTGACATTATACGACAAAATACCTGAAGATAAATTGGTGAGATTACTTGAGAAGCTTCTCTTGGGTAACCAATGCGTTACGGCAGCCCAACTGACAGTAAGCATACGCATCACGATGGCTTGGGGAACGGTCGAATAGTGCGATTAACCATGGCTTCTTTGGCTAAAGTGGTTCAGCGAAACTTACGTTAGAAAGCCCCGGAAAGGATGGGGTCAGAGATAGTATCCTCTGGGGCATCGTATGGTAGTGGCACAAGCGTTCTTGATAAGCGATGGGTCCACGGATTAGCGATGGGCCGGTTCACCCTGCATCAATAGCCGGCTGCTCGGGCATTCTGATGGATTGCGAGTCATGCAAGATCAGCTCACCGTAATGGGAAGGAAGGACCCAGTAGGGTTCAGAAATCATGCCATAAGAAGGTCGTCGCGCCGTCACCCACCTTGTGCTTTATGAGGGGTCTGATCCTCTCTCTAAGTTGAAGGATTTTCCATGACTCCATGAACCTTCATTAGGGACCTTTGCGTTCCGAGAGACTCCCCTGCCGCGAGATAAAACCTCAGACCCACCTTTACCCGCTTAAGGAGTCCTTCTTGTAGAAGCAGATTCGGATATGCTTCATAACATTTGGATCATTCGGATCTTTAACACGATACGAGGCCCAAGCCGCCTCCTCCTTTGGCGAGACACGCGACTCCCAGTTGATCTTAAGCGCGGCTGGCGCTCGGAATTTCAGGACCATAAGAAGCTTCTGCTCCTTGCTCAATCTTAGATATAGTATTGTGCCAGGAATATCAGCAGTGCACCGGTACAATTGTATCTTGTATAAAATTTGAAGCAATCAAGCGTAACTACTTAGGCATAAGATGAGAGTTGCTAGTCAGGCGGATGGCTAGTAATTCTTTGGATAAGAGGCTGTCTGATCAGGTGGGTGAGGCCTTGTAGAAATCAAAGGGACTCAAGATATCTCATAGGAAACTGGAGCCCGAGACCTGTGGCGCTCGACAAGTCATACTAACTTCATCGGAGACTCTGGCTAGAAAATGGCACTTTACATTTGTTCACTTGAAACTGGCTACATGAAGCACCTTATTCCATAAAGACTGAACAACTTTGGATTAAATCCCCCAAAAAAAAATAAAAACATATCATCTGCCAAGCATAAGTGAGTTAAGTTGTTTCATACGTACGGGGTGGCAGAAAGCATGATGGTGCTGTGACTCTTACTCATTTCCCCGACATGGGTTAGAGGGATTTATTAAGCCTGTGAGATTGGGCTGTGAAGTGCTGTGCAGGCGCCACAAACGCGCTCATACAAATGCTTTAAAAGATCGGAGGTGAAGGCTTTTAGGGTGGCCTTCACACTTTTCAGCTTGCGGGTCAGTCTGAACATGGGAGTACCGAAGACTTCATAACTCCACGCTTCCTTTACAAGCCCAGGGATGAGCTTCACAGGCCCGGAACGTCGGATTTTCCTTAAGCGCGAGGCAATGATCGGATAACCCGGGGAGAACTTAGTGATGCGTGGGGAATATATCAGCTCTCATTTGAAGGCATCTATCTAACTTCCTGGCTATGAGGTTAACACCAGCAATGGTTCATCAGTGAATAAGGCCCAAAGAAAAAGGAACATAGTAAACTCAAGGAAACGAGCCTCGTAGAAGTCATTCATGTTTGTGTCATTCAGATGTTGCCCCAGGACCTTTCTTTGCTAAATCGGGTGGTATTGAAATGCTTGCTAATCATCAGAGTTTTTGTGACGAGGGCTCACCATGAGATGGGCGCGAGCACTCTTACGTCATGTAGTTGTTTGGGCGTACACTGCGATAGCCAAAGGGATGTTTCTTTCCGGCCGCAGTGAATGTGGCAAAGCACAGCTTGGTCCATGGAATAGATAATATCAATGCGGCCTTCTCGGGTTTCCACTGATCCATATTCTGGCCCGAGCATGCTCATGGATTATGGAAAAGCCTCCACCACGGAAAAGTGAGCTAAAATTACGTCACTGTTAGGTGCTGCAGGAGTTTCAGACAAATAAAATCAAGAGCATGGAACTTTGCAAAGAGGCACTTCTCTTTTAGCGGGGGTCGTTCGAAGCCCCTTATGTTCCCGAGGCGAACAACCATTGGGAGGGTGTGAGTCCTATCCACTGGATCTGAATTGGGACAAGTTTCTTGATTTCTTGAGCTTCTTCCTTGAAGAGCACAGGCGTGGAAGTCAGCTCATGACCAGCACATGTATGCGAAAGTGTTAATAATGGGAGAGGTGTCAGAAAAATGCAGTGTTCTGTTAAGTGGGCGGCGGACCCTCTTCTCATTGGGATCCCTCCTCTACACACATAAACTGCGCCTGGGCAAGCAAACGGTGTTGCCATGCGACTTAGGAGGGCGTCGGCCTCGATGGCCTTGCTCTTTGTCCCATGGGATCCAAGCTAAATCCGACACGCATGCATTCGAGTGGAATGGCTCTTGCACAAATGGAGTTTCATTGCTATCTTCAATCCCCTTCCCCTCTTCGTAATTTCCTTCACATTCTTAGCCTCATTACTTCTTGTTCCGGGGTGTGGAGATCATGCCCTTGCTCGGTCTCTTCTTAGCTTGTGATTTAACGAGGTTATGACCAAATAGCTTGCATTCGAACGGCATTGGGACGGGATGTCGATCCTTGTTGTGGAGATGGCGCCGTACTTACGTCCGGGAGCACAGTTTAGGGAACTCACAAATCAGCTGACCTCTACCTGAATTCTAGCGAACAATTTTTGTTTGGTTTTTTGCGGTGGTGGATCAGGGAGTGCGTGGGATTCCAATAATTCTGCTTGCAATGTACCCCGAGACACGTGCTTGTCGGTATTCCAGGAGGAATGTTATAGAACCTGACCAGTTGGGATAGATGCTTGGATGTTGAGCATGTCCATTCGAGGCTTCCATGTCATAATACTAGACGGTCTCCACGCTAAAGTTCATGGTCATCCTGCTTGATCCAGTACCTCAGGTCCCAGATCCCGAATAGAATAAACCATTCTCGTAGTAGATATTTGGGCGTCTCCCTCTTTGCCTGAGTCACATTAACCGGAGGCGCACCAGGGAACGGAGGCGCTTATCCGAGGAATTGTCACACCAGAGCATCCCTTCCACATCTTGATGCTGTTCCGCTCCAGGAGGTTTAGCTCGCTTACCATGTCTGGCCTGTCCTTCTCATTCTGACGGACCCTGTTTTCAACGCGCTGAACCGGACTTTTCAAGATTTTGCGGAGGATCATTGGCCATCTCGGATTAATGGTGGCCAGAAAGATCAGTTCTGATACCATTCACCCAGTACGACGACCTTTGTAAATGCCGCTTCTTCGTATAACAACTGCAGCACTTTGAAGATGGTAACGACTTGCGAGAAGACGAGTGTCTTAGTGAGCTCGATCGCGGATTGAGCTCAATGAAGTAGTCCATCCAGGATCTGGGATCGTCGGGGTAGAGCCAAGCCTTTCTTTGGACCGGTTGGGTTAGGCGCTCGTTCTCTGGCCTTTGAAGTAAGCATTTGCCGCCAATCGAGGCAGCCGTGACCTTAATTATCCCCTTTTCATACCCATGCGCAATGAGTACCTTTCCCTTGTAGATCGGACTTCTTTACGCGCTCGTTGTGCTTCCCGGAAGATGCGGATGGAGAGACGACGCCATGGGTAACCGGAGCGATCACCCGATAGCGGGTGACTGGGTTTTGAGCTCGGGAGAAGAACCCACGGTCGAGGAGGATGCGGCGTAGTCGATCGGGCGATGATGGTACCGATTAATCGGTCTTTGAAGTAGCGTCCTCCGAGGATCGCAGGGAGGGCGCACTCAGCTGTCTGGCACGGAAGAAATCTCGATTACGTGTGTTTAAACGTGGGTATCCTTTTAGGAACCCGAGAATGCAGCTCACGCTTTTTAGGAAGCGACCATGTGTGGTCAGCCCCACCAACTCAGTCCCCACCACGAGTTTGTCATAGAGCTTCGTCAATGCCCTGCCAGAGCATTCCATCTTGATCACGTTGACTGGTGGGGCCCCCGCCTTACAAAGAGCATTCTGATTTACCTGGTCTGCTCTCTTCCTCTCCTTCCTTACTATGGTATTACCAGCTTATCCTTTGGTAGGGTTTGATTGATTTTGCGGAAAAAAAAAAATAGATTTGTTTGATTAGTTCCAAAAGAACTAAAATAGAAAATCTGAGGGAAAAAAGGCAAGAGTGGTGAGATTTAGAGAAAAAAATGGAAATATATTGTGTGAAAACAAGAGGTGAGCAAGGTAGATCATTCTTTGAGTGCAAACACGTGAGGGAGTGATTTGTGAGGTCCTATTTTATTATTTTCTTTTTCTTAACCTTGTTTTTACAACAATATGTCAAACAACAGCGCATCCGAAGGCTCTACAATGGGGGCTGGGGTTTCCCTCTCTCTCTCCCGAGATGGGGTTCATGGCGAAAGCAGCTTTTCTTCGTTTTTTTTCTTTGATCTCCGATCCCTTTCCAAGGGAATATGGGTTTTATGTGGGTTTCGTTCCCTTTTCAAGGGATCCTGTTTACATTTTGGTTGCGGGCGTCGGCCGGCGCTGGAACAATGCGCCTTTGCGGGGTAAGCGGTTTAGTATTCACTCTAAGGGGTTTAATCGATCCCGAATGGTAGCGAGTTCGGCATAAGTGACCGTGCGGGTAAGTGCCAGATCCGGATCCTTTCTCCCGTCATGTGAGAGATGATTTTGGCTGATTTCTCTTTGGGTTTTGCTTTCCAGTAGTACTCATTTCTGTTTAGATCTGAGTTAGGTGGCCTTGCGCATCACGGGAACTTCAAATTGGAGCCTTCAGTCTTCGACGAGAAGTGGATCGGGGCATGCGGCCTTAGAATTCGCTGGATCCACAAATGGGTTGGTCGGCCGGTTTTGTTCGGGTTTAGTGTCGGCTGCACGAGAGATAGTGCGCGTGCAGATCCAGGGTGGAACAATTTTGAGATACCCAATTCATGGTTCTCGGGTGTGGATGCAGAAGCTGTCGGCGGTGGTGTCGCCGGAAAAGATGGAAGCACCTTACCGGGTTTCGAGCTTCCCAAATCATGGGTCCCGGTTCTCGGTATGCCGTCGATTGGGTCGATGGGAATATTTTCGTCGGTCGGAGCTTTGGCTATCGGATCTTCTGTCATTTCGTCCACGTGCGCGGATCTGACATTCTACTTGCCATGGGTACATTTCGAATCGGTCTGGTGGTGATCGCGACCATCCACTGCATCGACCATGGGTTTGTCGACTGAATGTCCACATTCTGCGGAGCGGAGTTGGTTTCTTAATGAGTCATGTTTTGTCGGTGGCATGGTTGCGGTTGAGCTGATCTACTTTTGCCGATCAATCGAGCTCGGTTCGGTGATGCTTGGTTCGCCATTCTTTGTGGGGATGGATCTCGATCGGCGTTTGATCTTGATCTTTTGTAATGGCTGCGTTACCCAAATCATGGGTCTAGATCGATTATCACTCGTCTGTAGCAAGCGGCAGAAGCCCGATAGGGTCAATAATTACGCGTTTGAATTTGGGTCGAGATCGGGTCAGTGCGGGCTCCTGGAAAGCATTAGAGCTTCGTTGACTGCTGGGGTTCAGGCAACGCCGAAGATTGAGTGTTCGAAAATGTCTTCGGACCTTGGGTGCTGCTGGGATTATTCACCTACAGAGGTATCGTCTCGTTCGAGCAGGGTCCGTAAGTAGTTGTTGGGGCCGCTTTGGGTCCTTTGTTACCGGTGTTGGGCCTATTTACCGGGAAGAATTTTGAGGCAATTTTGTTGAATTTGTCCATGTTTAGGGCTAGGTGTTGGACGACAACGAGGGAAAGGTTGATTTTTTTACAGTTTGCCTTTGTCCAAGTTAGATATGATTGAAGGAGTAGTTTTGGCGCCGGAAGATGGCTTGCCGCCAGTGGAAGTTACTGTTAGTTTAGTAGATGGTTTCCCAGATGATGGGTTTCTTTTTTGTTCTCTTAATTGCCTTTGCCCGTGTTGTGGGTGGGATTGGTCTTTCTATCCTTTGCCCGGGGTGTGGGCTTAGCTATGGGATTAATTTGTCTGTTGCCACGAGTGTGGGGTCTGCTTTGTTGTTAATGGTATTTTTGGGTTGTTCTTTGTGGCTTCCCTTCCTTACGGGGATAGGCTTTAGTTTCCACTCGGTTGTACCAGGTTTCGGTAGGGCATGTCCTGCTGGCTTAGGTATATTGCGTCTGTTGTGTCGGGCTGATGTCCCTTTCCAAGTTTTTTGGGGAGGTGCTTTCCGTTTTTCGGGTGTTTGGGGCTTTTGGGCCCCTTGTATTGTCATTGGTTGTTGGGCTTTTGCCCTTTTTGGAAATAAATTCTTACTTATCCAAAAAAAAAAAAAAAAAAACAGCGCATCCGAAAGTATGACGGGAGGAGTCGATATGAAGTTCATTATGGAATGTAACTGAGTGAAGTAAAGAGGATATTTAAATTTGGGTGGAACAATTCCATAAGAGGTGGAGCAAAGCTTCAAGCAATATGAAACCACTCGGCAGGCGTAGAAGGGAGAATTTCTACCCAGAAGAGGAGGTGCGTGTCTGAAGGCGAATATAGCGGGAATGGTTTTGAGGATGAGAATGATCATGATTCGATACGGTGGTGATGGGAGGTATGGGGGAGACATAGAAAAGCTAGGAATCGGGAAGATAATTTGAGACACATTAAAATGAAGATTCCATCTTTCCAGAAAGGAAAAGAATGACCCCGAGGCATATCTTGAGTGGGAGAGGAAGGTGGAGTTGTTTTTTGATTGTACAATTATTAGAAAATAAGTGAAACTTCTTTGCCATAGGGTTCTCGGACTATACAGCAGTTTGGGTAGGACAATTAGTATTTAATATAGCAGTAAGTCAGGGCAGGTTGTGGAAACATGGGAAGAGATGAAGGGTGATGCGAAAGAGATTTGTTTCAACTTACTACTTAGGTTGTGCAACAAGTTGCAAAACACGGCGAGCAATCGTAGTGTAAAGAAGTATTATAAGGAGATGAAGGTTGCAATGAAACAAATAATAAGAAAATTCAGAGGCTACCTGATGGCAAGGTTTTGGCGAGTTTAAGCAATTAGATTCAAAATGTGGTGGAATTGCAACATTACGTAGAGAGTTTGGAGAATGGTGCATATGGCTATCAAGATCGAGAATCAAGTCGAGGAAGGCTGATTACCCACGACCTGCATTCCCAGACCTAGTCAATTCATCTACTTGAAAATCAGTCAATGGAGGAAGGAAAGAGAAGCCACTTTGACACTAAGCCTAAGCGGAACTAAAGCGAGAGGGGACGACAAAAGGATATCAAAATTAAACTTAGGTTCTTCGCTCACTCGGAATCGTGATATTATGTGTTTTTTTTTTTAAATGTCAGGCGTGGTCATTGGCAAGTGATGAGAATCAAAGCACAAGGATCGGAAGTGATGCGGGAGAGCTACAGAAGATTCGGTGGGGATTTAATGCCCAATTAAAAGGAAAATTCGGATTCGGGAGAAATTTGTGAAGACAGGGTGCCAGAGATATATTTACGTTTCGAGTGTTTTGAGTTTTGTTACTATTTTGATTTGGAGTTGTTTTATTTTAAAAGATTTATTCTCAGTCAAAGTAGAAGGATTGCTTTATTTAATTTAGAAAGTGTGTTTTGCTAGGAAAATAGGAGTTTCTATTTCTTTTAGAAAAAGATTTGCTTCAGATTTGGTGTTGATTTGCTGCTGATTTTTGATGATGATTTATTTCACGATTTCTTCGCTATTTTGGAGCGACTTGTTCACGATTTAGTCTTGATTTGTTCACGATTTGCTCTTATTTTGGGCGATTCTTTGCTATTTTGGAAGCTGATTTGTTCCCCGATTTCTTTGCGATTTTTATTACCCAAGTCTTGTCCTAAAGTTATCTAGTTTCCTTTTTTTTTCTCCTCCATATGGATGTTTTTAGTATGTAGTGGTTTAGGAAAAAGTATATTAGTTTATTTCTAGTTTTCAGCAAAATATTTAGTTTCTTTTCTTTGTATTTTGGGCCTCTTTAAGGCTTATTTATCCTACCATTCTACACATTCTGGATTAATAAAAATCGAGAGTTTATCTTTCTCTTTGGTTCTCGAGAACTTTTGAACTCTCCAGTTTTTAGTGGCGTTCATCCTATCGACTTATCAATCAGCCTTTGTAGTTGATTGGCCAAGGCGTGCTTCATTCCATAGACTTATCAATCGGATCTCCATCACCCAGGTGTGGCGTCACTATATAGGTTCTGCTATATAAGCAACGGGTCGCGGTCATCCATTCAAGCCGAATGCTAGGGGCGGTTCTTGAAATTAATTAGATCCGCAGGTCTCTCCACACAAGTTGACGGGGAGTTCGTATCATTTTGGTATCGAGCAACGAGTTTCTATTTTCACGGTTTGCCTATCTTCACTGTATTAATATTATTTGACTCTTTGTCAAGCCATCTTAGTCACCACTTTCATCCATACCTTCTATAAAATTCCGTTCAACCCCCGATTTCATTCTAGCCTATTATCACTTTCATCCCAGTAGATTTTCTTCATTCTTGATCGGATATAATTTTTTATTGTTTCTTTATTTTTTTAGTGAACCATCCCAATGCAAGCCAGGCAGTTTTTTGGAAGACCATGGCAATTTGAAAGGAAAGTTAAGCATGACGGCTTCACCAATAAGTACTCGTTCGGTACTGACCAACGGACCTTGTTCCTTTGACACGAAGTGAGTTTATGAAGATCAAGTGAGTTGCAAAAAGAGAGTGAACAAAAGAAAGAGTAGAAAAAAGATAGTGAACAAAAAGAACGATTGAAAAGAGAGTGAACAAAGCAAAAAGAGTGAACAAAGGAAAAGTGTGAAAAAGAGAGTGAAACGAAAGAAAGAAAGTGTGAGAAAAAGCAGTAATGAAAATTTGAGAGGAAATAGAGAGAAAAACCCGATTTCTATGCAAGAGCATTGTTCTTAAACAAACCTATGATTGTACTTTTGTACAAGAGGTGCTGTACTTACCGACCGAGCACTTCTTTTGCCTGGTTCTGTTGTCTCTTTTGCGGGGTCCCAGTAATGTCTTTCCTAGAAATTAGAAAGGGTTACCTCATATCGAGGGATCGAACATCAGCGATTTGTCCACCCAGTGCTACCGTCCCGAATCGACCCAACCTTAGGAGTAATGCGGAGGAGACAAAGGAACTCCAAAAGCAAAGTTAGTGAATTGATGGAAAGGGATATGTGAGAGGCTTGAGTCATGCGCGTTCCTTTGATTTTCGTTCACAACGCGTTATAGTTGGGTCGAGGGCCAGATCATTTCGAGGAAGGGGGAATGATGAGAATCCAAAGCACAAGGCAATCCATGTTGCTCCACAAGGGCGATGGTCATGGGGGCAACATGGATATGCTGACTTTGATTCTCATCATTCTTCCTTCTCGAAAAAGGTAGATCCTCGAGAATCTGTATAATGTTGTGAACTAAAATCCAGAGCAGCAGCATGGACTCAGCTCTCTCACATATCAGCACCATCAGTGCTAACTGCTTTGGAAGTCCTTTGTCTCCTCGAGTTACTCTATGTGAGTTGATTCAGATGTCAACAGGAGACACGAACATATAGAAAGGAAACTAACATGCTTTTCCTGGGGTGGCACAAAGTATTCACGGGGAAGCCAAAGAAAAGAGCTAGATAATTTCACAGGCACAAGGCTTGAGAATCAAAATCAATGACAAATCCCAGCAGGAGCAAATCAACACCAAATAAGCTCCAAAAATGCGGCAAATGGCACAAATCAGCTCAGAAATGGCGGCCGTCGGCTCGAATAACGATAAATCTTACTATCTCCATTTATAAATCAACCCGAAATAGAAGCAAATCTACAAGTCAAAAAACGCCTTGGCTTTTAGTCCAAATCCGGATTTAATTTTTTTTAGTCCAAAAAAAAAAAAAAAAATCCGGATTTAATTTGATGATGTGGACCATCTATGTTTCCTTTTTTGGGGTTGAACACATGAGCTTATTACACGTGGGCATCTCTGATTAAAACATGAAGGGCTTCTTTGAATCAGTCCTAGCTTGTGTGTAGGGCCAGGAGTGGGACTTAATGGAGTCCACACTCGTGGGAAAATGCGGCAGTATGCATTGTCATTGATCTTATTTCGGCCGTCGGCGACCATCGACACCAAATATGTAGTAATCGGCTCTAAATAGCGGCGAATCAGCAAGTCAAAAAACTCCTTGGCTTGGTCAGTCGGGTGTAATTTGATGATGTAGACGATCTTTGTTTCCTTTTTGGAGTTGAACATGCGAGCTTCTTCCGCTTGGGGATCTCGGATTAAAACATTAAGGGCTTCTTTGAATCTTAGCGGGGCTTGTGTCATAGGACCCGGTGGGACTTGGCCAGTCGCTCATTGGGCAAATCTAGCTTGTATGCATTTTCATTGATGCGCTTGAGGACTTGAAAAGGACCATCGCCCCTAGAGAGAAACATGGATCGCCTTTGTGCTTTGATTCTCATCAATAGTGTGGTGTCGGGTTACTCGACTTTCATGAGTATTTCGCGGGTTGACGGGTTGTCAACGGGACCCTTGGGATTTGGGGCGTCACATACAAACTCCTTAGGCCATAGATAGTGTTGCCAGGTCTCTAAAGCTCTAACAAGTGCATAGAGCTCCTTGTCATAAGATGGGTAATTCAAAGCTTCTCCTCTCAACTTCTCACTAAAAAGTGCTATTGGCCGCTTATCTTGCATCAAAACAGCTCAAATTTCTATTCCTAAGGAGGCATCACATTTAATCTCAAAAGTTTTCTAAAATTAAATTATCTTAACACAGGTTTAGAACATAACCTTTCTTTACTAACAACAAAGGCATTTTCTTGATCATTGCCCTAATGAAAACCAACATTCTTTTTAACAATTTCAGTGATTGGTGTGGCAATTGTGGTAAAGTCTAACAAACCGCTGATAAAAACTAGCCAAACCATGAAAGCTTCTTACTTCAGTGATGTTCTTAGGCGTTCGTTGTCCACTAATAACAAAACCAAGGAAAACAACTTTTTCCATGCAAAAAGTACATTTTTTGAAAATTAGCCTACAACTTTTTATTTCTCAAAATAGCAAGCACACATCTCAAAAGCTCATCTAAACTCTTGCTACTAGGATGTCATGAAAATAAAAACAACAAACTTTCCAATGAATGCACGCAAAACATGGTTCATCAATCTCATGAAAGCGCTAGGTTCATTAGTAAGACCAAATGGCATAACTAACCATTCATACAATCCATATTTAGTCTTAAATGCAGTTTTCCATTCATCACCTTCTTTCATTCTTATTTGATGATATTCACTCTTAAGATCTACCTTGCTGAAAATACAAGACCCATGCAACTCATCAAGCATATCATCTAACTTAGGTATAGGATGATGATACTTTACCGTAATGTTGTTGATGGCTCTGCAATCAATGCACTTACGCCACGTCCCATCCTTTTTAGGCACCAGAAGTACTAGTACTACACATGGACTCATGCTTTCCCTCACATATCCCTTGCTCATCAACTCATCAACTTGCCTTTGAAGCTCCTTTGTTTTTTTTTTGGATAATTGAAGCTCCTTTGTTTCCTCGGGATTACTTCTATAGGTTGGTCGATTTGGGATAACAACCCTATGTATGAAATCAATTTGATGTTCAATACCTTTAATGGGTGGCAGCATGCTATGAACTTCCTCCGGGAACACATCCTAGAACTCCTGTAACAAAGAAAGATCCAAACTAGGAAGAGATTGGTTAGTTTCATCGTTAGTAGGGTAGGATTCCTTGTATACCATAAAAATCATTGGCTGATATGCCATAAAAGCCTTCCTAACCTCACTTTCTTTGACATAGAAACTCATTTTTGTTTTTCCCTTTGTCTCTTTTTTTTTTTTTTTTGGATAAGTAAGAATTTATTACCAAAGGGGCAAAGCCCAAAAAAACAACCAAGAACAATACACGAAGCTAAAGGCCACCAGAATAAACGAAAATCGGACAGCACCTCCCCTAAAAACATAGGAAAGAAGCGGGTGATCACCGCGGTTGCTCGAAAAAAAAAAAAAAAACATAGGAAAAGGGACGTCGACCTGGCTCAAAAACCACCGGATAAGCGGCTATAGCAGGAACCAAAAGCCCACATCTAGGCCACAGGCCTACAAACCAAAGAACAACATAGAGCTAATTGCTTCCCCTGACACAGGGAGGCGGGAAAGGACTGACCACCCAGGCAGGCCACAATCCAGGAGCTGGGCGCGAGATACTCCCGAGCTCAAACAACCCCGGCAGACCACAATTTCGCAGGGAAGATAGCTACCTTTTGAAAGTTAGAGATTTTGAGCCAAAAAGATAGAGCCCCACAAACAACCGGAAATAAAGCGAGGGCCGCTGAACAAGCAGCTTGGACAGCACCTCCCACTGGCTTGAGAGGGACAAGGGGCATCGTGTCTGAGAGCCACCAAATATCCTGACACAAGCGGAACTACGCACGGGCAGTTAGTCATTTCCGCCAATATAGGGAATGTTGGCATCCACAGTCTTGCTAGCATAGACGGAGGGCTTGGCGACATGGTTTGTTTCCTTGGCTTCTTAAGCTTCCTCTTGGACGCAGTGGGGCCAAATAGTCTAACTCATTAATTCTCTTGACATGTTTAAACGTTTCACATTCCCAGGAAGAGTGTGAGAATTATTTAATAATGGGAAACACGGCTGGAAGAATCCAGCGATCTGGACCATTTAGATGGGAATGCTTCCAGTAAGAGAGGGATCCAGAAACCATTAGATTTATAGTAGGAACACATAGCACGGAGGAGGCACGTTCAACGACTATAGAGGTAGGCATCATCACTTGAAGGCAAGACACTCAAAAGTATTGTCAGACAGCCTTATAGGGTTATCAACAACAGTAACCTTTACGGTGCTGCTCGGATCCGGCCTTAGCGGGGTTGTAATGAGGTCTCCCAGCTGCCGGCAACAACCTTGTCGGAGCCATTACTTGAATAGATCCGGCGGCATGCACATATCAATTAGTAGATTTGACACCATTGTGATCGATCGCGATGTATCCATTTCCTTCACAACATGCACTTCAACAGACTATGGCCAAAGATCTTATAATAGGAACAGTTTTGAGGGACCCATGGGTATTCAATTCTTATAGTTGAGAACTTACCATTTCCCAGGTCCAAGAAAGTAGACCTAGGGAACTCACAATTCAGATCCCACCGGTAAATATCCTAGCGAATGACAGTGGTTCCATTGAGAGTGTCGAGTGAAGGAATGCAGCGGCACTTGCAAATGTACCTAAGACTAGTTACAGTCCAGTATTCCAGAGGGATGTTAAAAAACATTACCCAAATAGGAAGAAATGGCGGACATTGACATTTATGCACAGCTTCCAGGTCGAAGGATGGTGGTCTACCCGACAAAACCAGGACCATTCTCCATTACCCAATCTCGAGCATCAAGGTCCTTGAACCTGAATATATACAACCCATTATCTGTGGTGGTAATCTCAGGCATCTCATGCTTGCCCCAGAACCTATCAACCAATGACCGAACCACATGTAGGGGAAGACGTTTGTCTAGAAATTGACTAACAATACATTCTTCCCAAATACCCACACCTTCGACCACAGCTTCAGCATGAGGGTTGATTGATGCAGGAGCATCTGTAAACACACCAAACATTGGGAATTCAGCCCTAATTATTGAAGAATTGGATTGGGGAGGTTAAGGCGCATTGAATACATGTGAAACTCCTTTTTTGGACCTCGTTTGCAGGCCTTGGAAGGCAAAAAACGTGGTCAGACTTGGACAAACCCCTGATGTGGAGCTGCCATATTTGTTAGGATATGTTTTAGAAAGTTTACTTTATTTATCTTAGAAAGTTTGCTTTATTTATTTTAGAAAGTTTGCTTTATTTATTTTAGGAAGATTTGCTTTATTTATTTTAGAAAGTTTTCTTTAGGAGTTCTTTTGTAATTTAGAAAGTTTCTTTTCTAGTTAAAGTAGAAGTTGTTTTTGTAATTTAGAAGGTTTCTTTTCTAGTTAAAGTAGAAGTTGCTTTTGATTTAGAAGGTATGGGTTTATATATCACTTTAATGTAGTCTTTTGAAAATGTCAGTTCAAGTTTAATAATATTTTGGATTTCTCTTTTTAAGGTTCTCTCTTTGTTCTCTTATCTCTTGGGTGGATTCCTTAGGCAGGTTCGTAGCTTCTCATACCTGGGTGGATTCAGCAGTGGGTGAAGTCTTTATTAAAACTTATCCAATCCAGCGAGTCAGCGGTTGATTGTGGGCGCCTTCGCTCCGTCATATATCTAGCGTGGATCGTTTCATTAACTTGGAGTAAGTAACCACGCGCTTGTGCGAAACTCTACTTTCCCTCACCATCTCATCTTCTCTCTAAACTTTCCATAAGCAATTTTTCAACCTCTACCTAAAACTTTCCAAATCTTGTTCCATACTACCAAAACCTTCCTAAAATACCCCTTTCCCTTATATACCATAAATTCACCTTTCTTAACTTAGAAAATCTCCAAAGTCGTCACTTAACCTATTTTGGCCCGAAAACTACTGAGCCCATATTTTGACTTACCTAAACTTCTGGATCATCCATCACGGTCCCAACCTTGCATCATTGATAATCATCTTCCCATCCACTGTAGAAGGAATGGAGAAAACCAACGGAGAGCTAGATTTGGGACGGATGGCGACGGTCTGCTTCAATTTAGGTATTAGATGTCCGGCATCCCATCCCCAATCGCGAGCTGGCCCTTGGATCCCCCGACGGAAGGACAACCTCAGTAGCACTTATTTTCTTCCCAAAGCCCACTTTCACCTGACCTCGATGGCACCTATGTTGGCACCCCAACCACAGCTTCCATCGTTCCCTCATCTTTGGAAAGGATTTGTCCTCAAATCGTCACCTTGTTTGTAGCGGATGACATATGGAAAAGTTTCCACAAACTCCATCCATCGGGCATGTCTTTTATTCAACTTATGTTGGCGCCGGTCATGACTCATAGTGGTGTGAATCCACAATTCCTTAGGCAGATAATGTTGCGAGTTTCAAGGCATGAACCAGCGCATACAACTCTTTGACATAAGTAAATTATTTTAGGGTTGCCCAGCTAGCTTTCACTAAAATATCTGATAGGTCGTCCTTCTTGCATAAACTGCTTGATACCTAAACACGAAGCATCACATTCCACCTCGAGTTTTGCGAAAGTTAGGTAAAGCAAGTAAAGGAGCATGGTAGTTTTTCTTTGATAACTTGGAATGCTTTTTCTTGCTCTTCACCCGCCAGCCTTGACATCCTTCTTAATGAGCTTAGTTCTCGGTCTATTTCTCTACTAAAGTCTTTCTGGCGCGGTAAAACTAGCAAGTCCATGAAAACTTGAACTTCTCACACTTGTTGGACTTAGCGATCTTGAATGCTTCGAACCTTCTCTTCATCAACTGTATCCCTCGTGCACTAACAACAAAACCAAGAACACAAGCTTATCAGTGCCAAAATGTATTACAGGTTAGAAAACTTTCTTTGAAGCACATCAAAACTATATTTGAAGCACTTTTAAGGTTCTTGCTATAAATGAGGATATCGTCAAAATGAACCCAACCCTGAATTTTCCAATAAAAGCCGCATGAAAACATGTGGTTCATTAGTCTCATGAAAGTGTTAGGTGCATTAGTTAATCCGAAAGGCATAACTAACCACTCATATAACCACGTATTTTTGTTTTGAACTTGATTTTTCCATTCATCACCTTCTTTCATTTCTAATTTGATGATATCCACTTTCAAATCAATTTTGGAAAGATACAAGAACCATACGACTCATCAAACATATCATCCTACTTAGGAATGGGATAGCGATACTTTACGTATGTTATTGATGGCTCGGCAATCAACACATATCCTCCATGTCCCATCTTGGGAACCAAAATAACCGGAACAACACATGGACTCAAGCTGTCCCTCACATAACCCTTTTCCATCAATTCACCAACTTGCTTTTGGAGTTCCTTTGTCTCCTCAGGATTACTTCTATAAGTGGGTCGGTTCGGAATGGTAGCACCAGGGACAAAATCAATTTGATGTTTAGTCCCTCGGATAGGGGTAATCCATTCGAGTTTCCTCGAGAAAGACATCTTCAAATTCTGCAAAGTGAGACAATAGGCGTAGAGCGAAATGTCAGTTAGTTAAATCTTAAAAGTGTCTCTTTGGCTTCAAAATACAATAATAAACTTATTCAAAAACAATGCTTTCTTAACCTCACTTGCCCTTGCATAGAAGTTGGTTTCTCTCTTTTCTTTTAAATTTTGTTCATGCATTTTTTCACTCTCTTTCTTTTGCTCACTCTCTTTTTCATACTTTTCTTTGTTCACTTTCTTTTAACTTTTTTCTTGGATAATTAAATTTATTACCAAAGGGCAACGCCCACCAAAATACAATAATCCAAGGCCATGAGGCAAAGGAAAAGCGGGCGGCTTACCCACTCCCATAAATATAGAAGGGCATCGGCCGAAACAAAACAAAACCACCAAAACACAAGCCCACAACTAGGGCAAGAAGAAGCAACATGCCCTTGGCTGAGCAAAAGGCAATTAAGGACCCAACGAGGACGGGGCACCAACCGAGACAAAGAACCGACAAACCTGAGTCGGGGCCCAGAATTACGGGTGATAGAATATTAAGAGGAAGGACCATCTCTCACACATTGATCTATTCTGGGACTATCAACAGCCTTCTGACCGGATATCGTAGTCTAACATCATTACATATGAGGTGAAAAATAGCATCGTAGGGACAATTTGTTCTATGAATTCTCTTGTTCCGGTATTACTAGTGTGTCTCTCATGCTTTGGCGCAATCCTCTTAAATGTAAATGAAGGACTTTCCATAGTATAGTACCCCAAAATTCATTCCTCCAATTTCTAGCATTCGGTTCCAACCGAATCTCGATAATAATTTGTAAATATGCTTAGAAAAAGCAAAGTGGTTCTGTCTTCAGCACTGGCTCGGCGAATACACAGAGACATAAGTTGGTAAGACCCACTTGATAAGCTTGTCTTGAGTAGCAATCTGTCTTGTATGGCCCGACCAAACAATAAAAGCATGTCTCTACGATAGCTTGGGAAACAAATGCGTAAAGTACCGGTTAACATAGGCATTTTCGGTCTAAATGGTTCCAAGCGGGCGGCGATAAATTCCCAGCGAGAAGGAGCTAGAGTCGAGATAACATCCTCTCTAGAGGCGTCAAGATGATATCGACACAACTATTCTTAATAGCAATAAAATTCGGTGAATTAAGCGATAGGCCAATTCCATCCACCATCATAAATAACTGGCTACATGTTACTATGAATAAGTAGAATCATACGCGATCAGCTCTCCATAGTAAGGAAGGAGAGGACAGCCCAGGGTTCAATCATGCCATAGAAAGGTCCGGTATAGATTTACCAGCCTTGTGTTTATGAAGTGCGATCCGAGTCTCCCGAGTTGAAGGAGTTTAGCCAACTCGGGAACAATTCAGAAGGGACTTTTGCACTCAAGGCTCCACTAGTCTCAAATCTGACCTCTGCTATACCTTCCATAATGAGTCCTTCACTACATAAAAGCAGATTCCAAATATGTTTCATAACATTGCATCGTTCAAATCTTTAACACGATGAAGGCCAATCCACCCCTCCTCCTTTGAAAGACACCTTGATTCCCATACGATCTTACTTACGCCCAGGCGTTTGAATTCAGTACTGAAAAAGCTGAAGGTTGCCGATCTGAGATGGTATACTTGGGATAATGAGCAGTACAGTTACAAGCTGAATACTACTCGCGAAGCAATCAGTTGTTTCCTCTCTTTTTCGCTCTTTTCTTTTGTTCCTCTCTTTTCCACTTTTTCTTTTGTTCACTATCTTTTGCAACCTTACTTGATGTATAAACTTGACTTGGTGTCAAAGGAACAAAGTAATGGTCAGTTAGTTTGTACTTGCAATTATGTTTTATTGGTGAGGCGGGTACGTCTTTGAACTCCTATCAAGTGCCATGGTCTTCTAATAAATTCTGGGCTTTACATTGGTTCCATCACACAAAACTTCATCTTATTGTTCCAGTAACAAAGGGTACTTGTTTATTCACACTCTACCCTATCATTCAACCATTGCAATTTATAGGTGAGATAACTTTACACTCTTGAATTCCCTGGTTTCTCTCCGCCATGGTTGTACTATAGCATTAATTTATAGCTCCCCATTAATGATCCACTACATACCTTGTTTTGGACGTGGCACCTAATTCTTGAAAAATGTTATCGGTTGCATCTCGTCATCTTCTTTAGCTTGCACACTTAAGGCTCACATCTTATTAGTTCTCCTTGGAATGACATACTCCTCATCATGGCATCCTCCCAAGGATGGCATACAGAATCCTGATGGAGCTCATTGTGCGTTTCCAGTCTCTTCATTGTCAGCATCCACCATAACTCTTTTGTTCGGACATTTGGCTTTGCAATGTAATTTTTGCCTTGGCATTTTAAAACACATAATATCACGATTAGAGTAGTAGAAAGAATCGGGTTACCTTGATTTCATGGTTTGTTGCCCTCTTCCCACATCACCCTCTTCATCTCTTCCCATGTTTCCAGATGGCTTCCTGTTAGTCTCTTGTATTCAACACTAGTTGGTTCACTATGGCATAATCTGAGAGCTCTATAACAACAAGCTTCACCTTCTTATTTTCATAATAATGGTGACAATCAAAAACCAACTCTATCTTCCTCTCCCACTCAAGATATGCCTCGGGGTCATTCTTTCCTTGGAAAGATGGAATCTTCATCTGAATGTTTCCCAAATTATTATCTTCAGGTTATCTTCTCATCTCACCATACATCCTGTCACCCAACACTCGAATAATAACCATTCTCATCTTCACAAAGTCTCCTCAGTCAAAGCTCCTTCTTTGTCTACTCAGACTCTTCTTGTGACCTCTCCTTCTACGCTACGTGGGAGGGTTTCGGTGGAGTGCTGGTAGCTTGCTCCACCCTCTCATGGAATTGTTCCAATTCGGCCTAAACATTCTGCATTGCTTTGCTAGTTAAGGCTGCATAATGAACTTCATGCATCAACGCCTCCCGCGCACCTTCGGATCGTTGTTGTTTTGACATAGTCTTTGCCAAAAACAGGATAGAGAAAAAAATAGGACCTCACAAATCACTCGCTCCGGGGTTTCCTCGGATGATTCCTCGATTCGCTCGTGTTTTCCCTAATATATTTAGCTTTTTCACTCTAATAATCGACCACCTCTTGCCTTTTCCTCAAATTTCTCTTCTAGTTCTTTTGGAACTAATCAAACCATCAGATTTTAAGAAAAATTCAGTCAAAAAACATATGAAAGAAGAAAAGGACAGGTTGGTGGCGTTAACCAATATTCAAGCTTTATTTATTATTATTTTTATACTATGGTGGGGATTGGATTGCTAGAAACTAGAATGATGATAAACTTTTAGGATTTTTTAGGATTTTTTTCGACTAGACTTTTTTTTTCATAGGATTTTTTCCTTTACTTTTTTTTTGTAACTTGGTAAGGACATGTCACTAAAAAAAAAAAAGAAACAACTAAAAACTATATCCGATCAAGAATGAAAGAAAAATCGGACTTGGGATGAAGTAGATAATAGGTTGTAAAGATGAGGTGGGGTTGAGCGAATTTAGAAGGTATGGATGAAAGCGGTGGCTAAGATGGTTCGGACAAAAGAAAAATTAATAATAATAAAGATAGGCAAACCGGAAAAATAGAACTGTTGCTCGTGCAAATGATCACGAACCACGTCGGCTTGTGGCGAGACCGTGTCGAATTAGCTCTGAAGAATCGCTCTAATGTAGGCTTGGATGGATGACCTTGACCCGTTGCTTATATGGGAGCAAGAACCTTGGTATATGTGAGGACGCCACAATCGGTGATGGAGATCCGATTGATAAGTCTTGATGAATGCCACGGAATACTTGGAAGTAAGTTCAAGGAGTTATTTAAAGAACGAAAGAAATTGAAACTCGATTTATAAATGCTTAAAACTTGAAGAATATAGGGATAACAAGCCTTTAAATAGGCCAAAAATATGAAGAATAGAAACTAAATATTCATTACAAGGAAAGTAAATAGTTGTAAAAAGCGAGAAGAGGAAACTAATATACTTTTTCACAAGAGTAGCAACGCATTTATTTTAAAAAGGAAACTAGATCAATTCTAGGATGAGCTTGGGAATCAAATCGAAACGCAATCTAGAATAAATCAACACCAAATCGGCACTAAATCAACCATCGAGAAACAAATCTTGCAAATAAGCTCCCAAGTAGCAGCCGTCGGGAATGAAATCGGGGGCGAATCGGCTCGAAATATGACAAATTAACAAGTCAAAAACTCCTTGGCTCTTGGTCGAGTCGGATTTAATTTGATGATGGACCGCATCTTTGTTTCCTTTTGGAGTTGAACACGCAGAAACACTTCTTCCGTGGGCATCTCGGATTAAAACATGAAGAGGCTTCTTTGAATCTCTTAGCCACGGCTCGTGTCCATAGGGCTAGTGGGACTTGACGAGTCCACTCCCTTTATATGCTTTCATCAGCGTGGTCAAACCCCATTATTCGACCCCACACCCAGCAGGCAGGAAAATGTATTTTTTTTTAAATGGCCAGATCGGTAATTCTTGTCGGGATAGATGCTGGTAAAACCTAGATCTTTCTCTACAGACCTCGGTGGCCAAACGGATCTGGGTTAGAACCATCTATGAAATCTAGTTGAACTAAATAATGCGTAATTCAAGATTATGGTTTTTGCATTTCGAGGCGAAGCAGACCCAGCCGTAGGGTGCCATGTGGCACTAGCATGGGACATGGCACATGGGTGGCGGAAGTGTCATGCCCTTAGGATTGCATGAGTTGGGTGGGGCCAAATGTCGAGCCATACGATCTGGAGTGGCTTCTATAAACACACGAACATTGGGAGTATTTATTTACTTAGAATTGGATTGGGAGGTCAAGGCGCATTGAATACATGTAGAAACTCCTTTTTGGACCTCATTTGGGCCTTCAGACAAAAAAAACGTGGTCGGACTTGAATGAATCCTTGATGTTGGCTAGCCATATTGAGTTTTAGAAAGATTTGCCATAAGATCTTACGGAGGATTTGTTTTATGATTGTTGTTTTCTTTTAGAAAGATTTGCAATATTTTATTCTATATCTTTTAGGAAGATTTGCTTTATTTATTTTAAGAAAGTTTTCTTTTAGGAGTTGCTTTTTGTAATTTAGAAGTTTCTTTTCCAATTATAGTGGAGTTTGTTTATTTGATTTAGAAAGTAAGGGCTATATATACCCCCATAATGTAGTCTTTTGACGAATCGGTTCAAGTTTAATAATATTTTCGGATTTATATTTTGAGAGTTATATCTTGTTCTCTTATCTTACGGGTGGATTCCCTTGGGAGACGAGTTCGTGGCTTCTCATGCCTGGGTGGATTCCTTGGTGGAGAATCTTTGTCTGACACTATCGATCAACTGTCCATAGTTGATTGTGGCTCCTTCACTCCATCATCTATCTTGTGTGGATCTTTTCGATGGCTCCCGATCCAAGTATAACTACTCTTGTGCAAACTCTACCTCCTCACCATCTCATCTTTTCTCTAAACTTTCCATAGCAGACTTTCAACCCTAAACCCAAAACTTTCCAATTCTTGTTCCATATCACTAAACCTTCTAAATACTTTTTCTCCTTATATACATAAATTTACCTTTCTTAACTTAATCTCCAAAATTCATCCATAACCTTTTTTTTGGATAATTATCCATAACCTATTTTGACCCAAGAAAACTACCCCAAACCCATATTTTGACCCAATGGAGGCCTTTCGGATCCTTAGATTTGTGGCCTTGATGAGCGAAGGGTTCGGTTTCACCCGGATGCAAGGAAATCAACCTAACTCACTTGTAGCTGCGGATGATATGTTTTTATTTTTACGGTGGGGCTGTTCCGGTGTTCGAGGAGTCTTCATGGGCGAATTAGCCGGAGTTGCGTGCTTCTCGGGGCAGTGAATAAGCGAGAAAAGTGCCATTTTCTATTGGAGTTTGATGAAGTTAGGAATGACTTATTGAACGCCACAGGGTTCGGTTTGAAGCCAATTTCCTATGAGATATTTGGGAAGTCCCTGCGATTTCTACAAGGCTCACTCACGGTGGTTATGCCTCTTATTAATTACGGCGAGTCGAGTCTTAGACGAAGCAAGTCTTTATCTTATGCGAGGCGGTCTGACTGATTGCTTGGTCTTATACGAGTATACAATTATGCGAGTGCAGCTGTTTATTATCCCCAAGTTTACTATATCCAAGATTGAGCAGTCATTTAGTAGCTTCTTATGGGCTGGGGAATGCTCGTCGTGCTAAGATCAAGTGGGAAACTGTGTGTCTCGAAGGAGGGGCGGTTTGAGCCTCGGACGTGTTAAAGACTGAATAGTTCAAATGTGTAGGCATGTGCGGAATGCATTCTCTGAGAAAGGACTCCTTATGGGTGGCGTGGGTGCGGAGGTTTTATCTCTGCGTGACGGGGAGCCCCCCCTCTGGAATGCAAAGGTCCCCACGAGGTTGTTCACAGGTTGGTGGAAAATCCTTGGCTTAGAGAGGATCGGACCCCTCATAAGCCTGGTGGGTGATGGGCGGCTTTATGGCGCTGATTTACGGAACCAGGTTGGTCTCTCCTTCCCCACATTATGGTGAGCCCGGATCTTGTATTTTCTGCAATTCTTTGTAGCTCAGTAAACGTAGTTATTGATGAAGGAAGTGGAGATTGGCCTACCGTTAATTCGGGTGATGATGCGGAGCTTCTATAAACACAGAACATTGGGAATTGTGAATTGTTGAAGAATTGGATTGGGGAGAATTGAGAGCGCGTGAATACATGTGAAAACTCCTTTTTTGGACCTCATTTGGGCCTTGGAAGGCAAAAACGTGGTGAGACTTGGAACCAAACCCACAGTATGTGGAGAATTTGCCATATTAATTTTAGAAAAGTTTGCTTTATTTATTTTACGAAGATTTGCCTTTATTTATTTTAAGTTTGCTTTATTTATTTTAGGAAGATTTGCTTTGTTTATTTTAAGTTTTCTTTTAGGAGTTGCTTTTTGTAATTTAGAAAATTTCTTTCTAGTTAAAGTAGAAGGTTTTCTTTGTAATTTAAGTTTCTTTCTTAGTTAAAGTAGGATTGCTTTTTGATTTAGAAAGTAACTGAGGCTATATATACACCCATAATGTAGTCTTTTGACAATCGTTCCAAGCTTAATAATATTTCGAGATTTCTCTTTTAAGAGTTCTCTCTTGTTCTCTTATCTCTTAGGTGGATTCATAGGAGGGACGAGTTCGTGGCTTCTCATACCTAGGTGGATTCCTTGGTGGCGAAGTCTTTGTCCGGCTTATCAATCAACCCGTCCATAGTTGATTATGGCGCCTTCACTCCATCATCTATCTTGTGTGGATCGTTTCATTAACCCAGTAAGTAACCACTCTTGTGCAAACTCTACTTTCCATACGCCCCATCTCATCTTTTCTCTATTTCTATAATCATATTTTCAACCTCAACCCAAAACTTTCCAAATCTTGTTCATACTACCAACCTTCCTAAAATACCCTTTTCCCTTATATACCATAAATTACTTTTCTTAACTTAGAAAATCTCTAAAATTAGTCCATAACCTATTTTGACCCAGAAAACTACCACGAAGACCCATATTTTGACTTACCTAGCACTTGGATCATCCATCACGGTCCCGACCTTGCATGAGTGGTATCGAGCTCATGGATTGATGGTGTCATAAACTAACGGTGTGCTTGATGCTAGAGACAAGATCTCTAGATACGGTTTGAGTCGTTCACTAGCCAAGGAGGAAAAATATGATTTTTATGAAGAGCTTTTGCAGCCTAGTCAACTTGAACGTTTCTTGGGGCATAAGAAAGCTAAAGGTATGTATGTACGAGACTATTATCATGGGAGGTATGATTGCTATTCAAGATTACTATAAGAGCATAAGTAACTATGATGAAGGCTTTAGATGCAATCGAAATTTAACATTCCCGAGTGATGGAAAGGATGGATCTGATGAATTTTTGGATTGGCAATATGGTGGAGCATGTCTTTGAGTATTATGATTTGAGAGCGTGAAAAAGTGAAGTTGGTGGCTACAAAGATGTGCAAGAATGCTTCTTTTGGTGGGAGAAAATTTAAAGCGTGTCGAGAGAGATGACGAGAAGAAGGTGAAACTTGGGAAAAGATGAAGAAAATTAAAAAGGAAGTATCTTCCTTCCTTGCTCCTTGAATGTCTTCCTCAAAATTCAGAATTTGAAGCGAGTCATTTGTGGAGTATTATGAGGAGGAGTGGAAGGTTTGAAAATTTGATGATCAAGGAGACTTACAAGAAGGTGAGAAGCTGATCCATAACACTTCTACTTGGTTTGAGGATTCGAAATTTCATTCAATTACTGGCCATATAATACTCTGAATGTGATAAAGCTTGCCTTAAAAGTTGAAGGGGCTCTAAGCAAGTATGGGAGTTTACTACAAATCGGATTAAAGAAGGATTTATCAAAATTCGGCTTGAGGGTCCTAGTAATTACAAAACCACCCTTAAACCTCAGTAAAAGGTGAAGTGCACAAGCCACGTAAGAGTCTACCTCTAAGTCAAAGCGATTAGCACAAATGCCACGGATTTGACATATAACCTGAATGTCCCTGCCGACTAGTGGTTGCCCTAGTTGAAGAATATGAGTGAGGGGAAGAGAGACGTCGAAGAGGTAATTGAATCGACCATGAAGATGGGGATGAGCTTCTTATGCTGGAGCCATGGGACTTCCTTAGTTGTTCAAAGTCTTAAGATAGGGACCGCATTTGCTGAGTGAGGAGGTGGTTGCGGTCCGATGTCTTTTTTTTTTTTTTTTTCACACAAAGTGCACATCTAAGGAGACGGGGTTTGTTTAGTTATTATTGATAGTGGGAGCTTCGAAATTGTGTTTCCTTGGAGATGGTGCAAAAGCTTGATTTGAAGATGGATCCACATCGAAACCCTATAAGCTTAGGCGAAGCCCCGAGAGGGTAGTGATATCAAGGTAAAGCATAGGTGCCTTGTCTCTTTTACAGTGGAAAGCACTACCGGGACAAGGTATGGTGTGATGTTGTTCCAATGGATGTTTGTCACTTGCTGCTTGGGAGGCCGTGCGATATGATAGGAAGGTCGTTTATGATGGCTTCAAGAACACTTACACATTCATGAGGATGGCCACAAAATTGTCTTAGCAGTTGGCTTAAACCCAATTACCAGCCTCCAGGCAATGAGCAAAATTCTTTGTTGTCAAAATCAGGAGTTGGAGAAAGAAATCGGATGCGGTTCGGATGTGATGGCCTTGGTTGCTATTGGAAAAGCGAAAGTGAGAAGGAGATCCCAAAGAAGTAGAGCCAATTACAAGCGAGAATTTGTTGATGTAATTGCACGAGGAGATTCACATGGGTTGCCCACATGAGAGATATTCAACATCAAATAGACCTCGTACCGGGTTACTGTTTTTACCCAAATACTTAGGCCTATGGATGAGTCTAAAGGTAGAAGAGCTTACAAGACAAGTTGATGAGTTGCTCAACAAAGGGCTTATTCGAAGTAAGAGCCCTTGTGCGGTTCTATCTGCTAGTACCAAGAAGGATGGATCTTGGAGGATGTGTGTTGATAGTAGGAATGATCAGCCAAGATTACTATTGAATATCGATTTCCAGTGTTCAAGACTTCGATGATTTCTTTGGATCAACTTTATGAGTGCGTCCATCTTTGAAGATTGATTTGAGAGTGGATACCTCAAATTCGTATGAGAAGAGATGAATGGAAAACTGACGCTAAAACTCGAGATGGACTCTATGGTGGATGGTGATGCCATTTGGACTATCCAATGCCCCTAGCACTTTTATGAGGTTTATGAATCATATCCTTAAGCCATGCATTGGAAATTTTGTGGTGGTATACTTTGATGATATTTTGATATATAGCAAAAATTCGATGGAGCACTTGGAGCATTTGAGGCAATTATTCTCTATCCTAAAGGGAAGCGGCGATTATTTTGTCGACTTGAAGAAGTGTGACTTCTATCTTGCGAGAATCATATTTCTTGGTTATGTAGTTACTAAAGATAAGTGAGATGGGCCAGAAGCAAGATAGGCGATTACGGTGTGGCACTCCTAGCTCGATCCATGATGTGAGAAGTTTTCATGGGCTAGTCTCTTTTATAGGAGATTTATTAGGTAGTTTAGCTCTATAATGGCTCCTGGCGAATGGCAAAGGGGCGACAAATTCAAGTGGACTAGTGTTGCTTAGAAGAAAGCTTCGAGTTGATTAAGAAAGAAATGCTTGAAGCCCCATGTTTGGTTTTACTGATTTCAACAAAGTCTTGAAGTAGAGTGTGATGCATCTGAGTTGGGATTGGTCTTTGTCCTTAGTCGAAAGGGAAGACCCATTGCTTTCTTTATTGAGAAGTTAAATGAAGCCAAAGGAAGTACTCCACCTATGACAAGGGTTTATGCTATCTATGAGGCTTTATTTCATTGGAGTCAATACTTGCTTTACAGAAGCCATTTATTGCTTTTCTCGAGATCATGAAGCACTAAAATTCATCGACCACCGGCCACCATAAGTTGAATCGAAGACATCGACATAGGTGAGTCTATACAACTTCACAATCAAGCATCGCTGGTGTTCATAACGTTATTGCGGATGCATGAGTAGAGACATACCTAGTAACTTCCATACGAAGTCAGTAGTTGGATCGATGTGTTGAAAGAACTATCACGAGGAGGATCTGCGATTTTGGTGAAGAAATATGGAAGGTATGCGCCGACAAACCTTTCCAAGGATTTTGTAAGGATGGACGGTTTCTCTTTAAAGGAAACACTGCATGCATCCAGTCTTGTTCCTTGAAGTTGAGTATTCTAGATGAGTTGCATGGTGGAACATTAGGAGACACTTTGGTGAAGCGAAAACCTTAGCTCTAGTGAAGGCAAACAACTGGCTAAGCTAGAAAGACGTACTAGATTTATCCAAGAAGTGTGTTGTGTGCATGATGGCTAAAACTCATGGAAACAATGCGGGACTATATACACCATTGCCCGATTCAAATATGCCATGGGGAGGTAAGCTTGGATTTTTGTTTTGGGATTACCTAGAACACAAAGAAACAAAGATTCGATTAGGTGGTCGTTGAGTTTCAAAAGATGGCTCACTTTGTACCGCATACAACCAGTCTAATGATCTTACGCATGTTCTGAACATTACTTCAAAGAGAGATTGTGTCTACATGGTGTTCCCAAGAGACTAGTTGGTCAGGACTCTAAGTTTCTTAGTCACTTTTGGAGAACTCTGTGGGAGAAAGCGGGGGACTTCTTTGCGTTTAGTACCTCTTATCACCCTCAGGCGATGGTCAAAGCCCAGAAGTTACTAATAGAAGCTTAGGAAATTTGCTAAGGGTATGTGGGAAAGAAACGTGAAGCGATAGGTTGATTCTACCCCAAATTGAGTTTGCCTACAATAGGTCCATGCATAGAACTGTTGGGAAAAGCCCATTTGAGGTAGTCTATGGACTACAACCGATTGGACCCATGGAATTAGCACCCCATCCGACTATTCAACAATTTAGTGGAGATGCTGAAGTTAGAGCCAAAGAGACGAGAAGTTGCATGAAGAAGTTAGACGAAGATTGAGGAAGAAGAATGCAAATATGTGGAACAAGCAAATAGGCGTGCCAAGTATGTTGAGTTTGAGGTTAGCGGAATTGGTTTGGAGTACATCTTCGCAAGGATAGGTTTCCACGAGAAGAGTTTGGAAGCTCAGAGCGGGTGATGGCCCTTTCAAGTTATAGAAAGAGTGGAGAGAATGCCTACAAGTTACGATTTACGAGACGAATAAATTTCTCAAATGTTCAATGTTAAGGACTTGAGGGCTTATCACGGTGTTGAGACTTGAGGGCAAGTCTTTTCCGACTATGGGGATTGATGAGCTTCTATAAACACACCGAACATTGGGAATTCAGCCCTAATTTATTGAAGGGGTGGATTGGGGAGGTCAAGACGCATTGAATACATGTGAAAACTCCTTTTTCGGACCTCATTTGGGCCTTGGAAGGCTAACGTGAAAGTCGAGGCTTGGAATGAAGCCACGATGTGGGGCTGTAGTAATGAATTTTAGAAAGTTTGCTTTATTTATTTCACGAAGATTTACTTTATTTATTTTAGAAAGTTTGCTTTATTTATTTTAGGAAGATTTGCTTTGTTTATTTTAGAAAGTTTTTCTTTTAGGAGTTGCTTTTGTAATTTAGAAAATTTCTTTTCCTAGTTAAAGTAGAAGGTTTTCTTTGTAATTTAGAAAGTTTCTTTTCTTAGTTAAAGTAGAAGTTGCTTTTTTGATTTAGAAAGTATGAGGCTATATATACACCCATAATGTAGTCTTTTGACAATCAATTCAAGCTTAATAATATTTTCAGATTTCTCTTTTAAGAGTTCTCTCTTGTTCTCTTATCTCTTGGGTGGATTCCCTTGGGGACGAGTTCGTGGCTTCTCATGCATGCTGATGACTTCTTGGATTGGCTTAATACCGTCGAACGTGTCTTTGAATATTATGATCCCCACGAGCGGCAAAAGGTGATAGGTGGCTATCAGAGATGCGCAAGAATGCTTCTTCTTTTTTGGTAGAGAAAATTTAAAGAAAGGCAAT
This sequence comes from Tetrastigma voinierianum, assembly GCA_016808115.1. Taxonomy (NCBI): domain Eukaryota; kingdom Viridiplantae; phylum Streptophyta; class Magnoliopsida; order Vitales; family Vitaceae; genus Tetrastigma; species Tetrastigma voinierianum. Next base: position 282,401 of record JAEQBH010000197.1, on the reverse strand, counting down.
GTCGGAGAGATATGAAAAGAAGATTGGAAACTTGGGAAATGATGAAGAAAGAACTAAAAGGAAGTATCTTCCCTTCCCACTATCGCGAATATCTTCCTCCAAAATTCAGAATTTGAAATGACGAGAATCGGCTGTGGAAGGTATTGGTGAGTTTGAAAATTTGATGATCAGGAGACTTGAGAGGCGGAAGCGATCCATAGCCCGCTACCTTGCTAGTTTGAGGTTCGAAATTTCGTTGTTCAATTCACTGACCATATAACACTCTTGGTGTGAGGAGAGAAGTAAAGCTTGCCTTAAAGTTGAGGCTCTAAACAAGTATGGGGTTTCTTGCAAATCGGATTAAAGAAGGATTTATCAAAATTCGACTTCAAAGGGGGTCCTAGTAGTGCTAAAACCACCCCTTAAACCTCAAGTGAAGGTGAAGTGCACAAGCCACGGCAAGAGTCTACCTCTAAGTCGAGGCAATGCTTTAAAATGCCCGCAGTTTGGGCATATAGCGTGAATGTCCATGCAGGCCAGTGGTTGCCCTAGTTGAGAAGGAAAATATGAAGATAAGGATGGTTTACTATGCCGGAGCCATGTACTTCCTTAGTTGTTCAAAGGAGTCTTAAGATAGGGGCAGAGTTTGCTAGTGAGGGGAATTGGTTGCGGTCAATGTCTTTCCTGCAAGTGCACATCTAAGGACGGGGAGTTTGTTTGGTTATTATTGATAGTGGGAGCTTGAGAATTGTGTTTTCCTTGGAGATGGTGCAAAAGCTTGATTTGAAGATGGATCCACATCAGAAACCCTATAAACTTAGTGGCTTCAAGAGGGTAGTGATATCGAGGGTAAAGCATAGGTGCCTTGTCTCTTTCTGATTGGAAAGCACTACCGGGGATGGTATGGTGTGATGTTGTTCCAATGGATGTTTGTCACTTATACTTAGGAGGCCATGGCAATGTATTAGGAAGGTCATTTATGATGGCTTCAAGAACCTTACACATTCCATGAGGATGGACACAAAATTGTCTTGGCATCGTTGAAGCCGGTGGTGCTCCCGGCCTCCCAGGCAATGGAGCGGGGAATTCTTTGTTGTCGTAGTGAGGCGGCGTGGGAAGAGGAACGTCACAAGGGGCCAGGCTCGGCTAGAAATGGGTATATTGCCACCCGGTCCCATTTGGCTCCATTAGTTTGGAAATGATGATGCCAAACGGTGAAATCATGGAAGAATTTTTTTTCAATGCCTGTGAAAACTAGTGGTCCGTTACAGTTCCATAGGCCACATAGTGCTGATGGGAAGCTTGTGGCCAAACCTCCGGTGGAGGTGGTGAATGAAGGCATTGATATGTGGAAGGGTTGTTTGGTTGGACAATTTACGGATAAGCGTGCGCCATTCCGTTAGTGCGCGTTCTTGTTAACGGTATGGGCGAGAAGGAGATGCGACATCCACGGCCAGGAATGGATTATGTTCTTTAGATTCAGGGATCCGGAGGCTCGGGATTGGGTTATGGATCTTTTGGACCATGGCATTTTGCAGGGAGACCATTCATTTTACGTGCATGGAAGCCAGGTATGGATATGCTGGACATTCAACTATCCACTATTCCAATATGGGTTAAGTTCTACAATATTCCATTGGAATATTGGACTAGCACAAGTCTTGGGCACATTGCAAGTACTGTTGGTATTCCGCTCCATCTTGATTCACTCACCGAGAACCAGACAAAATTATCCTTTGCTAGGATATGTGTAGAGGTGGGGGCTGATTGTGAATTTCCTAAATCTGTATTACTGGACAGGGGTAATGGCAAATATTCTACTATAAGGATTGAATATCCGTGGGCTCCAAAATGCTGCTCTGAATGCAAGCAATTTGGCCATAATTTGGAAAACTGTCAAGTTAAGAAGGGTCCAAACAGTATGAATACCACCACAAATCAAAGTGAAAGTGGGTTGAGTTCTTTGGCTGTGGAAAAGAAGGATATACGGAATCTGAGGAGGTAAGGAAAGGAATGAGGGATACATTGACAGTGTTGTTAATAGCAGTGTAGAAGACAGGGATGCAATCATACCTACTATTACGTATGCTGAAGAGGTAACTAGGGTGGCTAATGATATTGTCAATCAACCTAAGTTACATGGTAATACCTTCGAATGTCTAGCGCAAAGTGAGGAAGAGGAGACAACCACGAGATTTTTAAATTACCTGCTCCTATTACGGATACGTTTAAGCATATAAAGAGAGTTGATGAGCTGGACTTCACACCAGTGCCAATTTCTAGGAAGAAGCTCAAGAAATTAAAAAAACGGAACCTTGCTATCAAGCAGGATCCAGTGGTAAAAGGGTATGTATGTCTTCCAAATGGTTAAATTTGCCTCATGGAACATAAGGGGTTTAAATGATCCCCTTAAGCAAAAAGAAGTTCGTTCGTTTGTAGAGTCCCAAGCTCTTGATTTTGTGTGTATTTTTGGAAACTGGTCAGAACTCCTAACAAGGACATAATTTTCCTAACTATATTTAGGGCTGGAGAATGTTTCATAATTATGATCATGACATGCTTGGTAGAATTTGGATTTGTGGAAACCCTGATAAGGTTAGTATTGATGTTATCCATTATATGGACCAGGCAATACTATGTCATGTTACTGGCCTCAAGGACAAGCTTTCATTTTGGTGTTCAGTAGTATATACCTCGAATATATTGATGATAAAGGTGCTGTAAATTAAATGCTTCAATGGTGTGTGAACCTGTGGTAGGCCAGAATCAATGGTTGGTAATAGGTGACTTCAACGCCACCAGATTTGTCAATGAGAAATCTGGGGGTAATATGGTTCGGGATACGGCCATGAATGATTTCCATGAGTGTCTATTCAGCTGGAGGCGGCTGATGTCCGCACTCTTAGGGCCTATATTTATATGGATGAGCCCAGATGAAAATTAAATTTCATAGCTAAGAAGTTGTATCGTTGTCTCCAAAATGAATATTGCTTGGATATGTTTCCCGATGGCTAACGAGTCCGGCACCTACGAGTTATCGTACTTGCCCGTGGTTACCGAATATAAGGCCCAGGTTCTTGAGCACGGAATTTTTTTTTTTTTGGATAATTAAATTTAATACCAAAGAACGCCAACCAAAGAAATACAAACGAGGGGCAGAGGCCCTGACGAGGGCGAAGAAAAAGACGGATTGGCCACCTCCTATGGTGCAAGATGGCCAGAACAACATAAAGCCACCAATAAGACACAAGCCCACATTAGGACAAAGAAAACAACACAAGAGCCAGCCTTACAACCAGGCGAGGCTGCAGATCAAATAAATCAAATCAAAGCATTCAGCCTGCCTGGGATAAAATATTATGGGAAGGATATCCCATGTCTGTTTTGCGGGACTATCAGCAACCTTAGAGACCCGGAAATACGACCTAACATCATCACAAATGAGGCGAAAAATAGTATCGAATTTGGAGCATAGTTGTTCTCTGAGTTCTACTATTCAGATGACCCACAAGTGGTAGATAGTAGCACCCCATGATCTTCCTTGTAATGAGGTGAAGGACTTTCCCTTGTTGGCAATTACCACAAAATTCGTTCTCCCAATACCTTGGGTTCTAGAGACCACAGCGACCATAGAATCCTCACTTGAATACCATTTGTGAGGGTAATGAAGAATAAGTGGTTTGTCTTCCAACATTAGCAGACAAAATACCTGAAGATATAGAGCTGGTGAGACCCGCGAGAAAGCTTATCTGGGTAACCAATGCATTATACGGCCCGGCCAGGACAATGAAAGCATGCTTCCTGATGGCTTGGGGAAACCAAATGTCGTATGGTGCCAAATAACATGGCTTATCTGCTGGTCTTACATTAGTTTCGAATGAGCTAAGTATGAAGGATCTAGAGTCCAAGATATAATATCCTCCCTAGATAAGGTCACCTGAATTAGCGGTAAACCAATTCACCCCCTTCATCAATAACTGGCTACTCGGCGTTACGGGTAGTTAGAGTCATGCGAGATCCGCTCACCATGAGGGAGGAGAGGACTAGCAGGGTTCCGAAATCATGCCATAAATGAGTGTAGCCCATCTCCAACCTTGTGCTTTATAGAAGTGCAGTCCTCTCTCTAAGTTGAAGGATTTTTGCGACTCCGGGAACAACTTCATTAGGGACCTTTTGCATTCCAGGCTCCACATACAGATAAAACCTCACTTCCACGCCACCCATAAGGAGTCTTCTTGTAGAAACGATTCGAGACATGCTTCATAACTTTTGAATCATTGAGGTCTTTAACACGTACGAGGCCTAATAGCCCTCCTCCTTTGGAAGACCACGATTCCATGATCTTAGCCTGTGTGACGCTCCGGAATTTCAACGGCCCATGGGAAGCTGCGAATATTTGCTCGATCTTGGATATAGTAAACTTGGGGATAATAAGCAGGCTGCACCGAGTACAATTGTATCTTATATAAAATAGAGACAATCATTTGTGTCTGCTTAGGCATAAGATAAGATTTGCTTGTCCAAGGCGGGTCACGTGTAATTCTTTGAATAAGAGGCATACAATCACCCAGTGAGTGAGCCTTTTAGGATCGGAGGACTCCAAATATCTCATTGGAAATCTGCCTAGACTGAACCCTGTGGCGTTCAACAAGTCATTCCTAACTTCATCAGACGAAAAAAATTTCCCCTTTAAATTTTTTAATTTCTGGGCTGAACACCCTGCGTTCATGGAGATTGTGAAGGAAGCGTGGGTTAGTGATGTGATTGGAACTCCCATGTACAGATTGACTCACAAACTGAAAAGAGTAAAGGCTTCCCTTAAGGCGTTTAATTTTCACTCATTTGGAAAGCTGCGTGATCGTGTTGTGGTACGCGAGGAGACGTGGAGCAGACCCATTCTTGTCTTTGGGCTGGGGTGTCTTAGCCGGGTTGTGGGGGCTGGGCTTTGGGGTTTAGTCACTCTACTGGATGTGGGTGGGTGTCTTGTTTGTTTTGGTTTGCTTTCCTTGGTTGTTGTTGGATTTGTTTTGGTACATTGCCTTTCCTTCAGTTTTAGGGGAGGTTAAATCAGTTTTACGTAATTTTGGGCCTTTAATTAGTGTATTCTTTAGTTTGTGGGGCTTTGCCTTTTGGAAATAAATGCTTACTTATCCAAAAAAAACGATCCCTGCGATCATAGTGCGATGGATAATGAGGAAGTGTTTAAAGATGTACCACGATTTAGCATATCTTGAGGAGGGATTCTTAAAGCAATCTAGAGTTCAATGAAAACCGAACTTGGAGATCGAGGAATGCAGTTTTCCTCAGCGATCAAGCTCGGAATGCTCGGAATGCGATAAAAGTCATAACCTCAGGGAATGGATGCAAAATTGATGATCCGGAGGCCATCAAAGGAAGGCTATGAGTTTTCAAAAAATGTATTATGCTCTGATGGTCCATCTTATGTCCATGAATATATGGATAATGTAGGTGGGTTAGTCTGGAATACGCAGCATCTGGACGTGTTAAAAGGTGAAATAACTCATGAGGAGATCAAGAAGGCCATGTTCTCTATAGATGATTACAAAGCCCCGGGCCCTGATGGCTTCTCTTCCTTTTTTTTCAAGACAGCGTGGAATATAATTGGGAATGATGTTATTGGCAGTGATTTCTTTCTTCAATTCTGGTAGGCTACTTTGGGAGATTAATTGCACAGTTATTGCTTTGGTGCCCAAGGTCCTAATCCACGAGTCACATGAGCGATTATAGGTAATTTCTGTTGCAACAGGTAATAAGTGCATATCGAAGATTATTCTTTGTAAAGGATTAAACAATGTATCCACACAGTTATAAGCCCCTCCTGCGGTCAGAAGCTTTTTTGTGCGAGGTGGATTATTGCGAGATAATATCCTTAATACCCCGGGGCTTATGGTCAGCTATCCTTCGTAACAGTGGGGCGCATACAGATGTGCGCTAAGAAGTTGATATCAAGAGGAAGGCATATGACACAATTGGTGGAGGTGTATATTGGGTATTTATCCGGTATAGGAACCCCTAACATGTTGGAATGTTTTCAAGTCTCTCTGCTATTCTCTGTATCGGTGGAAGTAGTGACTTACTGGGGTTTTTACTATAATGACAGGTTAAAACAGGGGGGGACCCTTTATCTCACTATTATTCATCATTTGCTATGGAGGCCTATCTACAATCATATGTTGTTTGCCATGGCGGGAGTGCTCAGTTCCGCCCCTAAATGCGAGGAAATCGGCTTAACTTCATTTTAAGCATGCGGATGATATTTTCCTTTCTTAGAAGAATAAATCAGTCATCCAATTACGATGAAAGCGAGTTAAAGGTTTGAGGATTTTACTGTTTCACTTGGTAGACAAGTAGAAAGGCGCCATTTTCATTGCGAGGTAGTAATTGATATCGAGAGGTAGGTTGTTAGGCACACATGAGCTTCACAGCTTGGGAGTTTCTATGAAATATCTTGGAGTTCATTGATCTCTACTTCATTTGTCCACGTTGTTTGCCAATGCTCTTGGATAAAGTCGAATGGAATACAGTCTTGGACAAGCAGGGCGTTATCATATGCGGTGAAATTTGTTTGATTGGTTCGGTTTTGTATAGCATACGAGCGTATTGAATTTTTTGTCTGTTTATTATCCCGAATACCACGATCTCTAAGATTGAGCAAAGCCAATGATTTCCTTTAGGCGGAAACTTGGGGTCGCAGAAGCCAAAGATCAGTTTAGGAGTCTATATGTCTTAGAAGGGGAGGGTGGTGGGATTGCGTCGTATCAAAGGTGAATATTGCAAATGTTATGAAACACATTTGCGAAATCATTTTATAGGAAGGACTCACTTTGGGTGGCATGGGTGCGGAGGATGTATATGAGACGCGGGAGCCTGTGGTGTGCTAAAATCCCTTCGATTTGCTCGTGGAGTTGGCGTAAAATGCTTCAGCTGAGAGACAGGATCAGGCCCTTCATTAAGCACAGGGTGTCTGATAGCACGAGGACTTTTATGGCATGATTTTTTGGAACTTGATTGGTCCTCTCTCCTTCCTTATGGAGATCGAATCATATATGACTCGGTATTCATATGCCTTTCGAGTAAATGAGGTTATTGATGATGGTAGGTCAGAATTAGCCTGTAGAACTCAGTAGTGTATTGCTCTCCAAGAATGGTTGTGCCAGTGTGCCTTGATGACTCTGGGAGGATATTATCAGTGGACACTTGCTAAGATCTGGGGTGCTTTGTTAGTCGACAGGATCATTTTAGACCTAAGCCGTGGTCAAGCGGCATTATCTGATTGGTTTCCCAATTTGCTCCGGGAGACACACATTTATTAATTTGGATGGCCATTCGGGATAGATTGGTTCACCTTGAGACAAACTTCGAGTGGGGGTATGATGTGTGATATCATGTGTCTATGGGGCTAATGTTGAAGACGGGGAATCACTTTGTTTTTTGTGGATGCCAATTCCTTTGCTTGGTATTTGGTTAAAAGGATTTTAAGGTTATGGGGGAACTCTTGAATGCGAGTATTGGGAAAATGAATGCTTATAGGTAATTGCTACCAAGGGAAGGAAGCGTTTTGCTCTATAACTAAGAGGATTGCGTGGGGTGTACACCATTTATCACTTGTGGAGACAAGCGGAATTGTATGAAGTTCCTTTGAACATTTTTTTTTTTTTTTTTAACTGCGATGCTGTTTTTCGGCTCATATGTAATGATGTTAGACTAAAAATTTCCGGTTTCGGATGGTTGTGGATAATCCGAAACGAGATCAATGTGTGAAATAGTCCTTCCATCTTAATATTCTTGGCCAATTGGATTGTCTTGTGTGTTAATTAGGTACCATTGCTTAACTTTGGGGTGATCTCGGGTTAGACCTTGGTTGTCTTTGCGAGCATGCGGAGGGTTTTGGGTTTTTGGGTGTGTTCTCTTTACTGAGTTCTTGAGTTTCTTTTAGTTGTGTGCATGGTAGTCCTTGGTTGTTGTTGTTGGATTGTTTAATTTTGATCTTTATAATTTAGGGGAGAGTCTTTGTCCGTTTTCTTTCCATTTGGGCCTTGGGCTCGTGTATTCTATGTTTTGTGGCGCTTGGCCTTTGGAAATAAAATCTTAATTATCCCAAAAAAAAAAAAAAAAAATCCGAGTTGGAGAAAGAAATCAGGGCTGGTTTAGATGTGATGGCCTTGGTTGCTATTGAAGAAACCGAAAGTAAGAAGGAGATCCCAAAAGAAGTAGAGCCAATTCTGCATGAGAATTTGTGATGTAGTACACAGGAGATTCCCTTAGGTTTGCCCCCTAGAGAGATATTCAGCATCAAATAGACCTGTTGCAGTTACATTTTGCCCAATAGTAGGCCTATAGGATGAGTCTAAGAACATGAAGAGCTTACAAGGCAAGTTAGTGAGTTCTTTCATGAAGGGCTTATTCGAGTAAGAGCCTTGTCTTTGTTCTGCCCTACTACTAACTAAGAGGATGGATCTTGGAGGGATGTGTATTTGATAAGTAGGACCTTGACAGATTACTATTGAATATCGATTTCCATTCCAAGGCTCGATGATTTCTTTGGATTCCAACTCTATAGTGCGTCCATCTTTTGAAGATTGATTTGAGAGTGGATACCATCAAATTCGTATGAGGAAGAGATGAATGGAAGAGCGGCTTTTAAAACTCGAGATGGACTTTAGCAGGTGGATGGTGATGCCATTTGGACTATCAATGCCCCTAGCACTTTTATGAAGTTTATGAATCATATCCTTAAGCCATGCATTTGAATTTTGGGGTGGTATACTTTATTGATATTTTGATCTATAACAAGAATTCGATGGAGCACTTAGACGACCCCAGAGCATTGTTCTCTTTTCTAAAGACAACGAGTGTTATCAACAAGTGAGACTTCTATCACGAAACATAATCATATATTCTTGGTTATGTGGTTACTAAAGATGGAATTGAGATATAGGCCCAGAAGCAAGATAGAGGCGATTACAAATTGGCCAACTCCTAGCTCGATCCATGATGTGAGAAGTTTCATGGGCTAGTCTCTTTTTATAGGAGATTTATTCGTGGTTAAGCTCTTATGTGGCTTTAATGGCTGAATGGCAAGGAAACAAATTTAAGTGGACTAGTGTTCTTAGAAGAAGCGAGTTGATTAAGGAAGAAATAGCGAAGTCCCATGTTTGGTTTTACTGATTTCAACAAAGTCTTAGTAGAGTGTGATGCATCTCGAAGTTGGGTTAGTGCTGTCCTTAGTGAAGGAGAGACCCATCCTTTCTTTAGTAAAGTTAAATGAAGCAAAAGGTACTCACCTATGACAAAGAAGGAGTTCTATGCTATCTATAGAGCTTTATTTCATTGGAGTCGATACTTGCCCGACCAAGCCATTTGTCTTTTTCGGATCATGAGCGTGATTCATCAACCCATAGGCACAAGTTGGATGAAGACATGCGACATAGGTGAGTCTTACAAGCGTGCAACTTCACAATCAAGCATAAGCGGGTGTTCATAACGTTGTTGCGGATGCAGCAGATGGAACATACTTACTAGTGACTTCCGTACAAGTCCAGAGTGGTTGGATTCGATATGTTGAAGAACTATCACGAGGAGGATCTTGATTTTGGTGAGAAATACGGAAGAAGTATGTAGACAAGCCTTTAAAAGGGTTTTGTAAGGATGTGATACGAACAAAGTCAACTTGTGAGGAGATTAGTGATCAGTCTTTCGGAAGAGCATACAGTATTCGGCTTGGATGGATGGCCAGCGACCAGTTGCTTATAAAGGAAGCAAGAACCTTGGTATATAGGGGCAGCCACAATGTCGGTGATGGAGATCAGATTGATAAGTTGATGAAATGAAAACATCACAATCAACTATGAAATTGTTGATTGATAAGTTGATAAGATGAACGCCACGGAAAAATCCGATAAGTTCAAAAGTTCTTAGAGAACTAAAGAAAGATAAACTCTCGATTTTATTAATACGCAATGTGTAGAATGTAGGGATAACAAGCCTTTAATTAAGTAGAAAATCTGAAGAAAGAAACTAAATATTTTACCAAAAACTAGAAGGAAACTAACATACTTTTTCCTAAGCCACTACATACTAAAAACATCCATGGAGGAGAAAAAGAAAACTAGATAACTTTAGGACAAGACTTGGAAATAAAAATCGGCCCCGACAAATCGGGAACAAATCATCTCTCAAAATAGCGGCAAATCGAAACAAATCAGCTCAAAATAGCGACAAATCGAGAGACAAATCAGCACCCAGATCAAGAACAAGTTAGCTCGAAATAGCGACAAATCGGGAACAAATCATCCTTAAATCAGCTGACAAATTAACACCATCTGACGAACCTTTTCTAAAAAGAAATAGAAACTCATATTTTCCCAGCAAAACACATTTTCTAAATTAAATAAAGCAACTTCTACTTTGACTTGGAGAATAAATCTTTCTAAAAAAAAAACAACTCCAAATGAAAATAGTAATAAAATTCAAAACACTTGGAAACATAAATATATTAGTGATGCTCCAAGGTTTCACGACCTCCCAGAATGCAGATTTTCCATAATTAAGATTGAATTCCTAATAGATCTTCTCGGCTCCTCCATCACGAATCCTTTGTTGCTTTGGTTCTCATCGGGATGGACGGTTTCTCTTTAAAAGGAAACCTCTATGCATCAGATCTTGTTCCTTGAGATTAGGTATTCTAGATGAGTTGCATAGTGGAACATTAGGAGGACACTTTGGTGAAAAACCTTAGCTCAGTGAAGGCAAACTTTCTCGCCTAAGCTAGAGAAAGACATTGATTTGTCAAGAAGTGTGTTGTGTGCATGATGGCTATAAACTCATGGAAACAATGCGACTATACACCACAAGCACCTTAAATATGCCATGGAGGAGGTAAGCTCGGATTTTGTTGGGGATTACCTAGAAAACACAAAGAAACAAAGATTCGATTCGGTGGTCGCTGGGATGTGTTTTCAAAGATGGCTCACTTTAGTCACACCTCGATTTCACGATGTGATTTATGTTATTTTACCATATCTTTTTTTTTTTTTCATCATGAGTCCCTAACATGACTCTTTCAAAATCCAACACTTTGCATGTGCTGCCACCCCTAGCCCTACACACCATATCAACCTCGTATTTCTCAAAACCCAAACCAAACTCCACTTGGAGTAATCGCCTAGAAACGCACTAAACTCAACTCCGTGTCTCAAACATATATATACATATTCACATTGAGGTAAGTCCTCAATGAACCCAAGACTATTCACTTACACTGACAAAATAATATTTACACAAAATCCCAAAACTTTCTACAGTGTCCCCAAACTAATAGCCACAAGCCAAATATACAATGACCCATGACCATATGAACTCCGGTCTAAAATATACACAGGAACCTCCACAACACTAGATGTTCCTCAAAATGTATGCCAACCACCAAGATGTTAAGGGTTGACTATCAATTCCCAACCTCCAAAACCCCGCAAGTCAAACTTCCTCAAGTCATACCGGTCTCAGATCAAGATCTAAGGTGGAGGAATAATGGGGGTGAGTTCGACAACCTTCGCAGTGAATCCATAACAAGCCATGCTTATAAAAACATTTCAAAATACAAATAATTCAACACATCTCAAAAAACATTGAGCATTTTCAATTAATAGGTTGATGTGGAAACAAATGGATGCAATACTACCACCATCTCGAATTTCATCGCTGACTTTTTTTAAGCCACCCGTGGACTACGATCATCCCGCAACAACGACAAATTGCTTCGGAACTTACTACCCAGCATATACCACATCCCAGATAACGACAAATTGTCAGACTTTACCACTCCGTGATATGCCCACATCCCAGATATCCAGGACCTTTTCTCGGGATCACAACCTGTGGACTAGTCATAGTCCCGTGTCCATCATGACCAATCCCGACTCACACACTCTCACCATGTCATGCTTTAAACACACAAAGCATTCACCCACATGGATATTTAAAAACATCATGCAATCAATTAATTCAAAGAATTCCATAGATATAAAAAAATACACACATTTATATATATCGTTAGAAATCACACTAGCCTAAGTATGGAATGGTACGACTTCAATAAACCATGTAGGTATAAGCAGAGAAGGTTACAAAGATCCCCACCTCCTCGGGATTCAACCACAAGTCTCCCAAGGAAGTCAAACCGAGGCTACCCAAAGATTTCAATTAACAAGTTTATAATATTTAGCCTCAAAATAACTAAGCTACATAAAATTACCCAATTGGTTTATTAATATCATTTCACCACCGAATCACACATATTCTTATACCTGCCAAACATAAACCTCGATCCACTTATATCCAAAAAAAAAAAAAAAACTCTGATCCTTCAAGAGCACTCTCTTTTTTACACTTACTAATATCAACATTTAACACCTCTTATTAGGGTAACACAACAGCATAATAATAATTTTGTAAATTCTTGTTTCAAATTATATCTCAAGACCCCTTTTTAATTTTTTTTCTTAACTACCATTATTTCCATTAGCCATAACACGTTTTTGTTCACCATGGTCTTCCACCCAGAAGTTCCCATTCCCTACCTTTCCATAGCCTCTTGAATCAGGTCATTCGGACCTCGAATCAAGAGTTAAGTGTTTGAACCTCACCTCCCCTGAGGACCTCATTTCCTAGGGACAGAATCGTGTCCCTACCTCTTCACCCTTACTTGACGAAATTATGGGAACAAATGAGCCATAATTTTGGCCACACTTTCTTTCATAGTTACGCTCATGTGGCTACTTTGAGAGGGATTTTTAATACCCATTTGGATCAATAATATAACTCAACTTATGACTCAAAATGTGAACTGCTTCAGACATGGGACGTGAATCTGTCATCTGACTCAACCTCAAATTCAAGGGTCTATGCAGGATTCAGTTCTTGCTGTTACTTGTATATCTGAAGGCTAGGTCTTGGCTTCTTCCTCCAAACTGGAATCATCCAGTTCGAGTTCTTCTACAACCTTTATGGCCAAAACACTGTCACACTATCCAAAAAAAAACACTCACATGGGGGCTAAGGGGAAAGCCTGGACAGCACCTCCTTGGACACACACACACACATGCCACTCACAAACCGGCTCCTTTACAATTTAGGTTCAACCAACCATCAATTCTTCATCAAATCTAGGTTAGATAATCTCAACAAAACTCTAGAATATAACCAAAGTCCATAAGAAATACAAACTAAGGCCTAAAGACTTCATGTTTACATACCTTAGTGAACTTTTTTCCACCAAAACCAAGCTTTCTTCAAGCTTTTTCTCCTCCTTCTCTAGCTTCTCTAGAACTCTCTAATTTCTAAATTTCCTGCACTTTCCACTTCCTATGGGTAGTTGGTTCAGCATCCAAACCAAGAGAAATTGCCTGTTTGGCACATGGCAAGCTCTAATGCACTTGCCATGTGTCAAGATCTCCTACCATGCATATATGAGGTCATGCCCTACATGATGCCACACATACTCGCTGCTGATATTACACTTTAGTCCCTCTCCACCAACAAGTTTTTCAAAGTGGTCCTTAACAATATAATTTAATTACAAACCCTAATAAACCACTGAACTTTTACCTAATTGCATAATTGACCCACATGCCTAAAATGCAATCTAACAGTACTTGCTAATCCTTCACTAAACCAACCATTAAGATGGCTAATCTTAATCACAATTTCAAAATATCATAGGCATAAATTGGATTTATGTAACTTTACTTTGAATATAACAAAACATACTGTGTAAGGCACTTTGTACCATGCAACAAGTCTAATGATGTTGCATAAGGTCGATTTGCACTTCAAAGATTGTGCCATATGGTATCTCAAGACTATGGTTTCAGACGACTCTAAGTTTCTTTAATCACTTTTGGAGAACTTTCATGGAGGAAACTTGGGACTTCTAATGTCAGCACCTCTTATCACCCCGGACGATGGTCAAACCTAAGTTACTAATAGAAGCTAAATTTGCTAAGGAGCTATGTAGGAAAGAACGTGAACAATGGGATTTCCTGATTCTACCCCAAATTGAGTTTGCCTGGGCCAGGTCCATGCATAGAACTCTGGGGAAAAGCCCATTTGAGGTAGTCCATGGACTACAACCTATCGGGACCCATGGAATTAGCACCCCATCCTAATTATTCAAACAATTTAGTTGATATGTCGGGCTAGAGCCAAAGAGCCCATAAGAACACATTTGATGCCACATGCTGAAGTTGCCTGAAGAAGTTCGCTTGAAGATTTTTTTTTTTTGGATAATTAAGCGTTTATTTCCACAAGGCAAAGCCCCACAACCAAAGAACACATGAGCCCAAGGCCCAAAAAAAAGAAAAACGGACAGAACCTCCCCTAAAAACTAAGGAGAAGGCAACAGCCCGAAACAACCAACAAAAACCAAGGACAACAAAACAAAAAACCAAACACCCACCCACAACTCAGGCAGACACCACCCCAAAGCCCAGCCCACAACCCGGGCTAAGGCACCCCAGGCCCAACAAAGACTAAGACCCAACCAGCAACGAAGCCATCAATCAACCAAATGAAACACCAATGTCAAGAATATTTAGAGGGAAGGACCATCTCTCACACATAGCTCTGTTCACTGGATTATCCACCACCTTCTGGAAACTTGAGATTCTCAGCCTAACATCATTACAAATGAGATGAAAAATAGCATCACCGAGAATAGATACCATAGATTCTATCACTAATATTCCTGTCTCCACAAAGTGATAAATGGTAACGCCCCACGCAACTCTCTCGCGATGTAAACGTTATTTCCTTAGCAGCACCACCCATAAGAATTCATTCTCCCAACTTCGCGGCATTCTAGAATTCCCACATAACCTTAAAATTCTCAACCAAATACCATCAGTGAATTGGCAGCCAAAAAACAAGTGATTCCTCGGCTCTCAACACAGTCGACAAAACACGTATATAGAGTCGATCACAGCATTCCTGAAGCTTGTCTCAGATAACCAATTCATCCTCGGATGGCCATCCAAACAATAAAGGATACCATGACGATAGTGCCGCTTGACCACCTACTTCTTGGTCTAAAATTGAACTCCAAGCCGAGTTAACAAATGAATTCCCTGCATGGAGCAAGTGTCCACGAGATAATATCCTCCGCTGTCATCAAGGCGATAGTTGGCATAACTATTCTTGATACAATAAGGCTCCAGAGTTCTAATTGGCCAATTCCATCTACCATCATCAATAACCTCAGCTACACGAGCATTATTATGAATAGCTGAATCATATATGATTCGATCTCCATAGTAAGGAAGGAGGGGACCAACCGGGTTCCAGGAATCATGCCATAAAAAAGTCCCCGTGCCATTGTGCAATGTTCGCTTGAAGATTGAGAAGAAGAATACCAAATATGTGGAACAAGCAAATAGACGCCAAGTAGCATGTTGAGTTTGAGGACTGGCGAATTGGTTTGGGTACACTCGCAAAGATAGTTTCCACTGTGAGCATTTGAAAGCTCGCTGCAAGTGGAGATGGTCCTTTTCAAGATTATAGAAAAATCGAGAGAATGCCTACAAGTTGCAGCTAAGCGACCTATCATGAAATTTCTCCCAATGTTCAATGTCAAGGACTTGAGGGCTTATCACTGGGTGAAGACTTGAGGGCAAGTCTTTTTTCCTGTAAATGTATGGGGATTGATTTATGAGCCTCTATAAACACACGTAACATTGGGAATTCAAATTTCATCATCAAGAATTGATCGGGAGGTCAAGACTATTTGAATACATGTGAAAACTCCTTTTGGGACCATTCTGGACAACCCTGATGTTATCCCCTCAGAGCCTGCTTGGCCTAGGCCCCGCTTCAAAAGGCTATGGATCCCTGTGTTCTGTTGCCTTCGTGGGACACTGGGAATTCCCCAAAGAATGGGGTGCTTACCTTAGCCTGCCTCCTGAGGCCATAAGATATGGATAAGTGACCCAATTCTCGTTATCAAAAAAAAAACCCCGAAGGTCGAAATACATGTATCGGGACGGTAAGATTTGCCGTAAGACTTCTGAGGATTTGCTTTATGATTCTCATTTCTTTTAGAAAGATTTCACCCAATATTTTATTCTATCTCTTGTGGAAGAGATTGCTTTATTTATTTTAAGTTTTTTAGGAGTTGTTTTGCAATTCTTAGAAAGTTTCTTTCCTAATTAAAGTAGAGCTTTTGATTTTATCCTAGAAGTAAGGGGCTATATATACATAATTTCATAATGCAATTTTTACGTATCTACTAAGTTTAATAATATTTTTATTTCTCTTTTTAAGAGTTATCTCTGCTTTCTTACTTCGTGATTCTCGGGACGAACAGGCTTCATACCTAGGTATTCTCGTGGCGAAGCCTCACCGGCTTTATTAACTAGAACTGCCCACAAGATCAGGTGCCACCAACATCTATCTTAAAGGACTTTTTAGTAACCCAAGAAGTAACTACTTCAGGTAAACTTAATTGACAATCTAAAACTCCGGGGTCCCGTTGACCACCGTCAACTCATTTGAATCAAATCTCATATCATGAGACCATATTTATAAATGAACTAATAGGCCCATTCATCATATCATCCAAATGGTTGACCATACATTTATAGATCCAAAAGTTATTACATCACTCTTAATACAAAACATATATTAAAACTAGTTCATTCTAATATATACATAAACAATCAAAGCCACAAATCCTCAGCTCATGAGTAATCCCTGTCTCTCATGATCATCATTTTGTCCTGTGACTGAAGGGGTCCACTGACTATGAGCTTAACTTCCAAGAGAGAGGAATCCTGGCTAAGGGCTATTTTCCACCAAAAATTGCAAGGATCATTTCACAAATAAACCAACAACCAACTGCATACATGTTGTCCTATCATGGAATCTACATGCATGTATGAGACGACACCTACACGCCCAACTACCGAGTCAAAATCACCTACTACCCAATGCAAGTGCCAATGGGAAATCAATACCGAGTCGCCCCCACTCCCATCTCAAACCAGCCCATGAGATATTTATTTAATTATTTCGTGGTCTCATAAATGTAACTTTTCTGGGCTCCATGGTCTACACCGACATTTTTCTGCTTTCACCATGGATACTGTCAACTGTACTTCGTTTTTTCACCCGAGGGGGTATCTATCCCCTACTGCCACGCCCAATAATATTCATTTTCCATTTTCAAATACCAGAATCTTGAATCGATCCCTCAGCCCCATTCCCGCCCACACGATTCAACACAAACGCAAAGTATTAAATCAATACCCATGAATCACACTTCGTAATGTGGTGTTACCGCACAATCACAAGGTACCGGTGCCATCGCATTCAAACCCATGACCAATGTATGAACACTTCATGGACATTCTACACCATATACTATGTGTATGCTATGAACACTCCATGCCCAATGCACCACAACATTTCATATATTTAACATACATGCAAATTATAATATGCCCACACATTCAAATCAATACATCACATAAGCATGCACTACATCTTTTCTATCATTCGCTCATCTTCATGTCGCTCATTGATCATTCAAGCATGCATTGTGCTTACCAACCCCGCAATAGCAAGTAATGCCATAATTCATGTTCTAGCCGAGACATAGCGGCGTCACTATACAACCCAATGCATATAATTATTTCCATCTTTTACCAAGATAATTTCACATGTTCAAGATGTCATCAATCATGGCACACATTAGCCATTCTCGCCATAAATCCCGCGAGTGTTTCAAGCCATGGAATAACTGACTTATCCAAAGTCCACTTTAAAATACCACACAAAATGATCCAAATAATACAATCACTCCTCATGTTTCAGCCGTATGTGCCCATTTACTGGCCATAAACCGTTCGAAACAGGTCTCTGAAACCAA
This sequence comes from Tetrastigma voinierianum, assembly GCA_016808115.1. Lineage (NCBI taxonomy): Eukaryota > Viridiplantae > Streptophyta > Magnoliopsida > Vitales > Vitaceae > Tetrastigma > Tetrastigma voinierianum. Next base: position 264,481 of record JAEQBH010000197.1, on the reverse strand, counting down.
ACAACTGATCAACCATCCGCGACCAGCCCAATGTTCAAAATTTATATTTTGGTTTGAGAACTCATTTCACTCAAATTCACCAACGAACGCGAGAAGCCCAAGAACGCTGTAACTTGCCCCAGGCGAGTTATGGTCGCCCACAAAGCCGACACTGCCATTCACAAGGTGCAAATTCTGGGCACACCCCGCTTGCCATCTCGCCGGACGACGCCTTGACATCCCGTAACACACAGCTCCGCCTCCGACAAATTCCCGAAACCCCGTAAACCCGGGCTCCGACCACCACAATCACAAACAAACCACTGGCCAACATTCAGTCTGCTTCAAAACCGACCGAAACCCGGTAGTCATTACACTTCCGCCCTCTAGGCGTAAAATAACTGCAGCAGGCAGGCACCTCGCCCCCCGGTAGCGCCCAGTGTCTCGCCTCGGCCCCGTTTCACACGCAACACTCCTTCCTCTTCCTCTTTTCCTCCCCTTTCCTCTTCTCTTTCTCTTTCCTCTCTCCCTCCTTTCTCCCTCTCCTCCTTCTCCTTCCCTCCCCTTCCTCTTCTCCTTGCCGTCCAGCATGAACCCGTTTGGAAAGCCTCTCGTTCCTACCAACAGCCCATGCGAGCCTTTATATAGCATGGCAAGAGCCATGTGGCTGCACTCAAGCACACATGGTATGCCATGTGTCACACATATGTTTTGCTATAGGTTACACAGGCTGCCTTTGCTATGTATTGTGACACATGGATTGCCATAGAAAGTCACTACATGGCTTTGCCATGTGTCATCACATTGTTCGCCACATAAACATCCACATGGCTCGCTTGCAGTCAGCTCGACAATGCTTCTCTGAATACGGAAATCCCAAATTTAATATCCTGAATCAACTAAATTGATTTGGCAGTCAATTCACGAGACGATTCCAATCTGCGCAACTCGTTTGTCATCCGGATTCAGAAAAAATCAACTCCTTTTCTTGGATTATCTCTAAGAAACTACCTGTTGCTCCCTTTATCCAAATAAAATTTAAAATTTTCACTGTTTCACACTCTCCTTCAAAAAATACTCTGTCCCGAAATTCTTCTATGATATTAATGATTCAAACACATGATAAAAAATGGGTTTGGCTCAAAACACATCTGATCTGAAAACGACTTTCCCACTTAATAATAGTGAAAAGAAATTGGCCCAGCATTTGTCCTCACGCTCCCATGTCTCCTCGACCTAAGGCCACACAACACCTTACAGTTTCCTCAGCCATCTTGTCAACAAAACCCGGCCTCGTCTATCCATGATACGACCGGTCCCTCCAAGGTCCCATCCATTCACAATGCTTTCTCCCAATCCACTGGTATGAGTCTGGATCTCGAGGTACTCCGAGCAGCTAGAGACGTGAAACATGTAACACCTTGTGCTATGTTTCGTTATATCTCATATGATTTTCGTAGATACAAACAAATCCTATGCCCTATGATATTTAAATTTGTAGATTGAGATTAGTCATCCAATGGTTGGTTTAATTAGAGACAAGAAAAAGACGTACTTTCATGGCATGTGGGTCACTTGAGGTACTGAAAAGTTTAGTGGTTTTGTTAGGGCTCGAAACATATGTCTCAAGATCACTTGAAAACCAAAGTGGAGAGGGACTAAAAGCGGCCATCCTGGTGAAGGTGTGGTACTCATGAGGAAGCAATGACACCTCATATATGCATGGTAGGAGATCTTATCACGCGGCAAGTGCATGAGAAGAGCTGTCATGTTAAGTTAAAACCAATTCCCTCTTGTTTTGATGCTAGACCAACTGGCGTAGAAGTGGAAATTCGAAATTTTTCTTTTTTGATAATTGTTTATTTCAAAAAGCAAACCCACAATCAGTAAATACACTGTTCAAAGCCCAAATGAAAGAAAATGGACAACTCCCTTAAAAACAAGGAGAAGGCCACAGCCCGAAACAACCAACAACAACCAATGACAACAAAACAAAAGAACCAAACTCACTTCACAACTGAGAGACATCACACCTCAAAACACAAACACACAGGCAAAGGCAACAGCCTGTGTGACAAGGACTCCAACCAACAACAAACCCATCAATCAACCATAGAACCATCTGAGATCAGGTACAGGAAGCTGGAAGTGACCATCTCTCACACACATGTACTGCTCACGGTGACGTCCACATCTTCTCAAAACCAAATTCTGAAATTTAGAAAGAGAGAGAGTTCTAGAGAGAAGCTAGAGAAGATAAAAGCTAATGGAAAAGCCATGGGCTTTGGTGGGAAAAGTTCACTAAGGTATGTAAACATGATCTTTGAGGGCCTCAGTTGTATTTCTTATGGACTTTGGTTATATTCTGGTTTTAGGATTACATCCAAACCCTAGATTACTAGAAATGTGTGTTAGTGGAAACCTCAATTATGCAGATCTAGCTTGTAAAGATGGTATGTGTGTGTGTGTCCAAGGAGGTGCTGTCCAACTTTTCCCTTGTTCCCATGCACAGTTGTTTTGGCCATAAGTTGGCCTACAAAGAACTCTGGAACTGATGAGGATTCTAGCTTGGAGAAGGAGCCCAAGACCTAGCCCTTCGAATGTCTAGCTAAATCAAGAACTAAACCTACCATAAGACCCTTTGAATTTGAGGTTGAAAGTCGATACGCATTCTGGCCCCCGTCTGAGCAGCCTTCCACTTCGAGTCATAAGTTGTTATATTGATCCAAATGGAGCGATTCAAAATCCTTTCAAAGGTGAGACACATAGGGAGGCAATTTTATGAAGAAGTATGGCTGTACCAGTGGCTCATTTGTTCCCATAATTTCAGTCAACGTATGATGAGTGAGGACGTATTCCATTCCCAGGTAGTCTCCTGTGCAATGAGTAAAAACTATAATCTTTATCTCGAGGTCCGAATGACCGATTTAAGAGGGCTATGGTGCCAAGAGATAGGGGAACTTTGGCCGGAATATGACCATAGTGAACAAAACATGTATAATTATCAAATGGAAATGCTCTAGAGAAGCTTGATCATTGTCTTCAGATCTGATCTCATGCAGAACGACAATTCTGGTGGGCCTGAGTTAAAGGGGCTGACCACAAGTGTGGCCTCCAAAAGGAGATTCGCAGCTATGGGTTCCCAAAAAGATACCCACATCAAGCACCTCTTTCTCAGTGAGGTTTCTCTGAATGTGCAGAATGGGGTGGACGTTGCCGGAGTGGACTCTTCGGAGGTCGTCTCTACCACCGTCGATCTCAACGATGGAGTAGACTTCGCCAGTATCGCATCAAGCCGGGTCCCATATTCTATCTCGGCTTGCCGACCTGATAGCTGGGCCAGACCATGGTTGGCTCACGAGCTCAAACCCAGCCATCCACATCAGAGTTCTGCACAAGGCTTCGATTGTCACTGGTGACTGCTTCATCCAAAGAAGCACTGGGCGCGAGGAAGGCTTCGCCTTTGTGATGTTCTGATGGTTAGCGGGTATTAGAAGGTCACCAATGCCGAGGCTCACTATGGTTTCAAATGGTGGTCGCATACCTGAGTGTGGAAGGTACATGACAAGGTCGGAAGGTAAAGAGCTACACAAAAAGCATATCGAGAATGGAACAGGAATTAGCGGCGGGTGATTTGATGGGAAGGTAACAGCCCCATCAGAAACGATGGAAAGACTTTTTCTACTCTGCAGAACTAGTGGTCAATTACGCTTTTAAACCACATAATGCAAATGTGGAAGCGAGCACAAACCATTGAGGCGGTGAAATCCAAAGGTAATGATATGGAAAGGCCATGGTTGACAATTCCGATAAACGACTCTAGCTCGCAGCATCTCTGCCATTGTGTTATAAAGCAAGAAGATGCCCAGACATATCCACAAACTAAATGATTATTTTTCTTTAGATTCGTGGACTGGAGTTCTGATCAAGAGGATCTGGACCGCGGCATCTGCAGCAATCATTCATATTTGATGAGCATGGAGGCCGTGCATGGATACGCCGGACATCTCAACTTTCCACCATTCCAATTGTAATCTACAATATCTGAATATTGACTCCAGCACTCGCCTCAAAGATATATATAATCATGGTATCCCGCTCCATCTTGATACCACCGAGAAACTACAAATTATCCTTGCTAGATTTTTGTGTAGAGGTGGGGAGCGATTTGCAGAATTTCCAAATTGGCATTTCCTGGGAGCAGGTAATGGCAAATATTCTTAATATAGTGGATTGAATATCCGTGGATTCCACAATGCCTTCTAATGTGCCGCTTCTCACTATAGTCTAGTTAATCCGCTAAGTTAAGAAGGGTCCAAAGGCTGAATGTACCAACACAAACTCTGAATTTATTCTGCAGTTACAAGCCGGGTCGCTGAGGAAGAAGGAGGTGGTAGATGATCAGTGCACGAGGTTGCTTGGTCCGGACAACAGTTGATGGCAACAGATGACACATGAGCTGGGGCAAAACAGCGGTAATATAGAATGCAAGCGAATCATCACACCTGTTACACGCTCACTATAAAATTAGGTTCTCCTGGCTAATGACATTGTCTAACAAACCCAGTTACAGCTAAAATAGCTCCCATGTCTAGGCGCTTGGGGACTTGAAGAGGAGACAAAGAAAATCCATAGTCGATACTTGCGACTTTTTTGGCTCTTCCCATTCCGACACGCCCTCAAGGTGATAAAGAGAGTCGATGAGCCGACTCTCACGCCGCTGCCAACTTCTGTGAAGCAAGAAGCTCAAGAAAATAAAAAGCGGAGTCTTGCTTCTGCAGACCTGCTGGTCAGGGGTATGTACAAATTCTCCCCAATGGTTAAATTTATCATGGAACAGCAAGGGGCTTGAATGATCCCCAAGCAAAAAGAAGTTCGCTCGTTTATAGAGTCCCAAACTCTCACTTTGTGTGTATTCTGAAACTGGTGCGTGCATAATAAGCAGATGTAATTTTCACATCTATACTTCCGGGTTGGAAATTGTTTCATAATTATGATCATGCCCTATTTGGTAGCATTTGGATTGTGGAAACCCGCATAAGGTAAAGATTGATGTTATCCATTCAAAGGACTGTAATACTTTGTCATGTTATCGCTATAAGTGACAATCTTTCATTTTGCGTTCTACTGTATATGTGCTTCGAATAACTACATGGTTAGAAGAGGCTGCGGGCTTCATCTTCAATGTGTGTGAACCCGTGGTAGCCAAAACCATGGTTCGTTATCTGGTGATTTCAACAATTGTACTCATATTCGCTATCGGAAGTCCTGTGGGTAACATGGCTCATGATTTTTGGCCATTGCTGGATTTTCATGAGTGTCCGTTCAACTTGAATCGCCGATGTCTCTTTCCCCGGGGCCCATATTTACGTGGATGAACCCGTTAAGAGGGGGAAAATTTCAGCTAGGCCGGATCAAGGTTTTCAAAATGAATGTTGCTCGATGTATTCCTAATGCATTAACTAAGTACAAAGACTGCTTATCTCGATCATTTCCCTCCGGGTCACAAGTTTGAATATTAGACCTAAGCCAGAAAGCACAATGTGAAAATTTCCTTAAATTTTAATTTTTGGCCGACCACACCCGTCTCGAGATTGTAGCGAAGCATGGGCTTGTGAAGTGCTTGGTACTCCCATGTACAAATTGACGCAGAAAAGGAAAAGAGTAAAAGCGTCCCTTAGGGCGTTAAATTTCCACCTCATTTGTATTGATGTTAGACTTAGAATATCTGGTATTCAGAAGGTTGTTGATAATCCTTCTAACAGAGCTTTATGTGAGAGGTGGGCCTTCCCGCTTTAATATCCTTTGGCAATTGTGGTCTGGGCCTACTTGAAGTGTGATTGGTGGTCCTCGAGTGTCGGGACTTCTCTCCTCGTCCCCGGTTGCTGGCCCTGGCCGGGCTGGTCTGGGTTTTTTTTACCTTTTCGCCTCTATTGTGGGCTTCGCTTGGTTGGTGTGCCTCTCGGGTGTTTTCATTAGGGGCTTGTTTCGGCCGATGCCCTTTCCCATTTTAGGGAGGTGTCAGCCCATTTTTCTTTGGCTTTTGGGCTTGTCTTTGTAATTTCGTTGGTTGTGGGGTTTTGCCCTTTTGGTAATAAATTCTAATTATCCAAAAAAAAAAATTTCCACTCATTCGTAAGTCATACGGAGCGAGTCAGGAAGCCGTGAGATTTTGAACCAGCCCAAAAATGTCAGCCGAACAGTCCATCTGATCACATGCTGGTGGAAAATGAGAGGAAGTATTTAAAGAGATACCACGATCTAAATTCTATGCGTAGGAGGGATTCTTAAAACGTAAATCTAGAGTACAAGGGCTCAAACTTGAGATCGTATCACGAGGTTTCATAAAGCCGCCAAAGCTCTAATGCACCTGAGTGCGAGCAAAAGCCTATAACTCCAAATGGATGCACTGATGACCCTGAGGCCAGACCAAAGAGGAAGTCATATTTTTTCAAGAATGTATTATGCTCTGATGGTCCTTCTTTCACCAAGAATACGCGGATAATGTTGTGTTCACATATTCGCGAGCACTGACATTTTAAAGGGTGAAATTACTCATGAGGAGACTCAAGAAGGCTATGTTCTATCGATGAAAACAAAGCCCCGGCCCCGATGGTTTCTCGTCCTTTTTCAAGGCGCCGTGGTCTATAATCGGGAGTGTGAGTGTAATTGAGGCGTTGATTCCTTTCTTCACAACTGCAGCTTCTTCGAGACACCGTACGCTTATCGCTTTGTGCCAAAGGTGCCTAATCCTAAGTCTATGAATGATTATAGACCAATCTCGTGTTGTAACACCGTGTATAAGTGCATTTCGAAGATTATAGCTGCGAGGATTAAACAATGCATCCCTGATATTATAAGTCCTTCACACAATTTTTGTGCAAGGCTCTGAGTTTTCAGATAATATCCTATTAATTAAGAGCTGTGTTCAACTATCATCGAAACAAGTAAAGCCTTAGGCGTGCTCTAAAAGTTTACATTAAGAAGGCATATGACACAATTAGCTGGAGTTGTATTTTGGGTATTTTATACAGCATGGGAACACCTGCATTTCTGATGGAATGTATTATTTCGCATCACTACCCCTACCTTCTCTCAGACGGTAAAATGGTGAGCTAGCTGGTTTTTTACAAGAAGCGCTGGTGAGGCAAGGGATCCTCTATCTCCACTTATTTATCATTGCTATGGAGGCCCTTTCTAGGCTGCCATCACACGCCCATAGTCGGGAGTTTCTGGCCCATTCTAAATGCGAGGAAACCAGCTTAACCCATCTAAGCTTCGTGGATGATATTTTCCTCTTTTCGAGGGACAGTCCAGCAGTGCCAAAGTTATGATGGACGAAAGCAAAGTTTGAGCATTTTTCTGGTCAAGTAAACAGAAGAGTGCCATTTTCATGGCCGGGGTAAGCGACGACATTAAGACTGATTTATTGAACAATCACAGAGATTCTGGCTGGGGAGGTTTCCCAGAAATATCTCGAGTCCCTCCGACCTCAACTAGACTTTCCTAACTGATTGTCACGCCACGGATAAAAATTCCTCTGCGAATACATTCTTGACTTGTTGCATGCTATCATATGCGAAGGTCAGAAATTGATCGGGTTCCGTTTGTATAGTATACATTAGTATCAGGCAATTGCTTATTATAAATTTAAATACACAATTTCTAAGATTTTTTTTTTTTTGATAATATTATTTCCAAAAAGCAAACCACATAAGCTAAAAAGTTTTCATCCCTAAAATTGGAATTTCACTACAGATCACTGTAATCTGCTTTATCTTCCAAGAGGAGGGTGGTTCTACTATTGATCAAAGATTCATAAATGACAAATGTTATAAATGGTGATGAGAAACTATTTAGGTTGACCTTTTTTGTGTGGTCAGTAAAGTGAGAATGGGCACAGAGATGGAGTTTGGCGCAAACTCCTCAGCACTGGAGTCAGCAAAATTGTTTCACTTAGAGATAGGATCAGTCTCTTCATTAAGCAAATAAGAAAAAGAATAAATGGGACTTTTATAGAAGATCTCTGAACCCGCTGTCCCCTCCCTCCTTACTTCATGAGACTGATTCAGATAAGATCCAAATTATCCATAACAAATGTCTGGCAACAGGCTAATTAATAATGCAGATGAATCAATAATCGTTAACTCACTTAATCTATTGCACTAAGAATATTAAATAACACGCCTTCGATAATGACTAGAGGTGATTTTAATTCTGTGATTACTTGGTTCTTCCAATCATCAGAACCACTGGTTAATTTAATCAAATAGTCTGTCAACCACACTATACAATTAAAATCTGCTGCACTGTGATATGGCATTACTGTGTGGATTGTCATTCCGTGATGAGATTAAGCATGCATGCTTCTGTAAAACATCACCTTAAAATTTGGGGTCACCATTTATTTGCCGTATGAATCACTGTTTTTGAAGGTTAATCACCAGCTTGTGGAATTTGGTATATGGGAATTCTTAAACTCCTGTTAATGGAGAATGGAGTTCTAGTGGGGAATCACACTGTAAGGAAACCATCAATGCTCAGAGATCATGGTGAAAACACTGACTACTGGGAGTGTCATGAGTAGAACATATGAGATGACTTATCTCCAAATTGAGCTATCAATCAACAGAATGATGCCACTGAACCCAAGTCATGTGATGAACCCATAATAGAGCTATGAGATGGGTCCCTTCCCTTGAAAGATCTGGTAACAGGTCACATTGAATTGAATAGCTCAGCCACTTGGCTGGTCCTGGTCCAGATGGGCCTGATAGCCCAGCCCGGCCTGGGCCAACAGTGGGGCCTCATCCTGATGGGTGGTGTTTGATTTTTTGTTCACATCTGGCTGCTGCCATTGTTTGGGGGCCGTCCTCGCTTTTAGGAGGCCTTTCCAGCTTCTGCTAAATCAATGGTATTCTTTAATGGGCCAGTCTTTAAATAAACTACTACCTAAAAAATGTAGCTAAGAAAAAAGAAAAAAAATAAAGTGTGTGTAATATCAGATGAGGTCAAACCATGTTGGCAAGGCATAACACTAGCACTTAATATGTAAACATTGATAATAGTATGTGAAGAGATGCCTGGTGATCATATCATGTTAGAGGTATGTTAATACAAAGATCTATTTTAAGAGAATAAAACCAACTGGTAATTTTATGTAAACTGACTGTTTATGGCCATAAACTTAAGACTTATTAATCGGCAGGCAGATCCTTTGAGGTTCCCGCTGAATTTCCTCGAGACTCAGATTTTCAACCATGAATGTGAGGACTCAGGAACACTCGCTGAAAATGTGGTTTGACAAATCTGCAACATCTAGCTGCTGAACTGGTGGATTTTCAACAGATAGATAAATGTATATTTATGATCGGCAATTTGAATTGTCTGCATATGATGTTTTAAGATCCATGGCATCGCTGTGAACTGCTTAAATGATGCGTAAATGGATCTTTGAGAAACTGATTATGAGTGACACTGGATCATGACTAAATCCCTGCCAGTCCCGTAAAGGTCATGACATGATGTAAGAAGTAACCTGCAGTCCCAAACACTATCTGATAATGGATGTGTATATCCTGGGTAGGTTCCACTATTTGTCTGAGACTTTAATGGGGTCCAAAAGAAAGAGTCACCATGAGGGCCTAGATTTTATGGTAGTATTGGTGACCTAATGGTTTCCATTTATCAACCTATTAACGAAAGGTTCAGTGTTTGAGAGATGTTAATTTATTGGTTTTTTAAATGTTATATGCATGGTTTGGTTATGGATTCAATACCAGTTATCAACTTCAATCTTTAGCTATTCTCCAATTTTGATGCAAAATATAGCCACCTGCATGACTGAGAGCTCAATTTTATTGGAGGTTGGGAATTAAAGGCCAAATTTGAAGAATGGGGTGGTTGTCATGCATTTTCGAGGAACATCTAGTGTTGTGTGGAGGTTCACACTCGTATATTTTGGATGCGCTCATATCAACGGGTCATTGTATATTTTGCTTGTGGCCATTAGTTTGGGACACTTTGTAGAAAGTTTTTGGGATTTTGAGTAAATATTATTTTGATCAAGTGTATGTATAGTCTGCGCATTGAGACTAATTCTATTTATATGTATATATATGTTTTAGACCTGAATTATTTTTTAATGTTTTTCTTAGATTACTCCAAGTGGAGTTTTGACAGTTTTGAAGAAATACAAAGTTGATATATATGGTGTAGGCTAAGTGGGTAGCCCCTTTTATGCCAAGTGTTGGATTTTGAAAAGAGTCCAAATGTTGTGGACTCATGATGAAAAAAAAAAAAAAGATGGTGGTCAATACAACCACACCGTGGAAATCAAAGGTGACAAGTTGGTAACAGAGCAAAGGGATAAATCCTTGGGAGATTAAAGGAAAATTCAATAGGTACACAGGATTCCTAGGCACACTTTAAGCTATGATGATGAGAACTTTGGTTTTTAGTGCTAGGATTGTGCTATTGGGTGATGATATGGGATTTCTTTCATATATGGTATGGTATAAGGCTTCCTAGCAAATGGCTAAATCTAGTGAAGGGTATTTTATGATAACATGTTTACTCCGAGATTATGTGACACATGTCGTGTGATTACAAGCATGATATAATGAGCTGAGATATTATAATGTTTGTATGGATTTCGTATAGTATTAGCTTACTAGTGTGTAATGATTCTTATACCATGTGCAATTGTTATGAATCTGCAAGACAGCTAGGTCAATACAAAGACGTGACAGCTTGTAATAAATGGATGTTTGAACCCTAGAGTTATTAATGTTCTTGTACCATGACATCGTGATAACCGACACAGTTCATTTTCTTATATAGACAATGAATAGATAGTTAAGGAGTGGACGACAAAGGGTCAGACAGCCTGTGAGATCCTCTTCACCACTCAAGAGGACGGGGTCGAGAGAGCGTGGCTACCTCCGAGGGTCATTCCTGAGAAGATGGACGTGGGCGCTGATCAAGGATTTCACACTTATTCCCAAAGTGTTTCGAGGTGGTGTCAATTTCTGAGGTCGAGCATTGGCTAAAGGAAGCGAAGAAGATTCTCGATGTTCGAAGTCCCCTGGAGCGGAGTTTCTGTAGTCCTTTATGTTGAGGGACGAGGGCCGATAGTTGTGGATATGGAGTGGTGGAACACTCCATGATGTGCCACACATGGGTGGACTCCTGCCAGGAGTTACTGAAGCCAAGTACTTTCCGAGGCCGCTAGGAGACAGTAAGAGATCTGAGTTTGTGCACTCAAAGCAGGGGCTATGGATCGTAGCCGAGTATACCCTCCCGCTTACTCTGTTGTCTGAGGTATGCACAAGATGTGGTGGCAAGCGAGCCAAATGAGAGCCGAAATGCTGCAGAGGCCTGAGGTTGAACATTCTGGCCCAAAATTTTCTATGAAGCTCGGGTGACTTACAAAGGAGTGCCATGCAATGAAATTTCAATACTGGTGAGGGAGCAATCGAGGTACAAAAGGAAAGAACAAGAATTCCAAAGCCAGACTTCAAATGGCGGATAAGAGGGCTGTTTACCAAGGATGAACTGGCCCACCTACGCCCCATACAACAGGGGTGTCGCTGAGTACATTTGGGGACATGGGGCCCTGACGCAGAAAAAGCTATGAGTGTGGTGCGACAGACACTTGAGGAGGTGGTGCCCTAGTTACGAATGAACACCCCAGCCCCTAAGGCCGCTTCGACCAAGAAACCATTCTGGCGTGAGTTCAAGGAGGATGTACCTCCAAGGAGATTCCAGAAAGGGAAAGACTGCGCCTACTTCGCCAAGTGTCCTCATAGCGTTGTCTTCGCCGCGGATGTTTCTGATCCAGAGCCTAATGTGCTAGTTGAAGGTATGGTTTTGTGTTATACATTTGGGCACATGTGTTGTTTGGATTATTCGGTGCATCACGCTCATTTATATCTACTTCTTTTGCTTCCACATTTCGACTTAGAGATCAGCACTACTTTCGCCCTTTGTTTTGCCGAGACACCTATGGTAAAGTATGATGGAAGCTATGGGGATGCAAGGGTTGTGTGTTGAAATGTTGGGATTACGGTCGTGATTGACTCTAGTACTCCTACATATGGCAAAATAGCTTTGACGGATTGTCGAATGGATTGGTTAACTCTACATCATGTACCCTGGGACTGCTTTTTCAAGAAGGTGACCTTCCGTATTGGCTAGGGTCACGGTCGCCTTTTATGCGATTTAGGGGCTGGTCAGACTCGATCGTTGAAAGAGATGGAGAAAAAGTGGATGAGAAAGAATGGGGGCCAGCACTTTCTTTTTACTATGCCGGGGGAGAGTAAAAGGAAGGTAGGGGTGGATTGTATCCCACAAGTGTGTGACTTTGCTGATGTATTTCCTGATGAGTTGCCGTGATTGCCTCCCATAGAGAGATGGAATTCTCCATCGATTTGTATCCCTGCAGATCGATCCTATTTCAATAGCTCCAGGGAGGCTCCAAATTTGAGCTTAAGGAGTTTAACTTACACCGCAAGAATTTAAAGGGTTCATCCGACCGAGTACCTCTCCTCAAGTTGCTCCAAAAGATTGTTTATGAAAAAGAAAGACCTGAACGCTACTAAGTATGTGGATGACCGAAAGTTAAATAGAGTAATCCAAGTGAAGAACAAGCACCCACTTCCTGGACGAGGATTTGTTTGACCGCTGAATCCGGCTTGCTTACTTCTCGAAGATCGATTCAAGATCCGGTATCATCAAGCAGAGTACGGACCCGAGATCCCGAAGACTGTTTTTCGCACGAGGTATGGACACTTCGAGTTTGTTGTCATGCCCTTTGGATTGACTAATGCTCCAGCTGCCTTTATGGATATGATGAATAGGATATGTCGTCCGTATCCGGACTGGGCCAGGGTAGTGTTTGTGGATCTACATCCCGATATTCCAAGGGTCGAAATGGTTACAGCAAGATTTGCAGCTTGGCACTACAAAAATCGAGAGAGAATCGCTTGTATGCCAAAACTAGAAGTGTGATTTTTGTTACAAGAAATCCAAGCTCCTAGGCACATGGTGTCTAAGGAAGGTATTTCCTCAAAGGATCCCAAAGGTCGAGAGGCCGTGATTAGGTGGGAGCGACCTAAGAGTGTCTTTGAGATACGCAGCCTTCCCTCGATCAATGTTACGCCACTGGCGATTTATCGAGAACTTCTCCTGTGGTTTGTTGTCCAATGACTAGACTAACACTAAGGGAGTGAGCTTTGACCTGAAATGACAAAGTGTGAGGAGTCTTTCCAGAGCCGAAAGAGATCGACTACGGTGTTACTATCTGGAGTGCCAGGAAATGTACACCTGCTTTCCTCGTGGATACACTCAAGGCGTGGTCAGTGTGTACTTACGCTCTAGGCAATTGGAAGAAACATAAGAGAATTACTCCACGCATGATTTAGAGCTTGTCAGAAGTTTGGCCGTAAGTTATGGCGCACTACTTCATGGTGAAAGCTCAAAGTGTTCTCTGACCACAAGAGTTTGAAGTATATATTTACGCAGAGAGATTTGAATGCCAAAGAGAAGGTGGATGGAGACACTTGAAGACTTTGACTTTTCTTTGCAATACCAACCGGGTAAAGCAATGTGGTCGCTGATGCCTTGAGTAGAAAATCAAGGAGCATCCTTTCTGCCTACGGCTTATGAGTGTAAGATGTATGATTACATCGTTGAGTTCCACCTGCTTTGATGGGGATTTGCTTCCAAGGCATGTTTTTTATACGTTGGTAGCCCACCCACGCTCTTTTAGAGTCATCGAGGCCTAGAGGAGTGATAAGAAGCTTGAGGGCACACCGCCGCAAAGCAGGTAGCCGTGATGCACCAAGCGGTGGCATTCATGCAAATGGAGGAATCTATTTCCTCACGCATTGTTTGCAGCTTCTGATGATGCACAGCTGAGAGAAGAGGTGATGAGGGAAGCTCATCACTCTTCTGCTCACGGTGACATCCGGGTGAGACAAAAAGATGTACCAATGACAGGCGCCCAATTTTGGTGGCATGGGATGAAGAGAGACGTAGCGAGTTTTGTCTCCAAGTGTTTGACGTGCCAACAAGTGAAAGTTGAGCACCAGAGACCAGCAGGTCATGCTGCTACCGCTGCACGGAAATGGGATTCATGCAGGACGATAGACTTCGTGACCGGGCTCCGCCCAAGACTCACTGTAAGATGGTGTTTGGGTGGTTGTCACCACACTAAACGCACATTTTTATAATAAGGACCACTGACTCTATTCTTACTTTGAGCAAGTTGTATGTGAGGGAGATTGTGAGGTTGCATGGTGTACCTCTCTCTCCATTGTGTCATATAGGGACTCGAGGTTTACGTCCCGATTCAAATTTTTGGTATGCAAAAGCTTTAGAAATCCAGTTTTTTTGACAATTAAGAATTTATATTACCAAAGGCAACGCCACCAAATATAAAGGCAAAGAGGCCTCAGCCATGAACGGGCAGGTAAAGAAAAGCCTGGACGGCACTCCCTATAAATATGAACAGTAACAGTCCGAACATCACAAAGCCCCTAACAAAACACAAGCCCACAATCCGGGCAAAAAGAAACAAATCAAATATAACCGGTAAGGCAATAAGGCCCCCACAATCACAAATCAAGCAACCAACCTACCATGAGATAAAATATTAATGGGGAAGATTCACCCTCACACATTGATCCGCTTGCGTGACTATCAAACCTTCCAATACCGTAAATACGAAGCTCCTAACATCATCATAAAATGAGGCGAAAAATATGTCACTGAGCATAGTTGCCTCTTTGAATTCTTCTATTCCATGACCCCACAAGTGGTAAGAGAGAGCACCCCATGCAATCTTCCTTGTAATAGAGCCAAGGACTTTCCCTTGATGGCAATTACCCATAAGAGTCTCTGCTCTCCTACCCTGAGTTCTAGAGACCCCACAACCATAGAATCCTCCGCCAAATACCAATTTCGTGAAATGGCAACTCGAAGAAAAGATGGTTCCTGCCTTCAACATTAGCACGACAAATGGCTACGTGATATAGAATTGTGAGACCCCACTGAGAAGTTTCTCCCGGGTGGCAACCAACTGCTCCGAATCCACAACTGTGCACAATGAAAGCATGCCTCCTGATGGCTTGGGGGAACCAGATCGAATAGTGCCAATTAACAAACGGCTTCTTTAGCCTAAAGTGGTTCCAAGCAGAGCTTACAAAACCTGCATGATCCGGGGTCCAAGAGATAGTATCCTATAGGCATCGATATGGTAATTGGGTACAACTGCTCTCATAGCAATAAGGTCCCCCGACTAGCGATAGGCCGGTCCCACCCCCCACATCAATAACTTCTCAAATTACTGAGCATTACAAATGAATCAGCAGAGTCAAGGCCAAGATCCCCGCCACCATAATGGGGTGGAAGGAGAGCACCAACCGGTTCCGTAAATCATGCCATAAAAAGGTCGCGCTCCGTCACCACCTTGTGCTTTGGCGAGGGCCTCGATCCTCTGTTAGGTTGATTTTCCGCTAACTCCATAAACAACTCGTAGGGACCTTGCATTCCGTGAGACTCCCCCGTAGTCAACCTCCGCACCCACGCTACCCATAAGGAGTCCTTCTGTAGAACAGATTCCAGATATGTCGGCAACATTTGAATCATTCAGTCTTTTTAACACGCTCTGAGGCCCAAACCGCCTCCTCCGGAAGACACACTCCACCCCCAATTGATCTTGGGCACGACGAGCGCTCCCTAATTTCCTGCACCATAAGAAGCCGCTTAATAACTCAAGCCAATCTTAGATATAGTATACTGGGAATAATAAACAAGACTAGCATAATTGTATACTCGATAGATCTTACTGGTCAACTCAGAATCCAAGACAGATAGAGAGTTGTTAGTCCAAGACCTACCTGGGCCGTAATTCTCGACAAGAGGCATACAATCACTGAGAGAGCCTTGTAGAAACTGAGGGACTCCCAAATATCTCATAGGAAACCCGCCGCACCGAACCCTCGTGGCGCTCAACAAGTCAAGGCACTTAACTCCATCAGAACGCCAGAGGTAATGGCACTTTTCTGCTTGTTCACTTGAAGCCCCTTGGCAGTAGGCTTCCGCAACCCGTTAATTCTTTCCACAGAAGACCTGAACACCGGAATGCGCCCCAATTAAACCCTTCCTTTGATCTCAAAGCATTAGCAGCTAAGTTGATTTCTATCCTGGTGAAACCGAAACCCTTTCCTATTGCTGCCACAGCCAAGTATGATCCGGAAAAGGCCCCGCCAGGAGGATGAATAAAAGGCATAATGGGTCCCCCCCGCTCTAACCTCCACGCTGCTAGCAAAAAACCCCGCAAGCTCACCATTTACCGAAATAGAGAAGGACGGGGTAGTGATACGCCATAAATACATTTCCAAAAGGTGAGAAGGGGTACCCATACAGAGAGAATACTCAAGATACAACCCCCACCTAACTCGTGTCGATGTCTCTCATGGATGTCAACCTTTCATCGCACACCGAGGACCCATATCACGCATGGTAGTTTAACATAAGGTCTTCGTGATATGACATTGCTCCAATGCCCGACCTTGTACAAGTTGCATCAAGGAAATGATAATATCCGGGATACAATCGTTTAACTCGCAAAGAATGATCTTCGAGATGCACTTATGATAGTGTTGCAACAAGAAATAGCCTGTAATCGTGCATGGAACCAGGATTGGGAACCTTAGGCACCAAAGCTATAACTCAAGAGCACCACCCCGCCGGGCCATACTTCCAAATTCAAAAAGGAACTCACAATGCCAAGAAACATCACTTCCCAATAATGCCCTGTCGCCTTGAAAACGTGAGGAAAGATTCGGGCCAGGAGCTTTGGAATCATCAATGGAAAATGGCTTCCTTAATCTCCTCTATGGGAAATTGTTTTATCTGGAAGGTATCCATATGCTGAGGTGACCACCTGAAGCCATCCAAGCTATTTAAATACTAGGAGTGGTTAGCTGAGGGTTCATCAGAACATAAAATAATCTTGAAGTGTCTCATAGCCTTCAACATGGCAACCGGTCTTCGCCTGCATCCATTCGCCATAGTAATAACCTTTAAAGCACTCCTAGCATTACGAGCTGACAAAATTTTTGGAAGAATAGTGTTCCGATCCCTGAAGTTTGGGCTTATCAACTCTAGATTTTTTGCCTAAGAAACCCTCCTCAAGAATCCACAATTCATGATAATTTTAAGCACCTCTCATTTTCCCCAAAGATGGGATTAGAGAGACCGTTGGCTACGCAGATTGGTCCCGCAAAGTGCCTGTCTCGTCGCCACAACGCGCCTCATGCAAAACCACTAAAAGATCTAATTGAAGGCTTTAGTGGTGGCTTACACTTTTCAAATTTAAGGTCACCACAACATGGGAGTAACAAGACTTCATAACTCCACGCTCCTTTATAAGCCCAATGAAGCTCTGGATGATCACCGTAAATTAAAGAATTTGAAGGGGATTATTTCGGGCCCCGGACTGATTTTCCTTCTCGTGACCGTAAATCAAGGGGCACACCGAGAACCGGGGGGAGAACTTCCGTGAATGCATTGGGGAATATATCCAAGCTGCACTCATTTTGAAGGCATCTGTCTAACTTCCTAGCTATGAGGTTAACACCGCTGACGTCAACGTCAATAAAGTGCCCCAAGAAAGGAACATCCGCAAGCTCATGGAGAACAAATTGTAGTCATTCATGGCCGGCCATTCCACCGTGTTGCCCCGACCTTTAACTGCAACGTGGTATTGAAATCGCTCCGCAATCATCCGGGTGATTTCGCCAACCAAGGGCTCACACCATAAGAGACGGCGCCAGCACTCTTTCCTGGTCCATGTAGTTGCTAGAGCGATACCGCCTAAATCAAGGCGTTGAAAAATACCCATTTTTCGCCGGGCCCGACCCCTTCCTCTCATGCTCGTCCCGCCAAGCGAGAATTGCCGCCACCAGGAGTGACTTCGTGAAATCCAAAGGGCTGGAATTGAGTTTGCCAGGCGCCGCCATTCGCATCTGAGCTCGTCGGGGCTAAGCCAAGCTTTGTCTTGTCAGCGTCACCGATGCCGACCCCAACAAATAGTTTCAGGCCGGGCGCTCAGACGTCACATGAGTTCCAACGGCTGATCCGAGCTCGCGCGCGCCATACGCATCTCGTCTGTCAGGCGTAGCCAAGCTTCGCTTTTCTCGGCCGCAGAGTGCTTATGCTTCGTCCGATGATGGCTTCAACAAAGACTCCGAGAACCTTGATCCGTCTAATGGAGACGCGAGTCCCCTCCGAGGAGCGCACCGATTGCAAACTACACCACCGTGTTCTATTTGGGGTGAACACGCCATGGTTGTGCGCTTGACGTTGGTTCCTTTCGGGGAACCCAAGACCGAGAGATCCCATCTCGGGAGGCCGGGGCGATGCGTGGACTTCTCCACTAACACCGCACTTCACCACCGAGAGGCGAAGATGCGTGGACCCCCTCCACCAACACGGACCCACTGCAAGTGACCATCCTTCGATGCGTTGACCAATTTGGTTTGCAAGGGAGCATTCCATCGCAGACTGGTAATGGATTCATGTGGGGTTTTCCTTATTGCCTTTCATGGTTGAACATTAGGAGGACTTTAGGAACGGAGTTGAGATTGAGTACAGCATTTCACCCTCGGTGACAGACGTCGAGAGAGTGATTCGATTACGGAAGATATGCTTAGAGCATGTGTTAGACTTAAGGGAGTTGGATGGACCATTTGCCTACGATTGAGTTGCGTATAATAATAGTTTCGGAAGCGTGTGGGATGGCACCATATGAAGCTCTTTTATGGAAGGCCGTATGGATCGCTGTGTGTTTGGGCCGAATCGAGGAGGCTACTTTGATTGGTGAGGAGTTGGTGCGGAAAGCGGCCGAGAAGATAAGGGTGATCAGGTAGAAAGGCTCTTGGCGGCCTGAGGCTTGACCGAGAAAAGTTTATGCGTACGGGAGAGACCCTTAGAGTTTCAGGGTTGGGGACCATGTGTTTTTGAGAGTGTCGCCTCGCGAGATATTTCGTTTTGGTAAAAAGGGGAAACTGGCCCCTAGGTACATTGGTCCGTTTGAGATTCTCCAAAGAGTTGGAGAGGTAGCTTACCAGTTAGCTCTTCCGCCGCAGTTGTTTGGGATACATGATGTATTCCACATTTCATTGTTGCGGAAGTATGAGCCAGATGTTTCGCACATACTAGATTGGCAAGAGCTGAATTTGAGAGAATGAAATGAAGGCGACGAGAGTGCGATGCGAGGAGCAGCGTGTTGGAACAAAATTATTCCCGCTAGTGAGGAGTGTTATGGGAACACCATGGAGTGGAAAGCTGCATGGGAACTAGAAGAAGATGTGAAGAAGAATATCCGAGACTCTTCACGGGCTAGTACGAGTTTAATTTCGAGGGACGAGTGCAGGTAAGGAGGAATGTAACACAATATATGTTTTGTTATATTCAAGTGATGCGGGAGCATCGTAAACACACCAAACATTAGAATTCAGTACTAATTATTGAAGAATTGCATTGGGGAGGTCAGACGCATTGAATACATGTGAAAACTCCTTTTTTGGACCTCATTTGGGCCTTGGAAAGTAACGTGGTCGGACTTGGACAAACCCACGATGTGGAGGCTGTATTTATTTTAAGTTCTTTATTTATTTTAAGTTTGCTTTATTTATCTTAGAAAGTTTGCTTTATTTACTTTTAGAAAGGTTCTTTATTTATTTTAGGAAGATTTGCTTTATTTATTTTAGAAAGTTTTCTTTTAGGGTTGCTTTTTGTAATTTAGAAAGTTTCTTTTCTAGTTAAAGTAGAAGTTGTTTGTAATTTAGAAAGGTTCTTTTCTAGTTAAAGTAAGTTGCTTTTGATTTAGAAAGTATGGGGATATGCCCCCTAATGTAGTTTATTGAAAAATCAGTTCAAGTTTAATAATATTTGCAGATTTCTTTTTTTAAGAGTTCTCTCTTGTTCTCTTATCTCTTGGTGGATTCCTTGAGGCGAGTTCGTGGCTTCTCATACCTAGGTGGATTCCTTGGTGGTGAAGTCTTTATAAACTTATCGATCAGCAGTCCATAGTTGATTATGGCCTTCGCCCAGAATCACATTTATCTTGTGTGGATCGTTTCGTGCCGGTAAGTAACAACTCTTGTGCAAACTCTACTCTTCTCACCATCTCATCTTTTCTTTAAACTTTCCATAACCATATTTTCAACCTCAACCCAAAACTTTCAAATCTTCGTTCATTTTACTATTCTTCCTAAAATACCCTTCCCTTATATACCATAAAGTCGCCTTTCTTAACTTAGAAAATCTCAATATTCGTCTATAACCTATTTTGGCCAAAACTACCCCAAACCCATAGCTGACTTACCTAAATACGGATCATCCATCACGGTCCCAACCTTGCATCAAAGTGGTATCAGAGCTCATGGATTGATGGCTGATCATAAACTAAACGGTGTACTTGATGCTAGAGACAAGATCTCTAGATACGGTGCTCTTGAAGAGAGTGCTCTTGAAGGATCAAGGTTTATGTTGGTAGGTATAAGAATATGTGTGATTCGAGTGGTGAAGTAGTAATAAACCAATTGGGTAATTTTATGTAACCCGGATTTTTTTTTTTTTTTTTTTTTGGATAATTATGTAACCCGGATTGTTTGAGGCTAAGAAATCTTATGACTTGTTAATTGCAGATCCTTTGGAGTAGCCTCGGTTTGACTTCCTTGGGAGACTTGTGGATTTTGAATCCAAGGAGGTAGGATCTTCTTAACCATCTCACATACCATGGTTTGTGAAATTACGTACCATTCCATGCTTGAGCTGTGTGATTTTCTAACGATATATATAAATGTGTATATTTTTATATCTATGGAATTCTTTGAATTAAGCCGGTACATGATGTTTTTAAATATCCGTAATGGGTGAATGCTTTGTGAAATTGTTTTAAACATGACATGGGTATGGGAGGCGTAGAAGTCGGGATTGATGTAGTGGACCGGACTATGACTAGTCCACGGGTTGTAGTCGAAAGGTCCTGATTACGGGATGTGGGCATATCCACAGGTGGTAAGTCCCGGCAATTTGTCCTTCACGGGATGTGACATATCCACAGGTAGTAAGTCAAGCAATTTGTCGTTGTTCGAGGGATGATCGGCTAGTCCCTGGTGAAAGCCCAAAGAGTGTGATGAGGTTCGAGATGGTGGTAGTATTGCATCCATTTGTTTCCGCATCAACCTATTAGTGAAAATGCTCATGTTTTGAGATGTGTTGAATTATTTGTTTTTTGAAATGTTTTATGGCATGGCTTGTTATGGGATTCCTCTTGAGTTGTCGGAACTCACCCCATTATTCCCTCCACCTTAGATGCAGGCAAGGCCAATTGCATGACTTGGAGGTTGAAGACTTGCGGGGTTTTGGAGGTTGGGGTGTGATCAACTATAGTATCTTGGTGGTTGCTCATGCATTTTGAGAACATCTAGTGTTGTGTGGAGAGTTCACCTTGTATATAGAATATGCAACGACCTCCTACAAACATAGGAAAAGGACATCAGCCGAGAAGCAAACAACCATTCGAAATGCTGCACGCTGGCAATCAGCGGCCACTAGCAATCGACAGCCCACACAACAAACCCACAATACGGGCAACCAAGCATAAGACAAGGAGATAACCTGGCCCACATCCGGGCACAAGAGACAAACAAACCGCCCTAGCCGCTGCAAGCAACCAAAAACCGGCTAGGAACACCGCGGGCGATTTAGTCAATCCCCACAATATAGGGAATGTTGGGATCCCCATCACTGCTAGCATTAGCAGACTTGGCACCATGTCTTTGCTTTTTCAGCTTCTTAAGCTTCTTCTTGGACAGCGCCAATGACGGATAGTCCAACTCATCAATTATCTTGATATTTTTAAACGTTACACATTTAGGCGAAGAGTCAGGAATTACGCCACAGGCGGGCACAGTGCGAAAGAATCAATGATCAACCGCCCAAAGGGGTTACTACACCATCGATAGTGGGACCTGGAACATCTGGAATCGAAGGAGATCCATAACCCGGATCCACGTCTATACCTAATGTTCCAGCATCCCCACAATTCGCAAGGCACTCAAAGGTATTGCCAGATAGCCTTGTAGGGATAACATCACCATTTACCTTCTACCATGCTCCTCAGGGACCATCCTTAAGCGGGAAGTAATGGGAGGTCACTATATCAGCAACCACTCTGTCGGAAACATTAGTTGGAGTAGTTCTTGCAACATTCACGCATCCAGTTGTAGGCCCAACACCATTTAGATCCGACTTCACAGCATGGCACTTCAACCGACTATGTCCAAATATCTTACAATGGGAGCAGTTCTGCGGAATCCATGGGTATTCAATTCTAATAGTTGAATACTGACCATTTCCCAGGTCCAATAAGACAGATGTAGGGAACTCACAGTTCACATCAACTTCAATGCATATCCTTGCAAATGATAACCTTGAGTGGTTCTCAGTAGGAGTGTCAAGGTGTAGGGGAATGCCCACCGCGCTTGCTATGTACCCAAGGCTAATGCTTGATCCGATGGCTCGGTGGGATGTTGAAAAACTTTACCCAAATAGGGAGGGAGGTGAGCTGAACATTGAGCATTTCCATGCCTGGCCTCTAAATTCGCATAATAATTGGTCTACCAGCAAGAATCCAAGGGCCATTTTCCAGGACCCAATCTCGAGCATCCCGGTCCCTGAACCGGAAAATATACAACCCATCTGTGGTGAAAATCTCAGGCTTCTCATGCTTGCCCCATAGTCTATCAACAAATGAACGAACCACATGTATGGGAAGACGTTTGTCAAAGAACTGACCAACGAGGCATCCCTCCCAAATACCCACACCTTTGACTACCGCCTCAGCAGGAGGGTTTACAATCATCATCCCATCCACTCTAGATGGGGATGCAAAAACCAATGGGCATTTAGACTTGGGACCGTGATGAGACCTCAATTTGGTGTAGAGGGACCTTTGGCATCCACAGTCCGTCGGCTAGACTCTCTCTAGGATCCCCGGATGGAATGCCAGCCATAGGAACCTCATTGCCCTTACAAAACGCTCCTTTACCAGAACGGCGGGTCCCGGCCGGCCGGGCGGCCCGGAAATCCCCACCCCAAGGTGTGTGGGGAATGCGGCGATTATTTACTTTCAGCTATACTTTCAAAAGCGAGAGGAATTCATCGAGTGGTGAAGTGAATTACCTTGACCCGGCCCAGACCGGTGTTAACATCTACATGGAGATGGCATCAGCAGTCATTATCATAGCGACCCCGGCAGAGTGGTAGGAACGAGGAGGTCGATTGGGGCCTCCATACCCCACATCCCCATGGCGGGAGCGCTATTCGATCGCCAACCTCGGATGCAGAAGCGACCGCATACAGGTGGATCGCTGGATCCCGATGTAAGTCTGACAATGCGATCTGCGGCAGTGGCTCTGAAACAATGCGACTCTTGAGAAACGGCGGCATACGCCATGGAGCACGGCGACCTCTTGACGCACGGCACCGAGGCGGAATCGGCATAAACGTCCTTTGCGGTTCGAAACACCTCCTTTATGGGAGGGGCTGCACCAGCGATGGTGACTCCACAGTGCGGTAGGAGAAACCCACCATCAACATTCTCCTTTTGGGTCACAAAAGGAGTAACCCGTTTTTGCCAGTGGCTATTCCTCTTGGTCAAAGCCCCATGGCCGCCTGACCCCACCATAGTCAACCCAAGCTAGGACGATCGCCACGGGCCGCCCTAGAGAGCATCTCGCCAGTTGGCAAGGCAGAGGGAGGTCTCGAGTTTTTTGGAAAGAGTTGTTTTGTTTTATGATTTTGTTGTTTTTCTTTTAGAAATATTTGCTCCAATATTTTATTCTATCCCTTTTAGGAAGATTTGCTTTATTTATTTTAGAAAGTTTTCTTTTAGGAGTTGCTTTGTAATTTAAAGTTTCTTTTCCTAAATTAAAGTGAAATTGTTCTTTGTAATTTAGAAAGTTTATTTTCTAGTTAAAGTAGAAGTTGCTTTTTTGATTTAGAAATATGGGGCTATATATACCCCCTAATGTAGTCTTTGACAATCAATTCAAGTTTAAGAATATTTTCGGATTTCTCTTTTAAGAGTTCTCTCTTGTTCTCTTATCTGCTTGGGTGGATTCCTTGAGGGCCGAGTTCGTGGCTTCTCATACCTAGGTGGATTCCTTGGTAGCGAAGTCTTGAAGCTTATCAATCAACTCGTCAAAGTTGATTGTGGGCGCCTCTCACTCCATCATCGATCTTGTGTGGATCGTTTCATTAATAGGTAAGTAACCACTCTTGTGCAGAAACTCTACTCTCCTCACCATCTCATCTTTTCTTTAAACTTTCCATAACCAAATTTTCAACCTCAATCCAAAACCTTCCAAATCTTGTTCCATACTACTAAAACCTTCCTAAATACCCCTTTTCCCTTATATACCATAAATTCACCTTTCTTAACTTAGAAAATCTCCAAAATTCGTCCATAACCTATTTTGTGAAAACTACCCCGAGCCCATATTTTGACTTACCTAAACTTAAGATCGTATCGCGGTCCCAACCTTTCATCACCCAGCCCAATGTTCAGCCTATATTTTGGCTGAGAACTTTATTTTATTAAATTCTAGACTATTGAGCTTTCCGTAGAATACCAGAGTAGTGGAGTTCGGGCGAGAAAGTTATGGCCGTCCAAAGTTGACACGACCGATTCACAAGGGTGTGCGGAAATTTGGGCTGTAGTTTGCCATCTGCTCGGGATTTTTGCCATGCGAACCACGGTGTTCGGTCTTGAACAGTCCGAAACCAGCCCAGTCTTTGACCATCACACAATCACGACAAACCACACAACATCCAAAGTCGCTCGAAAAATCGGACGAAACGTAGGCCATTACACGGCCCCTAGGCGTAAAATAACCCGAGTAGGAGGAAACCTACCTCTTGTAGCGCAGTTCCGGGTTCTTTAAGTCAGGATGCGCTCACTCTGTGACACTTTCCTTCCTCTTCCTCTTTCTTTCCTCTCTTGCTCCCCTTTCTTCTTTCTTCTTTCCTTTCCTCCTCCTTTCCTCCCTTCCTCCTTTCCTCTCCTCCTTTCTCTTCTCCTTTCCTCCTCCTTCTCCTTCCCTCCCTTCCTCTTCTCCTTGCTCCACGGGTAGTTTGGAGCTCTCACTACTCCACCAACAGCCCGTGAGCTCATATACTAGGCATGGCAAGAGCCATGCATGTCACACACATGGCATGCCATGTGTCACACACATGCCTTTGCCATGCATTGTGACACATGGCTTGCCATGTGTCCTCCTGTAACTTTGCCATGTCCACGACATGGTCATGAGTGTCGTCCACATGGCTCGCCATGTGTGCTTATTTACGCTTGCTCGAAAATACGTGAAATTCCGACTATCTCGAATTCACGAAATTGGCCCAGGTAGATAATTTTCATGAGACGATTCCAACGGTGCAATCCATTTTGTCATCCGAGATCTAGAAAAATCTCAACTTTTCTTTGGACTATTCCAGTAAACTACCGTGTTGCCCCCTTTTTATCTGAAAATTTTAAATTTAAAATTTTCACGGGTTTTACATCTACTTTCCTCACCATCTCATCTTTTCTCTAAACTTTCAATAACCAAACTTTCAACCTCAACCCAAAACTTTCAAAATCTTGTTCCATATCACTAAAACCTTCCTAAATACCTTTTTTTTCCCCTTATATACCATAAATTTACCTTTCTTAACTTAGAAAATCTCCAAAATTCGTCCATAACCTATTTTGACCCAAGAAAACTACCCCAAACCCATATTTTGACTTACCTAAACTTCTGGATCATCCATCACGGTCCCAACCTTGCATCACACCCTCATGCATGAGCATGAAAGTGGTTGAAATTGTGGCATGGAGAACACTTGGTGTGATTGACCAGAGTGTGAACAGATTGGTGTTAGGTGTGCTCCCCTAGGTCAAACCAACTTGGTAGTTTGAGGAGAGATTCCAAACAATTCGTAGACAAGAGGAGAAGAAAGAAAAGAAAGAAAAGAAAGAAAGTGATGCAGGAGCTTCTATAAACACACCGAACATTGGGAATTCAGCCCTAATTATTGAAGAATTGGATTGGGGAGGTCAAGACGCATTGAATACATGTGAAACTCCTTTTTGGACCTCATTTGGGCCTTGGAAGGCAAAAACGTGGTGGAGACTTGGACAAACCCACGATGTGGAGCCTCCATATTGGTTTAGAAAGATTTGCCACAGGATCTTCTTGAGGATTTGTTTTATGATTCTGTTGTATTTCTTTTAGATATATTTGCTCCACTATTTTATTCTATCCCTTTTAGGAAGATTTGCTTTATTTATTTTAGTTAGTTTTTTTTTAGGAGTTGCTTTTGTATTCCAGAAAGTTTTATAACCTAGTTAAAAAGTAAGTTGTTCTTTGTAATTTAAGAAAGTTTCTTTCCTAGTTAAAGTAGAAGTTGCTTTTTTGATTTAGAAAGTATGGGGCTATATATACCCCTAATGTAGTCTTTTGTGTCAGTTCAAGTTTAATAATATTTTCGATTTCTACTTTTAAGAGTTCTCTCTTTGATTCTCTTATCTCTTGGGTGGATTCCCTTGAGGGCGAGTTCGAGTAGCTTCTCATACCTAGGTGGATTCCTTCAGTGGCGAAGTGCTGTCCAGGCTTATCAATCAACCCGTCCATAGTTGATTGGCGCCTTCCTCCATCATCTATCTTGTGTGGATCGTTTCATTAAGCCAGAGTGAAAGTAACCGCTCTTGTGCAACCTCTACTCTCCTCACCTCTCATCTTTTCTCTAAACTTTCCACTAACCAATTTTTCAGCACTTAACCCAAAACTTTCAAATCTTGTTCATACTCTTAAACCTTCCTAAGCCCTTTTCCCTTTATACCATAAATTTACCTTTCTTAACTTAGAAAATCTCAAAATTCGTCCATAACCTATTTTGGCCAAGTAAACTACCCCCGAACCCATATTTTGACTTACCTAAACTTCGAGATCATCATCCGGGTCCCAACCTTGCATCGAGAAGAAAAGAGAAAGAAAGGAAGAAAAGAAAACAGAAGAAAGAAGAAAGGACGGAGGAGGAAGCTTTTCCTCCATTGTTTTCAGATTTGGGTGGATCAAGAACTGGTCCTACACACTTCAAGATGTGAGGGATCTTTCCTCCTTGGTTATTTCCTTGTTTGGGGCCATGGAAATGGCATTTGGTAAAATGCAAATAAACTAAGGAAATAAAACTCTCTCGAAATGGGAGAAGGGGTTTTCCCTC
Source organism: Tetrastigma voinierianum (assembly GCA_016808115.1). Classification (NCBI taxonomy): domain Eukaryota; kingdom Viridiplantae; phylum Streptophyta; class Magnoliopsida; order Vitales; family Vitaceae; genus Tetrastigma; species Tetrastigma voinierianum. The sequence continues at coordinate 237,157 of JAEQBH010000197.1, read as the reverse complement.
TCTCTCTCTCGAAATGGGTTTTCCGATGGTGTCTCTGGTGATATGCCGGAATCAGAAAGATGTTAGGGCTTGATCGCGCGATACCAAAAGCGGGGTTCCCCCTCTCCCCCGTAAAGGGAAGGCCCATTTGAAGGGTTTCCTCAGATCTAGTTTTGAGATGAGACCATTGCGGGATTGAGCTCCACTGCAAGGGTCCGTGTCGAGGCCTCGGTTAGATGCAGGTTTTCCATTGTCCAGTTGTGGCCAGGAAAAACCAACGATTAATCGATGCAGCGGGTTGTTGGGATGGGTCCCCAGAATGTTGGGGGTTGACCACACGTGGTTTTTTTTTGGATAAGTGTCGTTTATTTCCAAAAGGCAAAGCCTGACCAAGAATACGAGCCCAAGGCCCAAAAAAAAAAAAAGAAAAATGGACAGAACCTCCCCTAAAAACTAAGGAGAAGGCAAAACCCCGAAACAACCAACAACAATCAAGGACAACAAAACAACAAAACCAAACATCCACCCACATCCCGGGCAGAGACACCACACCCCAAAGCCCAGCCCACAATTTGGGCTAAGGCACCCCAGGCCCAACATAGACAAGGACCCAACCGACCATGAAACCATAAATCAACCACATGAAACACCAATGCAAAATAGTAGAGGAAGGGCCATCTCTCACACATAGCTGTTCATGGATTATCCACCACTTTATGGAAACTTGAGATTCTCAACGACATCATTACAAATGAGATGAAAAATAGCGTCATCTGGAGAATAGATGTTCTCATAGATTCTACTATTCCGTTGTCTCCACAAGTGATAAATGGTAGCGCCCCACGCAATCCTCTTGATAGAACAAAAGGATTTCCCTTTAGTAGCAATTACCCACGCAGAACTCATTCTCCCAATTAGTGGCATTCTAAATTCCCACATAACCTTAAAATTCTCAACCAAATACCGGCTGATGAATTGGCAGCAAAAACAAAGTGAATCTGTCTTCAACATTAGCTCGGCAAAAAACACAAGACATAGAGTTGATCATGCCACTGAAGCTTATCTTGCATAACCAATCATCTGAATAGCCATCAGTTAATAATCACATGTCTCACGATAGCTTGGGGATACCATATCGTAAAGTGCCAGTTGACCACCGGCTTCTTTGGCCTAAAATTGTTCCAAGCTGAGTTAACAGTGAATACCCCAGAAGGAGCAAGTGTCCACGAGATAAAATCCTCTCTAGTGAGGTTTGGAAGAATCTAAACCCCGATGGGTGCAGGGGTTTCCCTCTCTCTCTCCCGAGATGGGGTTCATGGCGAAAGCATCTGTTCTTCGTTTTTTTCTTTGATTTCCGATCCCTTTCCAAGGGAACATGGTTTTTATGTGGGTTCCGTTCCCTTCTCAAGGGAACAAGTTTATTATGGGAGCAACTTGCTGGAAGGGATTATATTTCCTTGTGTGTGAGCATCCTACCCAAAAAAGGGTATGAGTATGACATCAACACAGGCTTCTTTGAATCCGGTGCCGGGGCTTTGTCCACGCATGGATGCCATACCCAAAAAGGGGTTTTCCTTCTGCGATGGAAAGTTTGACTCACGAGCGGCGTGGGCGATATCTCGGGTATACGCCGCAAAGATCAAAATACGTCAGGCGGTCGCCGTGTGTGATCTTGTAAACTGCCGGTTGCCCGTCGTAGTGCGGCGAAGATAGCGTCGCTCGTGCCTCAGATCCAGTCGGAGCGAAGATGCAAGGGCCCGATCGTGGCGATGGCGACAATAGGAAGCGTTAGGTGAAATGGAAGTCGGCCGATGGGTTCCACGGCCGGCGTCGACCAGCGGTCTTGCTTGTCTCCGCAGTATGCTTACGGATCTCGGATCCGTTCGAGGTTGTCGGTAGCGACGCGCCAGTGGGTCCCACGTTAGATGCATCGCGGGAGTGGCGATAGGGACGGTATGGCTATATATTTGTTTGTTCCGGTAGGAGCGGCCCAAATCCGGCGGTATTGGGTCTGGTAGTCGAGAGAGTTCGGTTCGTTTTTCGAAAGGCGGATTTGTCAAGATGCGAGACATGGTGTGCGGCAGGCATTGCACTTTGGGCGGTGCTGAAGTGTGGTAGTCGGTGGTGTCAGGGTACCCGGTTCTTGAGATTCGATCAATGATCGATAGTCTTTCACGAATGGCTCATGCAACACTGGCATCGTGGCCCAGCGGTTGGTGCGGGTTGTGGGTTGTGTGGTTTCCCTGATTTGTTCCATTGGTGGGATTGGTTGCCTTGTGGCTGATGGTTTGGCTCATTGGGTTCTCGTTGTTGGTACTCTTCCGAGAGTTTCAACCTTGCTATTTGAAGATGGATCTACTGATTTGTTTGTCCATGTTCGTGTTATGGTGGTTAATGCGGTTGTTCCTGTTTCTCTTGGGTCTTTGGTTATGTGGGGAGTTGTGGGCGGGTTGTTTGTGGTTTCGGGTGCCGGAGGTGTGGGCTTGAGTTATACGTGGTTGGTATCTTGTTTAGCATCTTGGTTGCCACATGCGTGGGGTATGGATTTAGTGATTCTTGTTCGGTGATGCTCTTCTCCTATGTTTTAGGGGAGGAGTGTTGTCAGTTTGTCGTTCTCTGGTGGCCTTTGGCCGTGTATTGCCTTTTCTAGTTTTTAGAAGTCTTTGTCAGTTGTCCCGGTTCTGAGGGGCCTTTGAGCCTTGTATTATCGTGTAGTTGTGTTTCTTGCTTTGGAAATAAATTCTTACTTATCCAAAAAAAAAAAAAAAAAAAAAAAATCCTCTCTTGTGTCATCAAGGCGATAGTTGGCACAACTATTCTTGATAGCAATAAGGTCGGCAGAGTTCGCAATTGGCCAATTCCATCTACCATCATCAATAACCTCATTACCACGAGCATTATTATGAATAAACAATCATGATTCAGTCTCCATAGTAAGGAAGGAGGGACCAGTAGGGTTCGAGATAAATGCCATAAAAGTCCCAGATACCATTGTGCCCCTTGTGCTTGATGAAGGGACTGATCCTATCTCTCAGCTGAAGCAATTTTCGCTAACTCCACGAGCAAATCGAAGGGATTTTAGCACACCACATGCTCCCGCGTCTCATATACATCCTCCGCACCCATGCGACCTATAAAGAGTCCTTCCTATAAAATAGATTCCAAATGTGTTTGATAACATTTGCATCATTCGAATCTTTGATCTGACAGCGATTAAAACCACCCTCCTCCTTCGAAAGATAATGAGCTCCCAAGTTGATCCTTGGCTCGATGAGGAATTCCCAATTTTCAGGACCCAGAGGAAACTTTTGAAAGCTTGTTCAATGTTAGAAATTGTGTATTTCGGTATAATAAACAGGCTGCACCAATACAGCTGGATACTATACAAAACAGAACCAATCAGCTGCAACCTTCCCGCATATGATAACGCCCTGCTAGTCCAAGAATGTATTATGCCCAGAATTTTATCCAGTAGCGGCTGACAATCACATTGGGAAAGTCTAGTTGAGATCAGAGGGACTTCAAGATATTTCATAGGAAACCTCCCCAAACCGAATCCTGTGGTGTTCAATAAATCAGACTTGATGTCGTCGTTTACTCCGGCCATGAAAATGGCGCTCTTCTGCTTATTTACTTGCAGCCCAGAAAATACCTCAAACTTTTTCACCTCGTCCATCATAACTTGAACACTGGACTTCGTCCCTCCAGAAAAATCGGAAAATATCATCCGCGAAGCTTAAATGGGTTAAGCTGCTTGTTTCCACGCGTGGTTGCCCTCCCCAAAAAGGGGTTTCCCATTCTTTTCCCCCTAAAAGGGATACCCATGCTGGCCATAGTGGTGCAGTCGACATTTTCACAAAGCCAACAGCGTTGCGACGACTCGCGGTGCATCATCGGCGGGTTGCCATCTTGACTGTCGCCCGGTGCCAATTATACGCCTCCCGGATCTCAAGAGGTAAACCATAGGCTCCTTGTGCAGCTTCAAAGGTTGACATTACCGCCGACGACAGCAATGTCGCAGTAGCCTACGCTGTTTCTAGTGTGGCAGTTACCATCATCAGCCCGATCGCCGATTCCGGTCCTTCGCTCGGATCTCACGGATCACGGATCCTCAGAGCTCGGCCCAGTAAGGATTTCGGGTAAATGCGGAGGTGTTTACCGTGATGCGAACCCGTCAGCTTGTGGGGGCCAGTATTCGAATTAGCTCGGAAGAACACGCCTAATGTCGACTTGGATGGATGACCGCGACCCGTTGCTTATAAGGAAGCAAGAACCTTGATATATGAGGATGTCACAATCGGTGATGGAGATTCGATTGATAAGTCTTGATAGACGCCGCGGAATAACTTGGAAGATAGGATTCAGGAGTTCTTTAAGAACGAAGAAATTGAAACTCTCAATTTTATAATGCTTAAAACTTGAAGAATATAAGTAACAAGCCTTTAAATAGGCAAAAAAATATGTGAAGAATAGAAACTATTAAATACAAAGGAAAGTAAATATTTGGCCAAAAAAGGAAAGGAAACTATGTACTTTTTCCTAAGTAACACACTAAAAAAAAAAAAGAAACTAGATAATTCTAGGATAAGGCCCAGGAATCAAATCAATTTGCAATCTAGAATAAATCAAAGCAAATCAGCACCAAATTAGCGACCATCAGGGAACAAATCGGCACTAACTAAGCTCCCAAAATAATGACAAATCGGGGAACAAATCAAAAACCGTCGGCTCCAAAATAGCGACAAATCAACACCAATCTGCGATAAATCGGCTCAATACTTTGACAAATCAACAAGTCAAAAACTCCTTGGCTCTTGGTCCAAAGTTCGGATTTAATTTGATGATGTGGACCATCTTTGTTTCCTTTTTGGAGTTGAACACGCTTCTTCCACGTGGGCATCTCGGATTAAAACATGAAGGGCTTCTTTGAACCTCTTAGCCCTGGCTCGTGTCATAGGGCCCAGTGGGACTTCAAGCGGGTCTACACTCCCTTCCTTAGCCTTGCTTCCATCAACAAAGGCCGTCAATCGGGCCGGCGAGACAAGGGCTAGCCATGGCGCCTTTACCAACAACGTTTCTGGGGCCATCAATCCGCAGACACCAGGGGCTGAGAATCCTGGGCTTTGTGGTGATGAGCAGGGTATTGGACCTAACCCAGTCGTTGGTGTGGGAAAAGGCAACGGTGGTGGTCGGTACAATGCGTCCGCGCCGGTGACTGCCAGAATGGACGGAATAGCGTTGGGGTGGTCTATGACTGCTCATGGGTATGATCCATTGGATCGTCTATTCGAGCAGGTGGGCGGAGTCCGTCTCATTCCGTTGATGTGCTTCGGTGTTGGGAATTCGCGAGCATGGTCCTCCATTTTTGGTTTCGATTATGTTCTCGGAGTATCTTCCTTGGTTGCCATTTCGGTGGGTATGGATGATTCCAGCATTTTATGTATGTCAGTCGGGGCTTGGGTGTGTGCTTTGGTATCCGTCGAATCGGGTCGGTTCACAGCGATGGATTGTGTTATGTCAAGTAATCGTCGAGTTGATGGGCTCCACGAGCCCAAACATTCTTTATTGGGTATTCAGTGGTTGTTTGGAGCCTTTGTCCTGGTAGTGGTTTTTCTTTTTTGTTCTCTTCGATTGCACGTGCGGGTTGTCGGCGGGTTGGTTCTCTATCCTTTGCCCGGGGTGTGGGCTTGGTTTTCTTTGGTTGGCTGTTTGTTGGCCCTGAGTGTGGGGTCTGGTTTGTTGTTGATGTTGATGCCTTTCCTTCCTTACAGGGGATAGGCTTGTTTCTCTCAGGTTCCCTTGGCCGATTGGGGCGTAATCTGCGGCTTGGGTATATGGTGTCTGTTGTTTGGTGATGCCTCCCGGTTAGGGGAGGTCTTTGTCGGTTTCGGGTTTGGGGGCCTTGGGGCCCGCGTATTAATCATTGGTTGTTGTTGGGCTTTTGTCCTTTTTGGAAATAAACTCTTACTTATCCAAAAAAAAAAAAAGAAATGGCATTTGGTTGAGTTGATTTGTTATTACCTGAATGAATACCATGCGAAAGTTCACAGGCCCGATCTTGTTGCGCATGTTATTGTATGTCTTTGTTTTTCAGGGTTTTAAGGCCCGAAAATCAAAGTTGGCTTGTTATTGCCAGATACGAGAATTTTATGGAACTAATATGATTATTGCATGTTATTGTATGTCTTTGTTTTTACAGGTTTAAGGCCGAAAATCAAAAGTTAACTGTTAATGCCAGATACGAGGAATTTACTAGGTAATATGATTATTGCATGTCATTGTATGTCTTTGTTTTTCTAGGTTATAAGGCCGAAGATCAAAGTTGACATTATTCTTGGAATGCGAGAATTTTTGGAACTAATATGGTTATTGCATGTCATTGTATGTCACACATTTTAAGGTTTAAGGCGAAAATCAAAGTTGACAATAACTTGAATCTGAGAATTTTTGGATAAGTAAGCATTTATTTCCAAACGGCAAAGCCCCACAACCAAAGAATACACGGACCAGAGGCCCAAAATTACAGAAAAACGGACAGCACCTCCCCTAAAAACTGAAGGGAAGGCAACAGCCCAAAACAACCAACAACAACCAAGGATAGCAAAACAAAACAAAACGGGCACCCACCCACATCCGAGGCGGAGACACACACCCCAGCTTGACCCACAACCAGGGCTAAAGGTGCCAGACCAACATAGATAAGGACCCAACCAACATGAGTAATCAATCAACGAATGAACCACCAATGTAGAATATTAAGAGGGAGGGATGTCTCTCACACATATCTCTGATTCCTTTGGATTATCCACCACATACGGAAGCTTGAGATTACCGGCTGACGTCATTACAAATGAGGATGAAAAATGGCGTCGGGTGGAGAATAAATATTCTCATAAATTCTACTATTCCTTTGTCTCCTAGTGATGATGGTAGCACCCCGAAACAATCCTCTTGGTGATAGAGCAAAGGATTTCCCTTTGGTAGCAATTACCCATAAGAACTCATTCTCCCGATTCGTGGAGTTAAATTCCCACATAACCTTAAAACTCTCAACGAGAATGCAGAATTTTACGGAACTATTATGATTATTGCATGTTATTGTATGTCTTTGTTCTTAGGTTTTAAGGCGAAGATCGAAGTTGGCTTGTTATTACTTGAATGCGAATTTTGCAGACTAATATGATTATATCATGTCATTGTATGTCTTTGTTTTTACGGGTTTAAGGCCGAAAATCAAAGGATTGACTTGTTATTACTTGAATGCGAAATTTTCTAGAACTAATATGATTATTGCATGTTATTGTATGTGCTATTTTTTTTGGGTTTTAAGGCGAAAATCAAAAAGTTGGCTTGTTATTACTTGAATGCAGAATTTTCTTGAACTAATATAGTGTGCACGTGCCATTGTATGTGCTATTTTTAAGGTTTCAAGGGCCCGAAAATCAAGGCAGCTTGTTATGACTTGAATGCAGAAAACTAATATAGTTGTATGTTATTGTATGTCTTTGTTTTACGGGTTTTAAGGCCCGAATCAAAGTTGGCTTGTTATTACTTGAATGAATGCCATGCAAAATTTCACGGAACTAATACGGATTTAGTGCATGCTTATGTGATGTACTGATTTGAATATGTGGAATATTAACATGACTACATGTATGTTAAATATAGCGTGCTGATTAGACATGGTGTTCTGGCACACACTGATATCACGGTGTAAGTGTCCATGTAGAGAGGTCTTCATACATTGGTCATGGGTTTTGAGTCTTGAGGACACAAGTGCATTGCATTGGTGTGCGAGTAACACCACATTACATAAGAATGTGTACATGGTACTGATTTGTACTTGCATTTGGTGAATCGTGTGGGCTTGGGAGATGGGAATGAAGTCAGTCAGGGATTCCACGTGTTAAGCGAAAATGGAAAATAGAAATGTATCGGTCGTAGCAAGCAGGGGATAGATACCCCCTCGGGTGAAAACACGAAAACCTGGTTAGACGGCGTATCCCGCCGTGAGAAAGCAGAAAATGTCGAGAAGGTGTAGAGACTTCTTGGTAAGACCAGAAAAGTTACATTTGCCCGAAGACACGGCTTGATTAAATAAATATCACATAGACTACGAGTTGTGAGATGGGAGTCGGAACTGACTCAATACTAATTTCCCATTGGCACTTGCATTAGGTGGTGGAGTCGATTGACCAGTTACTTAGGCATGTACGATTATTAGGTCTCATACATGTATGTAGATTTTTTTTCCATGGTAGGATAACATGTATGCACGGATGGGTTGTTGGTTTGACTGTGAAATGATCATTTGTATGTGCACCTAGGTAGGAAATAGCCGTTATAGGATTTATCTCTACTGGGCGTTAGGTCACCCCGTCGTGGGACCCCCTTTCCAGGAGTCTGAGGGACAAAGTGCGGGGCGGGATGTGGCTGCTTAGAGGCCGGGATTATGAAGCGGGCCGGACTGTGGCCTTGATTCTTGTTTTGTGTATATATTCAAGCGACCTAGTTTTAATATATTTTTGTATTAGGAATTGATGTAACTCTTAGATACCATAGAAATGTATGGTCTTGTAGTATGGACAAGTATGATGTTAAGGCCTATTAGGTCATTTTACTCATGTATGGGTCTCATGATATGAGACACACAGGTTTTCGCAGGTTGACGGTGGTCAACGGGACCCCGGGTTTTGGGGTGTCACAGCTTGGTATCAGAGCATAGGTACACGAGTACCTAGGGCTTGAGGGACTTGGGCTTAGGCCATGGTCATTAAGGTATAAGAGCATCACAGCTTGGAATAGCTTGGTGTCGAAGCTTGGGTTAGAATTACCTACTGCTCGGGAAATTGATATCCAGATCATAGTTTGGTATGAGGAGTGCAGGTGGGAGGTTACTAGGGATCACGGGACGGGGATTAGATCACAACATGCATTGTGTGTTTTTTTTTTTTGGATAAGTAAGAATTGTGTTGTGTGTTTTTTGGTTTATGCTTTGATTGTATGTGCATGATTGTGTGTGCAAATTACGTGAATTATATACGTGGTAGGATGTATATAGGAAATGCGAACACTAGGGTTGAAGCGTGTATAGGAGTTTGGGAAACAAATGAATGGTTTGGGATATTAAGTCTATTATTGGTCGGCATGTGTGCTTGCAGTTGGACATGAAAATGATTCTAAACTTGTTTTTTGACTTTTGTAGATGGCAAGTAGAGGACGGAACTCCCCCAAACCTCTTTTCTACTATCCGAAGATCTCACAGAATGCTCTCTAGAGAAGTTCTGATTGTCGTCTTCGCATTGATCTCACAGAAATGACAAATTCTGTGGTGGGGGTCGGGAGTTAATGGGGGTTGATACAAGCGGTAGACCACAGGAGATTCACGGCTTTGGGTTCCTAAAAAGATACCCGCCTGGATGCACTCTTTTGGTGAGGTTTCTGCGAATGCCGGAGATGGGTGGGCTTATTCTTGGTGAGCTCATCGGGTCGTCTCTACCACTTAAACGATCTCAGCGATGGAGCGAGATCTTGGAGTCTTAGCCTTTGTTGGTCCCATATTCGGTCATTTTGCCCGAATCGAGGTCGATCTTCGGATACGGTAGTTTGCTCTCGAGCTCAAGCCGGCTCGATCCCGATCGCGTAAGCAAGTGAAGGCTTCCATGATCCTGGTGGCCGGTGGCATCCTCCGGCAAACGCTGCGAGCGGAAGTAGATCTTCGGGTGATGGGTTAAATTTGGTTATGGGTATGAGGAGGATACCGAGAGTCGGAGTTGAGGCTCACTATGGTCAAATGGTGGCTGGTAATACCGAGGTAGTGTTGGCTTCCGGGGCGAATGAGACAGTGGCTGTGGAAGGTAAAGTAAAATCATGGAAGAACCTTTTTCCAGTGCCTGAGAAAACAAGTCAGTTACAATTCCATAGACCACATAATGCAAATGGGAAGCTTGTTGCCAAACCTCCGACGGAGGCGGTGAACGAAGGCTTTTTTTTTTTTTTTTTTTTTGGATAATTAAGAATTTATTACCAAAAAGGGCAAAGCCCAAACAAACACTCAAGAGCATTACAAAGCCAAAAGGCTACAAGAGAAAACTAAAAACGGACAGAACCTCCCCTAAAATTATAGGAAGAGGGCATCATTGCGTCTGGAACCATAAATGATCCACAACATAATGGAATCAGCAACCCACACAACAACCAAACCCCCCAAACAGGGCAAACAAGCATACCTACCAGAGATAACACAAGCCCACGACCCGGGCATAGGAAACAAACCGAAGACAGCCATGGCTTCTACGGCCAACCACACAACCAATGAGGAAGCAGGAACACACGGTAATAATGGACTCCAGCAGGGGCCGATCAGGATGCAGCAGCCTAGCATTGACCGCAATCGATCTTGGATCACTAGAATACAGATGGCATCCACAGAAACCCGACTACCACTTTCCTTGACAATAGCGCGGAACGGGGCAACCAACCATTTGCACCTGTGATAACAAGCACCATCGGGAAAGACAAATTTAAACATGGGCCAATGTCAGCGAGAAAATGCCTCAACATTCTTCCGTGCGCTTGATTTAAGCGGTAACAAAGACCCGAACCGGCCAAAACACGCAACCGGACCTCGTTCTTCGCGAGCCTTGGCCAGTCGAACGACCGATACCTCTGAAGGATTAGGACCCGGTAGCAGCAATCGAAAACATTATCGATATCGTCGAATTACATCGACATAGTAGTGACAGTCCAGGAGCTCTATCTCTTTTCGTGGGAGACGAACGGAGCTTCATTGAGAACTGCAAATGAATCTGGAGATCCAGAATCAGATGAAATCATTTCAACATACCCGTCTTGGCAGCGGCGGCGCGATGTGAACCGAACCGGGATCCATGAATTTGATATCCACGAAAATCCACGGATCGGGCTTCGAAGTAGATCCGAGCCCTCGTCGCCAGTGGCGCGGAATCAAGAGAGAACCGGGATCCAGGACCCATTGTTTGGGTATCACAAAACCCGTTAAGATGCATCCTCTGCGAGCGGATCACGAGGAAAAGCGGAAGTCGATCTCACTGCGACCCACGTAGGATTAGATCGTCGTGACCTTGACTCTGATTCGGTTGAACAACACAAGCATTGAACCGTCGACGTCGAGTTATTCCCGAGCGCCAATGCGAGTCGAATTCGTTCGGCAGAGCAGTGCAGGAGGCGTACCTCCGATGGCGATGGCGGCGACCCACCATAGTCGGCATCAAGCTGGCACCGCGAAGATAGTGGCGTCGGAAAAACCACACCGCCAATCTTCCAAATCCGAGGACCCGTGGGCGGGATCGGCTTGTCGGTACCTCCATGCTAACCACCTTGTGAGTCGAGGCTACGAAAAAAAGCAAAAACGCTACCGCATTCCTTTTTATGGGCAGGATGCTCACATAGACGGAAACATATTCCCTTGTAAAGGGATCGGAACACACTAAGGATCCGGCAGTGGTCTCATTTCGAAAACTAGATCGGAGGAAACCCCCTTCAACAATCATCCCTTTATGGGTAGAGGGGGAACCCAGCACGGTACAGCGGTCGAGCCTCACATCTTTAGCGATTAGGCATATTGATCCGACCGGAAACACCATCGGAAAACCCATTTCTGCACAAGATCTGCCACTCGGACGAAAGGTTTTGTGGAATAAAACAAGGATTTTTTCATTATCCGGCCGGTTGAAACCACCAGAAAAATTCCTCTCACAGATAGAGACATGATCCCTAGCAAAGGGAACGGAGAACAAAGAAAAGAAGCTTTCGCCATGAACCCCTTCTCGGGGAAGAGAGAGAGAAACCCCTGCTCCCATGGAGAAGAGGATATTTTAGGCATTGATATGTGGAAGGGGTGTTTGGTTGGACAATTTATGGATAAACGACTCCCATTTCCTGTGGTGCGATCTCTGGTTAACAGGTTTTGGGGCAAGAAGGAGATGCCTGACATATCCACAACAGAAAATGGATTATTTTTCTTTAGATTCAGGGACTTGGAGGCTCGGGATTGGGTTATGGATTCTAGACCATGGCATCTTGCAGGGAGACCATTCATATTACGAGCATGGAGGCTAGGTATGGATATGCTGGACATTCAACTATCCACTATTCCAATTTGGGTCAAATTCTACAATATTCCTTTGGAATATTGGACAAGCACATGTCTTGGGTACATAGCAAATGCGTGGTAGCCCGGCTCCATCTTAGTCACCTTGGCGAAATAGGTAATTGTCTTTGCTTCAAATTTGTAGAGGAGTCTTGGGTGGATTGTGAATTTCCTAAGTCTATACTACTGGACAAGGGTAATGGCAAATATTCTAATATAAGGATTGAACTATCGTGGACTCCGCAATCTTGCTCGAATCTGGCGGTTTTGGCCATAATCTAGTTCTTGTCAAGTTAAGGGTCCAAAAGTACGAATACCAACACAAATCACGGGAATGGTCGAGCAAGTGTCAGTGTCAGTATCTGTGGTATGAAGATCTTTATCTGGGGATACGGTGATATGCAGAGACAGGGGATACGAGAGACGAGGGATGCAGTAATCATCTTTGCATTACGAATGAGGTAGTGGGTTATTTAATGACATTGTCAATAAACCTAAGCTACATGGTAATACCTTCGAATGTCTAGCTCAGACTGAGGAAGAGGATGAGGAGACAGCAAAATCCATAGTATCCCCTAACAATACTTATGAATTTTCTGATTCTTCTCCTATTCTGGATACGTTCAAGCAGATAAAGAGAGTTGATGAGCTGGACTTCACGCCAGTGCCAATCTCTAGGAAGAAGCTCAAGAAATTAAAAAAGCGGAGTCTTGCTACTAAGCAGGATCCAATGGTAGGGGGGTATGTACAGCTTCCCAATGGTTAAATTTGCATCCTGGAACATAAGGGGCTTGAATGATCCCTTAAAAGAAGTTCGTTAAAATTTATAGAGTCCCCGAGCTCTTGATGTGTGTTATGCGGAAACTCGGGTGCGTGCTCTGCTGGGGGCCAATTTTCCTTAACTATACTTAGGGTTGGAGATTGTTTCATAATTATGATCATATGCCTTACTTGGTAGAATTTGGTTGTAGGCCGGATAAGGTGAGCATTGATGTTATTCATTCAATGGACCAGGCAATACTTTGTCACGTTACTGCTATCAAGGACAATATTTCATTTTGGTGTTCGGCCGTATATGCTTCGAATAACTACATGGATAGAAGAGTGTTGTGGCGTCATCTTCAATGGTGGCCAGACCAGTGGTAGGCGAAATCCATGGTTCGTTATCGGTGGCTAAGCACACTGGACGTTGTCAATAGGGAAATGCAGGGTAACATGGCTGAGATACGGCCATGTTGGTTTTCATGAGTGTCGGTTCAACTTGGAATTGACGTGTCTTTCTGAGGCCCATATTTACGTGGATGAGGCAGGCAAGAGGAAAATTTGTAGTATGAGATCGTTGTCTTCAAAATGAATGGTGCTTGGATATGTTTCCCCGATACCATTACTTGAGTTTGCTTTGCTGGGTTATCTGACCATTGCCCTCTGGTCACAAGTCTTAATATTAGACCAGGTTCTTGAGAGCAGGAAAAAATTTCCCTTTAAATTTTTTAATTTTTGGGCTGACCACCCTGCGTTCCTTGAAATTGTGAAGGAAGCATGGGCTTGTGAAGTACTTGGAACTCCCATGTACAGATTGACGCAGAAAATGAAAAGAGTAAAAGCGTCCCTTAGGCGTTAATTCCTCATTTAATGATTCTTTGTTATGACGAGAAGTTGTGGAAGCAGGAGAATTGACAGATTTATGCTATCTTGAACAATCCATCTAATCACTTGCTGGTGGAAAATGAGAGGAAGTGTTTAAAGAAATTCCATGATCTAGACTATGCAAAGGAGGGATTCTTAAAACAAAAATCAGTACGTGAAACAAACTTGGAGATCGAGTCACGGTTTTCCATAAAAATTTGTCAAAGCTCGGAATGCAGTGCGATAAAGTCTGCCCAGAGGAGCGGATCTGAGATTGATGACCGGGAGGGCCATCAAAGAGGCTGTTGGTTTTTCAGAATGTATTATGCTCGATGGTCCTCCTTTTAGCCAGGAACTACATGGATAATGTTGGTGGGTTCATGGTCACAGCCCGGCACTGGGACACCTGTGAGGTGAAATTACTCCTTAGAGAGGAGATCAAGAAGGCCATGTTCTGTTGTAACACCGTTTATAAGTGCATTTCGAAGATTATAGCTGCGAGAATTAAACAATGCATCCCTGATATTATAAGCCCTTCACAGTCAGCTTTTGTGCAAGGTCGGAGTATTGCTGATAATATCCTTATTACCAAAGAGCTTATGGTCAACTATCATCGAAACAGTGGGCCTCCTAGGTGTGCTCTAAAATTGACATTAAGAAGGCATATGACACAATTAGTTGGAGTTGTATTTTGGGTATTTTATTCAGCATGGGAACACACACCGCATTTTACGTTGGGATATATGATATGGGAGTGCAAAAATACTACCCTTCCTTCTCTTTGTATCGGTGAAATATCGTTGAGCTAATGATTTTTTTGCTAGCAAGCGCTGGGAGTGAACAGGGATCTCTATCTCACTTTTATTTATCCATTGCTATGGAGCCTTTCTAGGTCATTATCGCCGGTACTGGTGGGAGTTTGAGTTCCATCCTAAATGCGAGGAATCGGCCAACCAATTTAAGCCGCGGAGTATTATTTTCCTTTTTTACGGAGGAATGAAGTCCGGTGTTCCAAGTTATGATGGGCCGAGTTGGAAAAGTTTGAGGTATTTTTAAATTTGCAAGTAAACAAGCAGATGAGTGCCATTTTCATGGCCGGGGTAAGCGACGACATCAAGTCTGATTTGTTGAACACCACAGGATTCGGGTTAGGGTGGTTTCCTATGAAATATCTTAGAGTCCCTCTGATCTCAACTAGACTTACCCAATGTGATTGTCAGCCGCTACTGGATAAAATTCTGGACATAATACATTCTTGGACTAGCAGGGCGTTATCATATGCGGGAAGGTTACGGTGATTGGTTTACAATTTTGTATAGTATCGAATTTGTATTGGTGTAGCATGTTTATTATACCGAAATACACAATTTCTAAGATTGAACAAGCTTTCAAAAGTTTCCTTTGGTCTGGAAAAATTGGGAATTCTCATCGAGCCAAGATCGGTTTGGTCCGGTTGCCTTCCAGAGAGGAGGAGAATTGGTTTAGACTGCGTCGTATCAAAGGTCGAATGATCTGGAAATGTTATGAAACACATTTGGAATCTATTACTATAGAAAGGACTCATTATGGGTCATGGGTGAGGAGGATGTATATGAGAGACGGAGCTTTGTGGTGTGCTAAAATCCCTTCGATTTGCTCGTGGAGTTGGCGAAAATTGCTCCAGCTGAGAGATAGGATCAGGCCCTTCATCGAGCTGAGGTGCACAATGAATGCAGGGACTTTTTATGGCATGGATTATGGAACTGGTTGATTACTCTTCATACTGGATGAATCATATCCATGGTCAGTATTAACAACTCAATGCTCAGTGTATTTGAGGTTATTGATGATGGTAGATGGAATTGGCCAATTGCGAACTCTGCCGACCTTATTGCTATCAAGAATAGTTGTGCCAACTATCGCCTTGATGACACTAGAGAGGACCTTATCTCGTGGACACTTGCTCCTTCTGGGGTATTCACTGTTAACTCAGCTTGGAACAATTTTAGACCCGAAGCTAGATGGTCAGCGGCACTTTTACGATATAGGTATCCCCAAGCTGCTCGGGGAGACATGCATTTATTATGCAGATGGCCATTCGAGGATAGATTAGTTATGCAAGACTCTTCTCGAATTGGGCATGATTATCTATATGTATGTTTTTGGGATAATGTTGAAGGCAGGGAATCCTTGTTTTTGGTTGCCAATTCACTGCTGGTATTTGGTTGAGAATTTTAAGGTTATGTGGGAATTCTAGAATGCCACGGAGTTGGGAGAATGAGTTCTTATGTGTAATTGCTACTAGAGGGAAATCCTTTTGTTCTATCACCAAGAGAGGATTAGTGAGTATTACCATTTATCACTTGTGGAACAACGAATAGTAGAATCTATGAGAACATCTATTCTCGGTGATGCTATTTTCATCATTTGTAATGATGTCAGGCTGAGAATCTCAAGTTTCCAGAAGGTGGTGGATAATCCAATGAACAGAGCTATGTGTGAGAGATGGTCCTTCCCTCTTAATAATCTTGGCATTGGTGTTTCATGTGGTGGATTGATGGTTTCGTTGTTGGTTGGATCCTTGTCTTTGTTGGACCTGGGGTGCCTTAGCCCGGGTTGTGGGCTGGGCTTTGGGGTGTGGTGTCTCTGCCGGGGATGTGGGTGGGTGTTTGGTTTTGTTTTGTTGTCCTTGGTTGTTGTTAGTTGTTTGAATTTTGTGCCTTCTCCTTAGTTTACAGCGAGGAGGTTATGTCAGTTTTCTTTTGGGCCTTGGGCTCGTGTATTCTTTGGTTGTGGGGCTTTGCCTTTTGGAAATAAATGCTTACTTATCCAAAAAAAAAGTAGAGGACGGTGGCGTAGAGGTCGTCCACGGGGTGATGGTCGACCACCATCTGTTTTTGATCAGCAGGCCTTCATAGAGGCCATGGGTGCTGCGATAGCCCACGGCTTCACGGTGATACGGCTAAGAGTCGGGGGGTGCCGGTAACCTCCGGAGGTTCCAAGGCACCATCCTCGGCGTTCACGGGAGGACCTAATGGTAGGTATCACACCCAATTCCACCGGTGTGATTATGTTACTATTTACCACACATTTTTTTTTTTTTTTCACAACTTGAGTCTAAACTCCACTTGGAGTATTTTGGAAAGCGTAAATAAAACACTATTCATGTCTCCAAACATACACACATAGCAGTGCTGAGTTAATTCCTCAATGCCCAAACTATACACTTACACTTGATCAAAATAACACATTTGCAAAGTTCCAAAACTAGTGGCTAAGCCAAATATACAATGATCTACAGGCCTGCTTGTCCAAATATACAGTGTGAATATCCATATAACACTAAATATTCATCAAAATGTATGCTCGACACCAACAAGCTGAGT
Source organism: Tetrastigma voinierianum (assembly GCA_016808115.1). Classification (NCBI taxonomy): domain Eukaryota; kingdom Viridiplantae; phylum Streptophyta; class Magnoliopsida; order Vitales; family Vitaceae; genus Tetrastigma; species Tetrastigma voinierianum. Next base: position 220,057 of record JAEQBH010000197.1, on the reverse strand, counting down.
TGGCATACAAACTTCCCAAGCCTCAAAAACCTGTGAGGTCCAACTTTCATGCGTCGCGGGTCTCATTACATCTAAGGTGGAGGAAAATAATGGTGGTGATTAATTATCCAAAAAAAAATAAATAATGGGGTGAGTTAAATGACTCAATAGTGAATCCCATAACAAGCCATGCTCATAAAAACATTTCCAATTTATACATAATTCCAAGGTATCTCTCAAAACATGAGCATTTTACAAATAATAGGTTGATGATGGAAACACATGAATGCAAATACTACCACCCATCTCGAGCCCCTCATCGGTGTCTTTTGGGCTTTCACTCGGGGACTAACCCGATCATCCCGGAAACGACGACAAATTGTGGGACTTACCGCGGGATATGCCCACATCCGTATAGCGACAAATTCTTTGGGACTTACCACGGATATGCCCACATCCGTATATGCATGTTCTTTGCGGGACTACAACCCGGGGGACTAGTCATCGTCCGATGTCGCTGCATCAATCAGGACTCTCCTGCAGTCTCATACCCGTGTCATGCTTTAAAACAATTTAAACAAGCATTTAACCACATGGATATTTAAAAACATCATGTACCCAGTTAATTCAAGATTTTCCTTATATACCAATATACATTTATATATCACTAGAAAATACCAGTCAACATCAAGAATAGTACAAATTCCCCAACATCAAACAAAGTATAAGCGGGAGAAAGGTTATAAAAAAGATCCCTACCTTCCCTTGGATTAAAAAATCAGCAAGTCTCCCAATGAAGTCAAGCAGGCTACTCAAAAGGATACTTGCAAATAACAAGTCATAAGATTCCTTAGCCTCTCAAAAATCCGTGTCACATAAAAATTACTCAAGTGGTCTATTACTTTATCACCACTTGACTCACATATATTCTTATACCTTCCAACATAAACCTTGATCCCCAAGTGCACTCTCTCTTACACTTACTTGGATCAACATTTAACACCCCTTATTAGGGTTACAAAAACAACACACTCAACACAAAACACCTCTTGTATTCCTATCTCCATATTACTCATTTGAATATAAGGTGCTAAAGGTTCTCCTCCAACTGGAATCACCCAAATCGAAGGACCAAAACTCGAGTTATGTCCTAAACAACCTGGATTATTCTATGATCAAAACTGAAGCAGAAATTTTGCTTGAACATAGCCCTTCTTTGAGTGAATTTTTGGGCCACATAGAGTCAGAATTTGAGGGTACCTATTTCATGATGTTTGGTTCTCCTTGAAGTCTGGTTTATCCAGCAACTTGAATCACTCAAATCGGATAAGAAATGAGCAAGTTATGGCTAAATACTAGCGGTCCAAGAAAAAATCCTGACCCTCGAAAAATCCGAATTTATGATTTTTCCCCACTTTTCCATAAGTTTCCAACCCAATCAGCCCCAACACTCAAACACACATCAAGTCACTCTATTCAACCCAAAACATCTTCCAAAACTCATCTTAAACAAGAATCTAGGGTTTGCCAACCCATCCTCAACTTGATCTAAGGTTAGGATGAAACCTAGCTTTCAAAGAAATTCATGAATCATACCCCTCTATACAAAATCCCCTCAAATCTTTACACAAATAACCAAAAGGATTAGGGTTTTACCACCCCCATATCCTTCAAATAGGAGTTAGGAGAAGTTCCCAGAGACCTAGAAAAGAACCATTTACAAGAATCAAACCAAAAACCCTTACCTTTTGGCTCCCGATCTCCTTTCCTTCTCTTCCTTTCTCCTTCTTCTCCTCTTCTTAACTGCTTCTTCCTCTTTCTTCTTTTTTTCTCTCTCTCTTCTTCACGTTTTTGCCCCTAACTATTTGAGCAAAAATAGAACTATCCCACTTTGCTAGACTAGTTTACTCTTATACGGTGCGACCTGCAAAACCCGACCTCCAAAACCACGCAAGTCAAACTCTCCCGAAGTCATCTGGTTGGTCTCGTACACATCTAAAGGTGGAGGAATAGCGGGGGGTGAGTTCGACAACTCAATAGTGAATCCCATAACAAGCCATGCTTATAAAAAACATTTCAAAATACAAATAATTCAACACATCTCAAAACATGAGCATTTTCAATTAATAGGTTGATGTGGAAACAAATGGATCTGTACTACCTGCATCTCGACCCTCATCGGTGACTCTTTTTGGGCTTTCACCCGGGGACGCGATCATCCTCGAACAACGACAAATTCTTTGGGACTTACTACGAGGGGATATGCCCACGGCAGTATAACGACAAATTGTTGGGACTTACCACCCGGGGGATATGACCACATCCGTATATGCGTGACCTTTACGGGACTACAACCCGGGACTAGTCATAGTCCCGTGTTCACTACATCAATCCGGACTCTCACACAGTCCCATACCCATGTCATGCTTTAAAACAATTTCACAAAGCATTCACCCACATGGATATTTTTTTTTTTTTTTGGATAATTAGCCACATGGATATTTAAATACCCACATGGATATTTAAAAACATCATGTACCTATTACTTCAAAGAATTCCATAGATATAAAAATATACACATTTGACTATGGTGGGGTCAGGGGGCCTTAAGGATTTGACCACGCGGTACTTTGACTCAAGGACGGTGCAGTGGAAATTATACCCTTCATGACGTGTTGATGATCGGACCATCTCAAAGCGCGGAGAAATGGCCGGCTTTGGGATGGCTGTGCGGATCGCGTCGATTAAGCGAGCGGTCGTTGCGGTAGCGTCCTATGGCCGAAGCGTCGGCGCGAATATGTTGCCAAAACCTTGGTATCTCCCGGTGCGGAAGCGATGGCGAATCGACCAGCGACAGCTAGATCGCGGCCTTCCTGAAGTGGGTCTCTATCCGTCCAGTGATGATGGTGAAATCGCTCATCCCCGATGCACGGTGCGGCCCGAGCGAGAATCGTCGCTCACGGTTTTGGTTCTTCCGGCATCGTGGACCGGCGGAGAGTGGTAAATGGTGGGTCGTCTTTGGTGGTAGAATCTTGAGGAAGGCCATTGTTCGGAGTTGATAAGCAGTGGGAGATGGATCTACCGGGGAGTGGCGAAGCTCTGGGTCTTGGCTTTATGGAGACAAATGTTGATACCAAGGATCGAAATTTGGTGTTTAGCCCTAATTGGTAGAATATTGAGGAAGCAGGAAATGGTGCGGGTGGTAACGATGGGACCGGGGAATTGGTGAGCAGGTTCAGGAAATCATGGAAGACTTTGTTCTCGATTACCGCTAAAACTCATGATCTCCATTGTTTTTGGTTTCAGACATAAATCGATGGGAAGTTTTGTGGTCAAACCTCTGAGAGCGGTGATGGAAGAATAGATATGTGGAAGGGGTGTTTGGTTGGTCAATTCTTGGACCAGCGACTTCCATTTCGATTAGTGCGTTCGTTGAAATGAAACAAATTGTGGGGCAAGAAGAATGCACGATGTATCCCACGATTGAGAATGGTTTGTATTTTTTTAGATTCAGAGACCTGGAAGCCCGGGATTGGGTTATGGAATCTGGACCGTGGCATCTTGCTGGGAGACCCTTTATTTTACGTTCATGGCGACCAGGCTTGGATACGATCAACATTCAGCTCACCTCTATTCCAATTTGGGTTAAGTTCTATAATATACCTCTGGAATATTGGACTAACACAAGTCTTGGGTATATTGCAAGTGCTGTTGGAAATCCACTCCATCTTGATGCTCTCAATGGTCAAACATCTCGCTTTGCTAGGATACGCCATAGAGGTGGGAGTTATTTGTGAATTCCCAAAATCAATTCTATTGGACATGGGTAAAGGCAAATACTCTACGATTAGAATTGAATACCCCTGGACTCCCCAATGTTGTTCCAATTGCAAGCTATTTGGCCACAATCTGGCACACTGCCAAGTAATGAAAGAACATAACAGTAAATCCGGCAACCCAAAGTATAGGGTGAGGGAGGCCGGGGAACAGGTTAGTGTGGCTGATGAAAGGAAGGCTTCACAGGATACGGGAGATGACGAAGGATCATTGGTGATACGGATGTGATATTCTTGCGACAAAGTTCTTGACGGTATTGTTGTTGAAAATAGAGTCTTTGACAAAACTTACGTTAATGAAATGCGGGTGAGGATACCAAAACGGGTGATGATGTCCATCCCAAATTACCAGGTAATACTTTCAATGTGCTCAAAGGTGAGAAGAATGTCGAATAGAGGTAGCTAAATTTGGAAGCATCGGTGGAGTTACGTTAGTCATGATTTCTACGATACTTCACCGCACGACACTTTCAAGAATATAAAAGAAATTGATGGCTGGGTACACTCTGATTCTCACTATCTAGAAAAGCTCTCTGCAAGAAATTGAAAAACAATACCAAGTTTTCCTAGCGAGGCGGCGGGATGCGGGGTCAAATCCACATTGTGATTAAATTTGCGGCTTGGAACAAGGGGTTTGAGCGACTCCCTTAAACAAAAGAATGCGTTAAGTTTGTGGTGTCCCATGATCTTGATTTTGTGTATCTTGGAAACTTCAGTGCGGGCTCTAATAAGAGACCCAAATTTTCAATTCTCTATTTCGGGTTGGAGACTTTTCCCATAATTATGATCATGCCTTGCTTGGTAGAATTGATTATGTGGTAATCTGAAGGTCGGCATTGATGTTGTCCATGCCATGGACCAAGCTATCTTGTGTCCAGTCTCTGACTCATAAGGACAGCTATTCAGCACTGGTGTTGACTGTTATGCTTCGAATAACTTCGTAGACAGAGAAGAGTGCTATGGCGCCATCTTCTTTGGTGTAGGCAGAGTGGTCGGCCAAAATCCTTGGTTTGTGTTGGGGGACTTCAACACCACCGAGTTTGCTCGGTGAAAAAGGCGGGAGTAATATGATGTGTGACTTGCCATGAAACGATCTTCCACAGTGTCATTCAATCTTGAATTAAGCGGATATTAAGTTCTTGGGGCCTATATTTACGTGGATGAGCGAGTCGGGAGGAGAATTTTATAGCAAGGAAGTTGGACCGTTTTTTTTTTTTTTTTTTGGATAAGTAGAATTTGTTTCCAAAAGAGGCGAGCCCGAACATACAATCCAGAACAATACAGAAGCCGTACCACTAGAGCAAACGAAAATCGGACAACACCTCCCCTAAAATCATAGGAAAGGGGCATCAGCCCGATACAAACAACCACCTGATAAAACAGCACAAATTAAAGACAACAGCCCACATCCCGGGCACAAGCCACACAACAATCAAGGAAACAATAGCATAACATGGAAGCTCTTCCCACAATCCGAGAGCAATACACCAAAATTATCAACCCAACCCAGCTGGACATACCCTACCAGTTTCAGGGAAAACCGGTAAAAGGTGAAAACCTTCCCCAAGATGGAGGAGACAGCAGCAACTGCTACACATGAGGCACCCAACATCAACCCCACTTACAGGCCATCATGAAACTCACCAGAGACCCCCAAGCCCAGACCCGACCAAAGGAACCGGGCAGAGGCAACCAAGGAAAAGCCCACATTCATGACACAAACACCAACTCCACCAAGGAAGCAACCCAGGGACACCACATACCAGCGGCCCCACCCGTACTTCACCATACCGCCGGCATAAGCATCTGACGCAAAGTTATGACCGTGAATCCTCCTCACCATCGGCCGAATCGACCCGAATCCCATGATCAATCGGCGCCAAACCAAATTTGGACAAAACCATCGAGTATACCCAAATCATTGTGATTACTGAACCCAGTGTGGACGAATCGGTGGATAAAAATGAACCCGGCGGCCCCGATTTGTCCACCTGAACCAGGCGGCAGAAATGATCCAGGTCGAGGGACACCATCCGATCTGGATCTGCACATTCACGAAATGGGAATAGCGGGAAAACCAGCTCCGCATCCCCACGGCCGATGATGTAATATTCCGGCAGCCCTTCATCCTAGATCGACGTCCCAGTCGAGAATCTTGATACCCGGCGAGATCACGAATATGGGTGAGCCCACGACCGTCGACCACATTTGGAACCACGCAAGATCTCCGATCGTTACTCGGACCACCGGCATGCCCAAAACAACAATTTCCGCGCCACCGTAGCCTCTTTTGGTGAGAAACTCCGTGGCGGCGTGATGCGAGTCCCCCTGAGGTAATGAGGTGTGACGAAGCCAGGTCTCATTGACCTTAAGCAAATAGCTCTCCACCTGCGTGACGGCCGATCTTCACCGCAGATCGGCATGGAAGTACACCCGCCCGGATCTATTTCCAACGGTCGAAGCGAGGAAGAGTTAAAATCTTCATTTGACCACTTATGGGTCCACGCACCAGCGCCAATCGCCATTCGCACCTCCGGTAAGTCGCTCCCACCGGAAGAAACAGAAAAAGAACCGGAAAAACCATGACTATCCGGCAAGTTGATCTTACCATAAAAACCCTGTTCCCTTGAAAGGGAACGAGGAAATCCTAAGGGAAGCCCCTTTTGAGAACGGAGACGAGGTCAAAACACGACGAAGCAGTCCCACCATAGTAATGTCGGCCCTGAGCTCTCAAAGTGAAGACGATAAGCAGGATGCCCTAGAGAGCATCCTGCCCATCCTGATGTCTCACACTGTTTGTGTAATAAGTGGGCTTGTGTTTTTGTTGGTGGCTTTTTTAAAAGTTGGACCGTTGTCTCCAAAATGAATGTTGTTTGGATGTTTTCCCCAACGCGATGACGGAAGTCTTGCATCCTGGGCTGTCTGATCACTGCCCGCTGGTTACCAACCTTAACTTAAGGCCGGATACCGGGCGCAGAAAATTGTACCCCTTCAAATTCTTTAATTTTTGGGCTGACCATCCTGCTTTCCTGGAGCTAGTAAGGGATGCATGGAATAGTGATGTATTCGGCACACCCATGTATAGATTGACCCGCAAACTGAAAAGTGTGAAGGCTGCTCTCAAGGCTTTTAACTTCCACTCTTTTGCAAAGCTGTGAAGCGGAAGTTGTGGATGGTAAGGGTCCACAAGCCGGGCCCGATACTGCGCGTTAAAAGCTCTGATCCTTACGGTGGATGATGAGAAGAGGTGTTTGAAGGCATTTCATGACTTGGCCTGTGCCGAGGAGGGGTTCCTAAAACAAAAGTCTAGAATTCAGTGGCTTAAACTTGGAGATCAGAATACTAGCTTCTTTCACAAAGCCATCAAAGCTAGGAATGCCCGGAATGTTATAAAAGTCATTACTTTGGCAAATGGGTGCCGAATTGAAGATCAGGAGCTATCAGCGAAATAGTTGCCCACTTCCAAAAAGTAATGTGTTCTGATGATCCGTCTAATGACCATAATCATTATCTTGATAACTTGGATGGTCTCACTTGGTCTCACCTCAAACATTGGCCTCTTTAAACGATAGGATAACCATGAAGAGATCAAGAATGCTATTTTTCCCTACATGAACATTTGCCAAACCAGACACGTGGTTTCTCATCCTTATTTTTCAAGAAAGCTTGGAGTATTGTTGGTAGTGATGTAGTTGAGCTGATGGAATCCTTTTCGATTCGGGTTGTATACTTCGAAATTAATTGCACTATTATTTGCTTTGGTGCCCAAGGTCCCAAACCACAGTCAGCATGTCATGATTATAGGCGATATCACGGTGTAATACTATATACAGTGCATTTCGAAGATTATTGCTACAAGGATTAAGCGGTGTCTCGAAGTTATAAATCCGACCTGATGCGCTTTTTTGTACAAGGTCGGGTATTCTTGGCAATGTTCTCATCACCCGAGGATCTTATGTGCAATTATCATCTCAATAGCGGTCGGCCGGATGTTACTTTTAAAAATTGACATAAAGAAGGCTATGACTCGATGGAGTTGGGTTGCACGTGTGATATTACGTCGATAGGTACTCCTGTGATACGAAATGTATAAAGGCATGCATCACTACTCCTTTGCTTTCTCGGTAGTGTAAATGGTGAACTGCGGGTTTCTTTGCTAGCAAAGCGTGGATTAAGGCGGGAGGATCCGTATCCCCTTGCTTTTCATCATTGCAATGGAAGCCTTCTACAGATCTTTTATCGGGGTGGCAAGCCCGAGGGCAGGATTTGAGTTTCATCCTAAATGTGCAGAAGTCAACTTGACTCATGTATGTTTTGCGGATGACATTTTTTTATTTGCTGGTGGAACGTCTTCCAGTGTCCAAATTATTATGGACGAGTTGTACAAGTCACGAACTTCTCAGGGCTCCAAGTAAACAAATATCTTTATCTTCCTTGCAGGGGTTAATGGTGATGTCAAAAATGATATTTTGAACATTGCGGTTTTTCTTTGGGGGTTACCTGCCAAATACCTTGGAGTTCCACTCATAGCTTCAGACTTTCTCATTGTATTTGTCGGCCGCTCCTTGATATTGACAGCCGGGATCGGCGTGGACAAGTAGATCGTTATCCTTTGCTTGAATTGAATTCGCAATTTATTATCTTCGAGTGTTGTATAACATTCAAATATCTTGGTGCGGTATGTTCGTCATTCAAAGTACAACATTGATAAAATTGAGCAAATTTTCGACTTTCGTAGTGCGGTAAAGTGGGGAATGCTCGGCATGCAAAGATTAGATAGAATCGTATGTCTTCAAAGGAAGAGGGCGGATTAGATGCAACGTCGGGTTAAAGATTCAAATGATGCTAGTGTTATGAAACACATTTGGAATGCCTTTATAGGAAGGATTCTTTATGGGCGGCAGGTTGAGGCTTTATCGACAGGAGTTTGTGGTGTCAGATACGCCCCCGAAATGCTCACGGAGTTGGAGGAAAATTCTTGGCCGAGAGGCCAGTCGGACCCTTCATAAGACCTGAGGTGTGTAATGGTCTTTGGGTTTCTTATGGCATGATTTACGGAACCGTTGGCCCTCTCCTATCTTGTTATGGAGAGCAGTTATTTATGATTCTGCTATTCCTTAGAAACGCTCATGTACTTCGAGAGGTTATTGGTGTTAGATTAGAGGCGGCCTATTGCAAATTGGTCGACCTTATTGCTATCAAAGTATTTGCAGGGACTATCATATTGATGATTCTAGAGAGGATATTGTTTCTTGGACACTAGCCCTCCCGGGGTTTTCTTTGATAGCACAGCTTGGAACGAGTTAGACCGAGATGCGGTAGTAAGCTGGCTGGTCGATTGTGGTTCCCCCAGGCGTGGGAAGGCATGCTTTTATAGTTTGGTTGGTCATCCATGATAGGTGGATACCGAACCAAGCTCCTCAAATGGGGCCTTATCAACTCCTATGTCATGTTTATTACCTTGGGGCTTATGTTGAAACGGGAACCATTCTTAATTTGCCAATTCTGTAATTATTTGGATGAGGATCTTAAGGTTGTGCGGGAACTCTAGAATGCCGAGGAACTGGGAGAATGAATTCTTGTGGGTAATTGGAACCAAGGGTAAATCACTCATCTCTATTACAAAGAGGATTGCGTGGGGAGCTACTATATATCACTTATGGAGACAACGCAACAGCAGAATCCATGAAAATGTCTATACTTCCGCAGAGGCTATTTTTCACATCATTTGTAATGAGGTCAGACTTAGAGTCTCAGGGTTGCAGAAGGTTGATGATAATCCTGCTAAAAGATTTTGGTGCGAGAGTTGGTCTTTTCCTCTTTCTATCCTAGGCCATAGTGGTCGACCAATTGACTTATGACCTTGCTAGTTGGGTGTTTGGTTCTTTTCGCCCGGGGTGTGGGCGTGGTGTTTTTTTTTTTGGATAAGTAAGCATTTATTTCCAAAAGGCAAAGCCCCATAACCAAAGAATACACGGACCAAAGGCCCAAAATTACAATAGACAGAACCTCCTAAAGCGAAGGAAGGCAACGGCCCAAAACAACCAACAACAACCAAGGAAAGCAAGCCAAAACAAACGGACACCCCACCCATCCCGGGTAGAGTGACCAAACCCCAAAGCCCGACCCTGGCAGACTAAGACACCCCAGGCCGCGAGATAAGGACTCAGCAGCCGCAGGAAACCATCAATCAACCAAATGAAACACCAATGCTCCAGAATATTAAGAGGAAGGACCATCTCTCACACCTTGGCTACGTCCTTTGGATTATCCGCATACAGGCAGTTCTCGACCTTACATGGATTACAAATGAGATGAAAAATAGCATCGAATTTGGAAAATAAATATTTTCATAAATTCTACTATTCCGTTGTCTCCACAAGTGATAAATGGTAGCACCCCAAGCAATCCTCTTGGTGATAGAACAAAAAGTTCCTTTGGTAGCAATTACCCCTGGAACTGTTCTCCCAATTCATTGAGTTCTAGATTCCCACACTGTAGTAAAACTCTCAGCAGGATACCGGCGATGAATGGGCGTGGTGTTTTTTGTTCTTGTCCCGGGTTGTGGCTTTGTGTGGTTTGTTTGTGAGTTTTGCCTTGGCTCAGTTTGGCATGGCTGTTCTCGGAGTGTGGCCTACATTGAGGTTTGGGGTCCTGCTCCTGGGGTGAGGTATAGGGGTGTTTTTGTTTATGTGGCATGTGCTCGGGATGTGGGCTTTTGGTTATTTGGTGGTCTATTTGGGGTTGCGCTTGTGTGGTTTGTGGGTTGTATTGGTTTGGTTTTGTTGTTTATCAGGTGATTTTGTCTTGGGTTGTCGCCCTTTCCTAAGGTTTTAAGGAGTCTTTGTCTGGGTTTTAAGTTTTCTAGTGGCACAATGGCTTCTTGTATTGTATTGATTGTTGTTGGGCTTTTGATGCAAGGTTGGGACCGTGATGGATGATCTAGAAGTTTAGGTAAGTCAAAATATGGGTTTGGGGTAGTTTTTTTTGGGCCAAAATAGGTTATGGACAGATTTGGAATTTTCTAAGTTAAGAAAGGTGATTTTATAATTTATATAAGGAAAGGGAGTATTTTAGGAAGGTTTGGTAATATGGAACAAGATTTGGAAAGTTTTGGGTTGAGGTTGAAAATATGGTTATGGAAAGTTTAGAGAAAAAGATGAGATGGTGATGGAAAGTAGAGTTTTAGAGTGTTACTTGCAGTTAATGACGAATCACAGATGAATCAGGTGAAGTGAAGGCGCCACAATCAGCTATGAATGGGTTGATTGATAAGCCGGACAGACTTAAGCCACCAAGGAATCCACAAGAGTATGAAGCCGAACTCGTCCCCAAGGAATCCGCCCAAGAGATAAAGAACAAAAAGAATAGCAAAGAAATGCGAAAATATTATTAAACTTGAGCCCGGTGTCAAAAGACTACATTATGGGGTATATATAGCCTCATACTTTCTAAATCAAAAGCGACTTCTACTTTAACTAGGAAAGAAACTTTCTAAATTACAAAAGCGACTCTAAAAGAAAATTTCTAAAATAAATAAAGCAAACTTTCTAAAATAAACCAAGCTTAAAATCTTCCTAAAATAAATAAAGCAAACTTTCTAAAATAAATAAAGCAAATCTTAGTAAAAATAAATCAAGCAAACTCTAAAATTAATAGCTCCACATCGGAGTTTGTCAAGTCGACCACGTTTTCCGCCAAGGCCGAATGAGGTCTGAGAGTTTTCGCATGTATTCAATGTCTTGACCTCCCCAATCCAATTCTTCAATAATTAGAATTTGAATTCCCAATGTTCGATTGTGTTACAAATCTGCATCAATCCCCATAGGCTGGGAAAGAGCTTGCCCTCAAGTCTTCACCGTGATAAGCCCTCAAGTCCTTAACATTGAACATTGGAGAAATTTCATATTCGTCTGGCAACTGCAACTTGTAGGCATTCTCTCCAATTTTCTCTATAATCTTGAAAGGGCCATCTACCCATGGCAAGCTTTCCAAACTTTCCCGATGGAAACCTATCCTTGCGAAGATGTCCCAAACCAATTACGCCAACCTCAAACTCGACATATGTCTATTTGCTTGTTCCACATATTTTGCATTCTTCTTCTCAATCTTCAAGCGAACTATTCATGCCTTCTTGATCTCTTTGACTCTAACTTCCAGCATCTCCACTAAATTGTTGAATAGTCGGATGGGGTGCTAATTCCATGGGTCGGTTGTAGTCCATAGACTACCTCAAATGGGCTTTTCCCAACAGTTCTATGCATGGACCTATTGTAGGCAAACTCAATTTGGGGTAGAATCAAATCCCATTGTTTCACGTTCTTTCCCACATAGCTCCTTAGCAAATTTCCCAAGCTTCTATTAGTAACTTCGGTTTGACCATCAGTTTGAGGGTGATAAGAGGTACTAAACAGTAAAGAAGTCCCCAGTTTTCTCCACGAGTTCTCAAGTGACTAAGAAACTTGAGTCACCGATCACGAAACCAGTCTTGGAATACCATGTAGGCACAATCTCTTTGGGGAAGTACAAGTAGGCAACATGCGAAGCATCATTAGACTTGTTGCATGGTACAAAGTGAGGCCATCTTTGAAAACCGTCGACGACCACCGAGAATCGAATCTTTGTTTCTTTGTGTTCTGGTAATCCCAAAACAAAATCCAAACACACTCCTCCATGGCATATTTGAATTGTATTGGTGTATCTGATCCGCATTGTTTCCATGGGGTTTTAGCCATCATGCACACAACACACTTCTTGACAAATCTAGCAATGTCTTTCTCTATTGACGAAAGAGTTGCCTTCACTAAACTAGGTTTTTGCTTCACCAAAGTCCTCCTAATGTTCCACCATGCAACTCATCTAGAATACTCAATCTCAAGGAACAAGGCGGGATGCATAGTGTTTCCTTCTAAAGAAAACGAATCCATCGTTACAAAATCCTTGAAAGGCTTGTCAGCGCATACCTTCCATATTTCACCAAAAAATCTGACATCCTCCTCATTATAGTTGCTCAACACATCGAATCCGACTACTTGGACTTGCATGGAAGTCACTAGGGCATGTCTCCTACTCGAGGCATCGCAACAAGCGTTATGAACACCATAGCATGTGATTGTGAAGTTGTAACGCTTGTAAAATTCCACCCATGTCGCATGTCTTGATTCAACTTGTCTTTGGTGGTTGATGAATTTTAGTGCTTAATGATGCGAAAACCTGATGGCTTGCAAAGCAAGTATTGACTCCAATGAATAAAGCTCTATAGATAGCATAAAACTCCTTGTCATAGGTGGAGTACTTCCTTTTGCTTCATTTAACTTCTCACTAAAAGCGATGGAGTCTTCCTTCTTGACTAGGGCGGCCTGATCTGACTTAGGATGCATCACACTTTCTACTTGAAGACTTTGTTTAATCAGGTAAAACCAAACATAGGGCTTCAGTTACTTTCTTCTTAATCAACTCGAAGCTTTCTTTGGCAACACTAGTCCACTTGAATTTGTCTCCCTTTAAGCATTCAGTTACAAGAGCCATTATAGAGCTAAATCCACGAATAAATCTCCTATAAAAGGAGACTAGCCCATGAAAACTTCTCACATCATGGATCGAGCTAGGAGTTGTAGTCGTAATCGCCTCTATCTTCTTAGGTCCATCTCAATTCCATCTTTAGTAACCACATAACAAGAAATACTGATTAATAGGCATAAGTCACACTTCTTCAAGTTGACAAATGTCGTTGCTCAGCAGGATAGAGGAACAATTGCCTCAAATGCTCCGAGTGCTCCGTCGAATTTTGCTATAGATCAAAATATCATCAAAGTATACCACCCTGAATTTCCAATGCATGGCTTAAGAAGGATATGATTCATAAACCTCATAAAGTGCAAGGGGCATTGGATAGTCCAAATGGCATCATCATCCACTCATAGAGTCCATCTCGAGTTTTAAAGGCCGTCTTCCATTCATCTCCTTCCCTCATGCAATTTGATGGTATCCCTCCTCAAATCAATCTTCGAAAAGATGGGCTGCACCATAAGTTGATCCGACCAATCATCGGAGTCTTGGAATGGGAAATCGATATTCAATAGTAATCTTGTTAGTACGTCTACTATCAACATCCTCAGATCCATCCTTCTTTGGTACTAGCAGGAATGGGGAACCGCTGAGGCTCTTACTCTCGAATAAGCCCTTTGTTGAGCAACTCATCCAACTTGTCTTGTAAGCTCTTCATGTTCTTTAGGACTCATCCTACAGGCCGGTTTATTGGGCAAGCGGAGCACAGTCGAGTGCATTTGATGTTGAATATCTCTCATTAGGGGCAACCCTTGTGGAATCTCCTCAGGTACTACATCAACAAATTCTGCTAGAAATGACTCTACTTCTTTTGGGATCTCCTTCTCACTTTCGGTTTCTTCCAATAACCAAGGCCATCATCGGGCGGATCGATTTCTTTCTGCTTCGGTTTGACAACAAAAATTTTTATTTTTTGGATAAAGTAAGCATTTATTTCCCAAGGCAAAGGCCCACAACCAAGAATACACGGACCAAAGGCCCCGAAATTACAGAAAAATGGGCCAAGAACCTCCCTAAAAGCTAGAGAAAGGCAACGACCCAAAACAACCAACAACAGACCAAGGAGAAAGCAAACCAAAACAAGCAGACACCCCACCCACATCCGGGTAAGTGACCAAACCCCAAAGCCGACCCACAACGGGGCTAAGACACCCCAATTAAACGAGATAAAGGACTCAACCAGCCCAGCGAAACCATCAATCGACGAATAAACACCAATGTGAAATATTAAGAGGAAAGACCATCTCTCACCACGTAGCTACATTCCTTGGATTATAAACCACATACGGAAACTTGAGATTCTCATTATCGTTACAAATGAGATGAAAAATAGCATCGAATTTGGAAAATACTTCATAAAATTCTACTTATTCATTGTCTCCACAAGTGATAAATGGTAGCACCCCAAGCAATCCTCTTGGTGATAGAACAAAAGGATTTCCCTTTGGTAGCAATTACCCATAAGAACTCATTCTCCCAATTTCGTGGAGTTCTAGAATTCCCACATAACCTTAAAACTCTCAACCAGATACCAGCAGTGAATTGACAACCAAAAAACAAGTGGTTCCTGTCTTCCACATTAGTCCGGCAGAAAACACATGATATAGAGGAGTCGGGGTCATACTTACGAAGCTTGTCTTGCATAACGATCCTATCTGAATGGCCAACCAGCTGATGAATGCATGTCTATACGATAAGCTTGAGGGAACGAATCGTATGGTGCCGGTTGATAAGCTTCTTTGGTCTTTGTGTGTTCAAAATTTGAGTTCCTGATGGAATTCCCCGAAGAAGCAATTGTCCGAGATAAAATCTCTAGAGTCGTCGGTGTGATTGGAACAGCTATTCTTGATAGCGATAAGATCTGCCCGATTTGCAATTGGCCAATTCACCTACCACCATCAATAACCTCAGCTACGAGCATTATTATGGATAAATGAGATCATATATGATACGGTCTCCATAATGTGGTAGAAAGAGAGACGGCCAGGGTTCAGTCATTGCCATAAAAAGTCCCCTTACCATTGCACCTTGTGTTTGATGAAGGGCACGACCCTATCTCGCGGTTGAAGCAATTTCGCCCGGCTCCTGTAGAAGGGATTTCGCACACCACAGGCTCCAGCTTCTCATATACCTTCTCCGCACCCATGCGGCCCATAAGAGTCCTTACTATAAAATTCGGATGTGTTTCATAACATTTGCATCATTCGAATCTTTGATACGTGCATGCGAGCCACCCTCCTCGCCCCGGAAGATAAGCTGGGCTCCCAAGCGATCTTGGCTTAGTGCTGGAGTATCCGGTTTTCGGACGGAAAGCTTTAAGCTTGTTCCAATCTGCTAGTGAATTTCGGAATTATAAGCAGAACATATCTGCTTTGAATACTATACAAAAGCGAGAACGATCAATTGCACCGCTTCCGCATGTAAATAACGCCACAGCGTCGAATGAATACGCCCGAATTTACCCTCTCGAAGCGGTGGCGGTCGAATGGGTAAGTCTAGTTGAAGAGATCGAGGTTTCAATATTTCATGAAACCTCCCCAAACCGAATCCTGTGGTGTTCAATAAATCATTCTTTATGTCATCGCTCATCCCGGCCATGAAAAAACAAAGAATTTTGCTCTGCTGGTTTGGAGAAATTTGGAAGCGGTGATTAGGTTTCAACGGTCTTAAGACATTGTGACCATCCTTGCGTGATAATGTAAGTGTTCTTGAAGCCATCATAAATGACCTTCACATCATATTGCCATGGCCTCCCGAGTAGCCAAGTGACAAACATCCATTGGAGCAACATCACACCATACCTCGTCTGGTGGTGCTTTCCAATGTAAAAGAGACAAAGACACCTATGCTTTACCTTGATATCACTACCTCATGAAACTGACCCTAAGTTTATAGGGTTTGGATGTGGATCATCTTCAAATCAAGCTTTTGCACCATCTCGAAACACAATTCTCGAGCTCCAGCTTTATCAATAATAACTAAACAACAAACCACGTCCTTAGATGTGCACTTTGTGTGAAAAGACGATGGTATGACAATTATCCTCACTAGCATTTGCCCACATCTTAAGACTCCTTTGAACAACTAAGGAAGTCCCATGGTCGGGCATAGTAGCTCATCACTTATCTTCATGGTGGATTCAATTTACCTCTTCGGCGTCTTCTTCCTCGGCTTTATCTTCTTCAACTAGGGCAACCACTCATCGGTTAGGACATTCAGAAGCTATATGCCCAAATCAGTGGCATTTAAAGCCTTTGCATGACTTGGGGTAGACTCTTCTTTATTGGCTTGTGCACTTCACCTTTTACTTGAGGTTTAGGGTGGTTTAGCTACTAGGACCCCTTGAAGTCGAATTCTTGATAATCCTTCTTTAATCGATTTGTAGTAAAACCCCATTACTTGTTTAGGCCTCGACTTGCCCAAGGCAAGCTTTATCACATCTTGAAGAGTATTATATGGGTGCAATTGAGCAGTTTTAGAAATTTGAACCTGGAAACCAGCGAGTACTTGAGCTTTGGTACCTTTCCTCGACCTCACCAAGTCTCCTTTGATCATCAAATTTTCAAACTGTTGAATACTCCTCCCTGATCGGATTCTGTTTGCGCTGAATTACGAATTTTAGGGAAGATATCTTGGCGATAGTGGAAGGGAAGATACTTCCTTTTAGTTCTTTCTTCATCTTTTCCAAAGTTCAATCTTCTTCTTGCCATCTCTCGTATTGCCCTGCTAAATTTTCCGCCCAAAAGAAGCATTCTTGCGCATCTTGATAGCCCTGACTTCACCTTTTTACTTCTCGGGGGATCATAATCTTCAAAGGCCGTTCGACGGTATTAAAAGCCAATCAGAAGTCATGGCTGGCCATTCTTCCTTCAAATTCGAATATCAAACTTTGGATTGAATTTGGAACTTTCTTCATTATTCGTTTCTCCCTGTAGTAATCATCATCGCAGTGTCGATCTTACCATGCCTTCCTCCATAATCTTCTCTTGAATGCTTGTCTTTAGGCTTCTTGCGCCTCAAGTAATCTCGAACAGCTGGCGACACGAGTTCCCTCGTGAAAACTTTCATCACCTTAGCCTTCCATGAAGGTCTTTGTACTCCATAGGATCATCATTGATAGCCATCTTGCTTTTGTAGGCGGTGAACCATAAATTCAAGATCGAGCTTGTGCGTTTTTGCAATGAGGATTGAGCCTTGAACCATGATTAGGACTCTTGTCTCGGAACCAGAGTACTCTTTGGCTTATGATCCTTGTCAATCCTTGAGCTGCGATACCGGTTGATGCAAGGTTGGGGCTAGTGATGGATGATCCGAGTTTAGGTAAATCCAAAATATGGGTTTGGGGTAGTTTTCTTGAATAAAATAGGTTATGAGACAGATTTTTTGGAGATTTTCTAAGTTAGAAAGGAATTGATTTTATGGTATATAAGGGGAAAGGTATTTTAAGGAAGGTTTTGTTAATATGGAACAAGATTTGGAAAGTTTTGGGTTGAGGTTGAAAATATGGATTTATGGAAAGTTTGAAAAGATGAGATGGTGATGGAAAGTAGAGTTTGCACAAGAGTGGTTTACTTCTGGGTTTAATGAAGCGATCCACTTTAAGATGGATGATGAAGTGGCGCCTGATGACTATGGACGAGTTGATTGATAAAGCAGGACAAAACCGCCACAGGAATCCACCCGAGAGTATGAGAAATGCGAACTCGTCGAGGAATCACAGAGATAAGAACAAGAAGAACTCTTAAAGAAATAAAATATTATTAAGAAACTTCTTGAGCGATTGTCAAAAAGACTACATTATGAGGGTATATATAGCCTCATACTTTCTAAATCAAAAAAGCAACTTCTACTTTAACTAGGAAAAGCTTTCTAAACCACAAAAAGCAACTCCTAAAAGAAAAATTTCTAAAATAAATAAAGCAAACTTTCTAAAATAAACAAAGCAAATCTTCCTAAAATAAATAAAGCAAACTTTCTAAAATAAATAAAGCAAATCTTAGTAAAAATAAATAAAGCAAACTTTCTAAAATTAATATGCGGCTCCACATCGGGGTTTGTCAAGTCATTACGTTTTTGCCTTCCAAGGCCCAAATGAGGTCCAAAAGGAGTTTAGCATGATTCAATGCGTCTTGACCTCCAATCCAGCAATTCTTGATAGTAGGGCTGAATTCCCATGTTAAGTTGTGTTTATAGAAGCTCCTGCATCATCTTTGGCCTTTTTTGGAAATAAATTCTTACTTATCCAAAAATATATATATATATATATATATATATACACATTTATATATATCATTAGAAAATCACCGATTCGAAGCATGGAATGGTGCGAGGAATTTCGATCAAACCATGGTATAAGCGGAGAAGGTTACAAGATCCCTACCTTCCTTGGATTAAGAAATCTCTCCCAAAGGAAGTCAAAGCAGGGAGCTACTCAAAGGATCTGTGATTAACAAGTCATAAGATTTCTTAGCCTCAAACAATCAGGGTTATAATTACCCAATTGGTTTATTACTACTTCACCACTCGAAACACACATATTCTTATACTAACACCAAACCTTAATCCTTCAGAGGCACTCTCTTTTACATATAATATCAACATTTAACACCCTTGTGGGGTAACACAAATAACTACACAACACTAGTAATTTGTTTCCAGCCTATCTCAAGACTACTTTTTTCTTTTTTTTTCTTAACTACCATTTTGACCGATATACATGTTTTGTTCACTATGGTCTTGACCAAGAAACTTCACTACTTTGTGAAATTAGTGGGAACAAATGAGCCATAATTTTAGCCATACTCTTCATGAAGTTACGCCCCTGTGGCTACTTTGAGAAGGATTTGAAGCACTCCATTTGGATGTCTCTTCGACTTATGGCTTCAAAACAAGAGGCTTGCTCCGGAAACGGGGCCAGAATGCGTATCGACTTTCAACCTCAAATTCCAAGGGCCTTATAGTAGGGTTTTGTTCTTGGTTAGCTAGACATTCGAAGGGCTAGGTCTTGAGCTTCTTCTCCAAGCTGGAATCATCGAGTTCGGAGTTCTTTAAACAACTTATGGCCAAAACAATCATGGGGTCAAGGGAAAGGTGGACAGCATCTCCTTCGGACACACACACATGCCATCTTCATAAAGCGGTCTTTTACAATTAGGGTTCCACCAAGCACACCTTTCATCAAATCTAGCTAGGATGTAATCCCAACAAAACCCTAGAATATAACCTAAAGTCCATAAGAAATACAACTAAGGCTTCAAAGATCATGTTTTAAGTATATACCTTAGTGAACTTTTTCCACCAAAAACTGCTTTCCCTTCAAGCCTTTTCTCCTCCTTCTAGCTTTCTAGAACTCTCTCACTTTCTGATACGAACCCCGTCAACTTAAAAGGTATAGATGAAAGTGGTGACTAAGATGGTTTGGACAAAGAAATAAATAATATTAATAAAAGATAGGCAAACCAGAAAATAGAACCTGTTGCTCTGATACCAAAATGATACGAACCCCGTCAACTTGTGAGGAGACCCGTGATCGAATTAGCTCGGAAGAACCGCTCTAATGTCGGCTTGGATGGATGACCTTGACCCTGTTGCTTATATGGAAGCAAGAACCTTATATATGTGAGGACGCCACAATCGGTGATGGAGATCCGATTGATTAGTCTTGATGAACGCCACGGAATAACCGATAAGTTCAAGGAGTTCTTTAAAGAAACAAAAGAGAAATTGAAACTCTCAATTTTATAAATGCTTAAAACTTCTGAAGAATACAGATAACAAGCCTCAATAGGCCAAAAAAATGAAGAATAGAAACTAAATATTCGGCCAAGGAAAGTAAATATTTGGCCAAAACAAAGAAACTAACATACTTTTCCTAAACTACTACACAATTAAAATATCTATGAAGGAGAAAAAGGAAACTATATAATTTTAGGACAAGGCTGGTAATAGAATTAAAGGAAGAATCTGAACAAATCAAGAGTAAACTAGAACAAATCATCTCCAAATCTAAGCAAATCACCCAAAATAGCAAAGAACTACAAATCATCACCAAATCAAGCAAACCTTTTCTAAAAAAAGAAATAGCAACTCCTATTTAACTAGAAAAATGTACTTTCACTAAATAAAGTAACTCCTACTTTGACTTGAGAACAAATTCTTCTAAATAAACCAACTCCAAATCAAAAGAGTAATAAAACTCAAAACACTTGGAAATAGAAGTATATTAGGTGTTTCCAAGGTTTCACAAATTGCCCTTCCTGGCTTCATATCTGGGTCTGATGGTTCTCTCTGGCCGATTGGATGGGTCAAGGTTGGTTGGGTCCCGGTCTCTTTTGGGCCTGCTGCCTTCGCCGTGGCCGTACCGGGCTTTGGTGTGTTGTCTCCTCTTGCCAGGAAGTGAGCTCGTTTTTGCCTGGTCCTTGGTTGTTGTTGTTGTTTCTTGTCAGGCCCATCCCCTTATTTTTAAAGGGAGGTCTCTGCCTGCTTTTTCTTTCTTTAAATTTGGGCTCGTGTAATTTTGGTCAGGGTGTTTGCTTTTGAAATAAAACGCCAATTATCCAAAAAAAAAAAAAAGGTTTCACAAATCTCTCCCAATCGAATTTTCCAAAATTAAGATTGAATTGCCAATGTATGTTGTAATGCGTTTCCAAGTATCACTGGACCCTTTGTGCTTTGATTTCATCATTCTTCTCTAAAAGATTCGCCCCGAATCTTAACCATAATGTTGTTTCGATGGCATGAAAATAAATACATATCCTCCATACCATCCTTTCGATCAAGTAATACATGCATAACACATGGACTAATAAATTCCTCCACTTGGCTTGAAGCTTCTTGACCCCCGTGGCAAATCACTGTGGTCATCCTCAGATTGCATACTTGGAACTCCTTAACAAGGAAGAAACAATACAAAAACCAAGAATCAAGATCGTTAGTCCTGTGCTACGTTTCTTTGGTATAAAAGTACAAACATAGCTTTTTAGAATAAAAAAACTTCTTTTAGTTCACCATCTTTGCAGTTTTCTTCTTTTTGTTTCTGCCCAATGCTCACTTCCCGATCTTTTGTTTTCTCTCCTTTCGTTCACTTTAAGATCTTTTTCCTTTCACTTTTTCTTTTCTCACTCTCTTTCCTTCTATCACTTTCCTTTTCCTCTTGTTTTTCTCTTTCTTCCTCTATTTCTTTTCTTTCTTTTCTTTCTCATTCTTTTTGAATCATGGTCTTGATTTCCTTGTCCGGGTCACCTTCGTTTTGTTCTATTTCGGGGTCAGTATCAGGTGGCTTATCTTCCTTCCTCCATTGATTCAACTTCCAAGTGGGATGAAATTGACTAGGTTCGAACGTGTGTTGGCATCATTCCTCCTCTTGACTTGATTCTCTCATCTTGGATAGCCATATCCACCATCTTCTCCAACTCTACGTAATGTTGCAATTCCACCACCTTTTGAATCTGCCTGTTTAAACCTGCTAGAAACCTCGCCATTGTAGCCTCTCGATCTTCTTCAATATTTGCTCTAGTAATTGCAACCTTCATCTCCTTATAACACTCCTTTATACTACGATTGTCTTGCCTCCAGTTTTGCAACTTGTTGTACAACTCCCGATAGTAGTAAGTTGAAGCAAATCTCTTCAGATCAACCCTTCATCTCTTCCCATGTTTCCACCGGGGCCGGCTCCCTATTCCGTCTCATATTAAAAACTAATTAGGTCCTACCAAACTGCTGCATAGTCCGAGAACCCATTGGCAAAGAAGTTTCCACCTTCTTATTTTCTAATAATTGTGACAATCAAAAACTAACTCCACCTTCCTCTCCCACTCAAGATATGCCTCGGTCATTCTTTTCTGGAGATGCAATCATCTTGAATGTTTCCCAAATTATTATCTTCCCGATTCCTATCTTCTCTATGTCTCCCCCATACCTCCCAAGTACATTAACACCCGAATCATAAACTATTCTCATCTTCAAAGTCTCCTCCACACATTCTTCTTCATCTACCCGCTTCCCTCTTTCTTGGCAAACTCTTTCCTTCTCTACGCCGTGGAGGGTTTCGTGGTCGCTGCTTTTGCCTCACCTCCTCATGGAATTATAACCCAATCCACTCTAAAACATTCCCTCTCAGACTACAGTTAAGGCCTCGCATAATGAACTCGTGTCAACGCTCCCGCCACACCTTCCATGCGTTTGTTGTCCGACATAGTGCTGCAAAACAGTGCCGAAAAAAAGTGTGATCTTCACAAATCACCACTACCTGGTTTTCACTCAAGAATGATCATCGTCGCTTCAGAGCCATTAATAATATATTTGGCTTTTATCACTCTAATAATCTGACCACTTGCCTTTTTTCCACTTAGAATTTCTCTTCTAGTTCTTTGAACTAATCAAACAAATCAGATTTTTTCCTAAAATTCAATAAAACATATAAAAATATTCAAGCTCATTTATTTATTTTTTTATACTATGGGAACTTGATTTCTAGAATAGAATGATGATAAACTTATAGGATTTTTCCTTTACCGGGATCCTTTTCCTTTACTTCTCCTTTTCTTTCTTTTTTTACTTTTTTCTGTTTTTTTTTGTAACTTTGAGATGATGATTGAATAAAAAAAGGAAACATGAAAAAATTATATCCGATCAAGAATAATGAAAACGGATTTGGGATGGAGTAGATAATAGATTATGAATGAAATTAGATTGAACGGATTTAAAGGTATAGATGAAAGTGGTGACTAAGATTGCTTTGGACAAAGAAACAATATTAATAAAAGATAGGCAAACCAAATAGAACCTTTTGCTCGATACCAAATGATACGAACCCCGCTCGGTAACTCGTGAGAGACTCCGTGATCGACTAGCTCGAAGAACCGCCTAATGTCGGCTTGATGGATGACTCTTTGACCATGTTATATAAAGAACTTCGGTATATGAGGACGCCACAATCAAGATGGAGATCCGATTGATAAGTCTTGATGAACGCCACTGACAAACTTGAGAGTTCAAGAGTTTTTTAAAGCAAACTAAAGAGGGAATGAAACTTCAATTTTATAAATGCTTAAAACTTGAAGAATAATAGGATAATGGGGTTTCCTTTAAATAGGCCAAAAAAAATATGAAGAATAGAAACTAAATATTCGGCCACAAGGAAAGTAAATATTTGGCCAAAAACAAGAAAGGAAACTAACATACTTTTTCCTAACTACTATCACTCAAACATCTCATGAAGGAGAAAAAAAAAGGGAAACTATATAATTTTAGGACAAGGCTTGGTAATAGAATTAGCAAAGAATCGAACAAATCAACAAAGAATCTAGAACAAATCATCTCCAAATCTATTCCAAATCGCCTCCAAATATAAAGAACTACAAAATCATCACCAAATCTGAAGAAACCTTTTTCTTTTCTTTTTTTTTTTTCTTTTTTTTCTGGAGATAATTGCGAATTTTGAGCCATCAAAAGTGGGAACCCTAAAAAACCAAAATAATCAGAAACAAAAATTTCTAAGGCGTGCCAAAAACGAAAAACTGACAGCACCTCCCCTAAAAACAAGGGAAAGGGCAACAGCCCGCAATGACAAAACACCATAAACAAACACCACAACATGAAACTGTGAAGCCCACATCCCTGTATAAACAACAGCCAAAGCAGTTAATACAACAACGCTAATCAAGCGAGACGTGGCCAACAAACATACAAGCTCAAGCCCAAAAACAAACAACAAAGCCAAATCCCAACATCCCGGATCGGGGAACCCGACACCAACGCATTACCGGCAGAGACACGCCGCCCGCTGCAGCTTCCCTGGCACTCCCGGGCGGGCCTTACTGCAGGCGCAAGCTCCACCTCGCACAAATCTCTATTCGCTGGGTTGTCAGCCACATTATAGAAGCTTGAGATCCTAAGCCTGACATCATTACAAATGAGAGAGAAAATATAGTCAACTGAATTAAATTGGTTTTGAAGACCTGACATCTGAAAAACATCATCGCACAAATATAGCCTGACATCATTAAGCAAACCTTTTCTAAAAAAAAGAAATAGCAACTCCTATTTAACTAGAAAACAGACTTTCTAAATTAAATAGTACAATCTACTTTGACTCGAGAACAAATCTTTCTAAAAAAAAACAACTCCAAATCAAAATAGTAATAAAACTCAAAACATTTGGAAATAGAAATATATTAGGTGGGTTTCCAAGGTTTCACAAATTCTCCCAAATATGAATTTTCCAAAATTAAGATTGAATTCCCACGTATGTTGTAAATGCTCGGGCATCACTGATCCTTTGTGCTTTGGATTTTCACATCACTTCTAAATTCCTGCACTTTCCACTTCCTAGCAAGAAGTTGGTCTAGCATCCAAAACCAAGAGGACTGTTTGCTTGGCACATGGCAAGCTTTCATGCACTTGCCATGTGTCAAGATCTCCTACCATGGCTATATGAGGTGTCATGCCCTCATGATGCCACATAGCTCACAAGGATATTACACTTTCGTCCCTCTCCACTAACAAGTTTTTCAAAGTGGTCCTTCAAGACATACTTAATTACAAACCCTAACAAAACCACTAAACTTACCTAATTGCATAATTGACCTAATTGCATAATTAAGATGGCTAATCTTAATCACAATTTAAAATATCATAGGGCATAAGTTGCTTTTGCTCCCTAAAAATCCTTACTTGAATATAACAAAACATATACCAGGTGTTACATTCCCTTCCCCTTATAGTACTGCCCTTCGAAATTAAACCGCATTCAACCTCGTGAAGAGTTCCATGGCTCTCTTCACATCCGGCTTCTAGTTCCCATGTAGCTTCTTCCGTGCCATGGTGTTCCCACAACACTCCTCACTAGGAAATAATTTTGTTCCGCAACACGCGCCCCTCGCATCTAATCTACCTCGCCACTCTTCATATTTCATATTCTCTTGCAAATTCAGCTCACAATCTAAAAGTGTGCGAAACATCCGCCCATACTTCCGCAACAATGAAATGTGGAATACATCATGTATCCTAAACAACTGCGGCGGAAGAGCTTAATCGTAAGATAATACCTCCAACTCTTGGAGAATCTCAACCACCAATGTACCTAGGGGCCGCTTCCCTTTACCAAAACGAATATTTCTCGCGAGGCGACACTCTCAAAACACATGGTCCCCAACCTCAAACCTCTAAGGGCCCTCCCGTGATCATAACTTTTCGCTCTACTCAGGCCTAAGAGCCTCGTCACGATCACCCTTATCATCTCTCGTTTTCCCGCACCAACTCCGACCAATCAAAGTAGCCTCTCGATCTAACTAGAAGACATAGGCTATCTACATGGTTTTACCATAAAGAGTTTCATACGGTGCCATCCCACTTAGCTCGAAACTATTATTATATGCAAACTCAATCGAGGCAATGGTCCATCCAACTCTGAAGTCTAAACACATGCTCTAAGCATATCTTCCGTAATCCCAATCACTTAGATTGCCCGCGTCGCTGAGGGGTGAAATGTCAGACTCAATCTCAACTCCTTTCCTAAAGCTTTCTGCAAAGACTGCCAGAATCGGGAAGTAAACCTCGAGTCCCTATCCGATTACAATGGAGAGAGGCACCATGCAATCTCACAATGTCCCTCACATGCCAACTTGCTCAAAGTAGAATAGAGTCAAGTGGTCCTTATTAAGCAAGAAATGATGAAGGGACCGTCAAGAACCACCCAAACACTATCTTTACCCCGTGAGTCTGGCAACCAATACGAAGTCCATCGTCACATGATCCCATTTCCATTCTCGCGACTAGTAATCTACGCAATAAACTTCCGCCGGGTCTCTCGGGTGCTCAACTTTCACTCGTTGGGCACGTCAAACACTTGAGACAAAACTCGCTTACATCTCTTCATCCCATGCGACCAAAATTGGCGCCTCGTCAGGGTGGCCATCTTTGTCTCACCAGATTTATCATGAACCGAGAGTGATGGCCCTCATCACCTCTCAACTCAGGCATCATTCGGCACAAACAACTGGCTGAGGAAATAGATTCTCCATTTGCATGAATGCTCCACCCTTTAGGTGCATCACCATCTACCACTCTGCGAGCCGTGTGCCCTCGTTTTTCTTATCACTCCTCCGAAGCCTCGATGACTCTTAAAATCATACGAGCTACCAACGTATAAAACATGCTACGCCATCCCTATCAAAGCACGGGTGGAACTCTCGCCGATGTAATCATACATCTTCCACTCATAAGCCATCAAACCCGAAAGGATGCTCCTTGATTTTCTACTCAGCACGCGACCACATTTGCTTTACCCTATCAAGAAAGAAAAGTGAAAGTCTTAAAGTGTCTCCTATCCACCTTCTCGCCTGGTACTAAATCTCTTAAATATATACTTTAAACTCTCAGGGTCGTGAGAAATTTCCAAATCCACCATACAAGTAGTGCCATAACTTTAGGGCAAACACGGCTCATAAAGAAGCTCTAAATCATGCATGTACTCCCTTCATGTTCTTCAATTGCTCAGAGGCATAGGCAACCACTCTACCTTTTTGCATAAGTACACACCCCAAGCAAAACCCTTGAGGCAAGCATTAAACCTGAAAGTGGTGCTTTTCCCCCACTCACCTGGCTAATCAACACGGTGTGTCAGGAGTCATTCCAAATTTCTCGAAAGACTCTCACCCTTGTCATTCCAAATAAAGATCACTCCTTGCGTGTTAGTCTAGTCATTGGACATGCAACCCGAGTAGTTCTCAATAAATCGACGGTAATAACCAGCCAATCCAAGGAAGATGCGTATCTCAAAGACACTCTCGGGTCGCCTCCCACCACATCACTTCTAATCTTTGCTCTGATCCAATGAGGCCACTCTTCCTAGATACTATAAAGCCTTAGGAATCGATTTCTTGTAACAAGAAATCACACTTCTAGTTTGTCATATTAACCTGATTCTCTCTCAAAGATTCGTAGCGCTCAACCGCAAATGCCGCTTCATGTTCGTACCGACCCTCGAATATATCAGATGTCAGCCCACAAACACTACCACATACTGATCCAGATACGGACGTTATATCCTATTCATCATATCCATAAAGGCAGCTGGAGCATTAGTCAATCCAAAAGGCATGACAACAAACTCGAAGTGTCCATATCTCGTGCGGTGCGCCTTTCGATATCTCGAGTCCCGTACTCTCAACTCGATGATACCCGTATCTTAGATCACCTTCGGTAGCTGGCAAGTCCGCTCAACTGATCAAACAAATCCTCAATCCGAGGAAGTGGGTACTTGTTCTTCACCGTTACTCTATTTAACTTTTTTTTTTTTTTTGGATAGTTAAGAATTTATTTCCAAAAATGGCAATGCCCCAACAAACAAAGAACAATACAACGAGCCAAATGGCTACCCGAAAGAAGACAAGCTTACGCACCTCCCTACAACTCCAGGAAAAGGCATCGCCCGACATGATCTCCTTACACACAGGCAAGAACCAACAAGCCACACAACAACCAATCCCCACAAACAGACAGAGATAAACATAATAAGCCCACATCCCGGGCAAGGAGTACCAAAACATAATCCAGGCAACTTAAGATGCAGGAACCAGGTAACTCTCAAAACAGAAACAAACCCCACAAACATGGCGACCAAGAATCGAACGTGCGATTAGACAATATCCTTAATATAGGAAAATATGGTAACCACTCTAACTAAGAAACCGAGGAGGATATATCTCAGGTAACTCATGCTTGCCCCAACCAAGGAGGCCGGCCACAAGCAAACTAGCAAAGACATCGAGAAATGAGTCCAGAACTACCGCAAGAGACCGAAGCCACCCCAAGAAACATCTTGACTTCGCTTAAAATGAACTCAAACTTCCCATTTGAAGACGGCAGAACTCACCTCATAATCAAGAATAAACTAAAAACCATAAGAAGAAACAATGCCTGGCGATACCCAAACATAACAATCCACCCATGCTCACAACATTCTCCGGCCTAAGGCCCCAACAATTTCCTGAATCTCCCCTTCGAGAACTTCACCCAAATAGGGCTTATCACGACCGACCACATAATCCTAACAATAATCCCACCCTTTATCCCTCCGAAGGAGTCCACATAGTCCACCGCTTCCAGATAGACATTAACAATGAAGTGACCTGGGCAAAGAGAACTAAGTACATTCCTGAGCCGAGGACATCAACGAGTCAGATGAAATATGGAACAATCTTACCCAACGAGAAATTGCCACATGACGGAACGACGGCCTCGTATTCCTGCATCGCACGCCGGTTGTCCCAAGACACCCATCTCCCGATGCACTACCAATCGATCTAGAGATCTAGATGCGCATTCCACGCCGTGAACCAAGGCTTCGCTATGCTGGCACCGGGCCTTCCTTGGCACCGGTTGTTCGATCCACACCCTCGTCGAAACCGGCGGAAGTATGCCGCGGGATTCCCCGTGACCGACCCTCCAATGAACGGCGTCGGGACCGAGTGTAAAACCAGATCCGAGACCCATAATTTGGGTATCTCAAACCAGAAGTAAAGATTCCACCTACATCCTGAACCCAATAATAGATCCATATCACTTCGTTTGGCGCAAGTAGCGAATGTAGCCTGGATCGAGTGAAAATCGCGGATCCCTGGAACCATGAAATGCGCACTGAACTTGTTCCCACTGATTCAACGCGCACGATCTCGCACAAAGAGATATACCAAAACCTGAGAATGGAAAACAGCTCACCAACTGATCACATCCCGCGAATTCTAAGGCCGCTTACCCCGATCCACTTCTCGTCGAAGACTGAAGGCTCCACCTGAGGTACTGCGGTTGCGCATGGCAACCCAACCAGACCGCATCGCGCGTGATCCACACATAACCTGATGCCTGCCTTCCCAGAATCCACACATAACCGCAAATGTCTGCCTTTCTTTTTCACGAACAATACCGAGCACTCATATAGGTACTTTGCTTATGAAACTCTTTAATCGCAATTCGCAATGTAGGTTCAACTCCTTAAGCTCAACTCGAGCCATCCTAAATGGAGCTATCAAATAGGATCGCACGTGGATACAAATCGATGGAGAATCTCCATCTCTATGGGGAAACCTCAAGTAACCTCATCAGAAATACATCAAAGAAGTCACACACTCGTGGAATACTAATCCACCCCTACCTTCCTTTTACTCTCCCTAAGATACAGAAAGGAAGTGTTGGCCCACATTTTTCTCAACCACTTTTCTCCATCTCTATCAACGATCGTAGGGTCCGACTCACCCTCAGATCCAAGATAGGTGTTTCACACGACCCACAACCAATCTGGAAGGTCACCTTCTTCGAAAAACAGTCTAGGACTGCATGATGTGGGGCTAACCAATCCTTTCCCACAATCACGTCAAACACTGCCATATGTAGGAGTACTAAGTCAATCACGACTTCGTATCCCCAAACATTCAACACACAACCACCATGAGATCCCCCACTTTCCTGGGCTTTTCCATCACGCCACCCATGTGTGTCTCATCAAAACAAAGATGTTAGAGTTGTAACTTAAGTCCAAAATGGAAGCAAAAGGAAGTAGATATAAATGAACGTGATGCACCAATTCAAACACATGTCCCTGAAGTGCTATAACACAAAACCATACCTTCACTAGCACATTAGGCCTGATCCCGAGTCAAGTTACGCCTAAGATCTGATCCGAGAACCTCGCCCGAAGTGTATGTAGCTCTCCTTTCGGAATCTCCTCCCTCGAGGTCAGTCCTCCCGAACACGCGAATGGTTTACCGGGTCGAAACTCGACCTCGAGGAGGTCAAGTGTTCCACTCGTAATCCCAGGCACCACCTCGCGTCCCGTCAGCACCACCCTCATAAACACGTCCGAGGCCCCACGCCCCCAACTCGTATTCCCACCGGCTTGCCCCCGTCGTACGGGCAACCACGTGGACCGTCCCATCCTTGGGCGCTTAGCCTCTTATCCCTTGACCTGAAGTCACCAAACCTCGAATTCTATTTTTCCTTATACCCTGCTTCGTTCTCCTCAATAATCGTGGCCTGCCACCGCCTCACCTGTAGGGTGCTGAAGCATGAAAGGAGCCACCAGCTCCGAATGTTCACCTCAACCTCCCCGAACCGTGCTCGGCCTCATTTGCTCGGCTTGCCACCACATGCCGTGCATACCCGACACACCGCAGTAAACCGGGAGGCATACGGCCACGCCATAGCCCCGCTGTGCAACCCGATTCCCACCGCTCTCATGGGCTCAGTGAAGTACTTGGCCAAGAGTAACTCCTCGAACCGGAGTCCACTCTATGGAAGATCATGGGTGTTCTTAACCATATCCCACCAACCGCCACCTCGTCTCTCAACATAAAGGACGCTAGAGAAACCTCCGCTCCTGTGGACTTCAAGACATCCGTAATCTCTTCACTTCCTTTAGCCAATGCTCAAATTTCAAGGAAATCGACACCACCTCAAACACCGGGGAATAAGTGCCTTGAAACTCCATTATCAACTCTGACGTCCATCTTCTTCTTTAATGACCCTGAGTAACGTTTGCACGCCTTCTCCAGCCCCATCCTCTGAAATGTTGAAGAGGATCTCTACAGTCGTCGACCCTTTCTGCCGCCCACCTTCTTTTCCTATTCATTGTCTATATATAAAAAATAGACAATCGCTTATCGATGTCATGGTACAAGAACCATTAATAACTCTTCCTGTGGTTCTCAACATCAATTCATTATAGCAATGCAATCTTACCGCTATTAACATAACTGTCTTACCCGATTCATAACAATTGCACATGGTATAAGAATCATTACACACTAGCCAATACTATGGCAAAAATCCATACAAGCATTATAATATCTAAACTCATTATATCATGCTTGTAATCACACCAACATGTTATCACATAATCTCAGGTAAACATGTTATCATAAAACACCCTTCACTAGTTAATGGCCGTTAGGAAGCCTTATGCCATGCCATGTATGAAAACTATATCATCACCCAATAGCACAATCCTAGCACTCAAAAACCAAAGCCTCATCATCATAGCTTAAAGTGTGCCTAGAATCCTCAGGTACCTATTGAATTTTCCTTAATCTCCCAAGGATTTATCCTCGCTTCCGATACTCAAACTTGTCACACTCGATTTCCACTCGTGTGATTTATGTTATTTTACCATCTTTTTTTTCATCATGAGTCCCTAACAAAGGACTCTTTCAAAATCCAACACTTTGCATAAAAGGGGCTACCACTAGCCCTACACACCATATATATCAACCTGTATTTCCTCAAAACCTGAGTCCAAAACTCCATTTGGAGTAATCGCCTAGAAACGTAATTAAACTCAACCTGTGTCTCAAAACATATATATACATATCCAGACCGAGGTAAGTCCTCAATGCACTCCAAGACTATACACTTACACTTGATCAAAATAATATTTACACAAAAATCCCCAAACTTCACAAAGTGTCCCAAACTAATAGCCACAAGCCAAATATACAATGACCCATGATCGATATGAACTGTCCAAAATATACAGTGTGAACCTCCACACAACACTAGATGTTCCTCAAAATGTATGCCCAACCACCAGCATGCTAAGGCTAATGTACAATTCTTTTTTTTTTTTTTTTTGATAACCAAGGGGTGATCGCCCGCTTAAGCATGACGCACAATTCCCCAACCTCCAAAACCCTGCAAGTCAAACTCAGTCATGCAATGTCTCGCACCGCATCTAAGGTGAGGGAATAATGGGGGTGAGTCTGACAACTCAAGAGGAATCCCATAACAAGCCATGCTTATAAAAAACATTTCAAACACAATAATCCAACACATCTCAAAACATATATTTTCAATTAATAGGTTGATGTGGGAAACAAATGATGCAATACTACCACCATCTCGACCTCATCGTTGACTCCTGGGCTTTCACCCGTGGACTAGCCAATCATCCCGAACAACACAAATTGTCGGGACTTACTACCCGGTGATATGCCCACATCCCGTATAACGACAAATTGCCGGGACTCCTACCACCCGATATGCCCACATCCTGTATATCTCGCGACCTTTCCGGGACTCACAACCTAGGGACTAGTCATAACCTCGTGTCCACCACATCAATCCCACTCTCACACAGCCCATACCCATGTCATGCTTTAAAACAATTTCACAAAGCATTCACCACATGATGGCTTAAACATCATGTACCAATTAATTCAAAGAATTCCATGTATATAAAAATATACACATTTATATATATATCATTAGAAAATCACACAAACAAGCATGGAATGGTACGTGACCTTATCAAACCATGCTATGCGGTGGAGAAGGTTTACAAGATCCCTACCTTCCTTGGATTAAAATCCACAAGTCTCCCAAGGAAGCCAAAAACCGAGGCATCTAAAGGATCTCGCAATTAACAAGTCATAAGATTTCTAGTCTTAAACAACCGGTTACATAAATAACAATTGGTTAGCATTACTTCACCACTGAATCACACATATTTATACCTACCAACATAAACCCCGATCCTTCAAGAGCACTCTCTTTACACTTACTAATATCAACATTTAACACCCCCTTATTAGGGGCAAACAAAGACACACAACACTCTCAGACCTTGTTTCAAATTTTCATCTCAAGACCCCTTTTTTCTTTTTTTTTTTTCTTAACTACCATTTTGACCAGCCATACATGTTTTTTGTTCACTATGGTCTTCCTCACCAAAAGTTCCCTATCTTCTTAGCTTTCTTCCATAGCCTCTAAATCAGGTCATTCGGACTCTGAATCAAGAGTTATGGTTTTTACACTCGACCCCGCCTTAGACTATTTCCTATGATGCACTCCATGTCCTCACATCACTCCTTACTTTGACGAAATTATGGGAACAAATGAGCCATAATTTGGCCATACTTTCTTCATGAAGTTACGCCCCTATGTGGCTACTTTGAGAAGGATTTTGAATCACTCAATTTGGATCAATATAACTCAACTTATGACTCAAAAACTCCACTGCTCCAGAACATGGGACAGAATCTGTATCTGAATTTCAACCTCAAATTCAAGGGCTTTATGGTAGGGTTTAGTTTTGGTTGCTTCTAGACATCCGAAGGGCTAGGTCTGGCTTCTTCTCCAACTGGAATCATCCAGCCGAGTCTTTAGGCCAACTTATTTCAAAAAACACTCATTCATGGGGTCGCTGCGAAAGCCGGGACAAGACTTCCCTTGACACACACACACACATGCTATCTTCACAAAATGGTCTTTTACAATTTAGGGTTCCACCTAACACACCTTTCATCAAATCTAGGGTTAGGATGTAATCCCAACAAAACCCTAGAATATAACCAAAGTCCATAAGAAATACAACTAAGGCCTCAAAGATCATGTTTTACATACCTTAGTGAACTTTTTCCACCAAAACCAAGCTTCCTTCAAGCCTTTTCTCCTCCTTCTCTATACCTTCTCTAGAACTCTCTCTCACTTTCTAAATTTCCCGCACTTTCCACTTCCTTGCAATAAGTTGTCCAAAGATCCAAAACGAAGAGGAATTGGTTTGTTTGGCACATGGCAAGTTTCTTTCATGCACTTGCCTCGCTATGTGTCAAGATCTCCAACATGCATATAAGGAGGTGTCATGCCCTCATGATGCCACATAGCTCACAAGGATATTACACTTTAGTCCCTCTCCACTAACAAGTTTTTCAAAGTGGTCCTTCAAGACATACTTAATTACAACTTTAACAAAACCACTCAAACTTACCCACCTCGTATACCTCGCTCCACATGCCATAAAAATGCAATCTAACACACTTTGCTAATCCTTTAATTAAACCAACCATTAAGATGGCTAATCTGATGCAGGAGCATCTATAAACACACCAAACATTGGGAATTAAGCCCTAATTATTGAAGAATTGGATTGGGGAGGTCAAGATGCATTGAATACATGTGAAAACTCCTTTGACCTCATATTCGGGGCCTTGGAAGGCAAAAACGTGGTCGACTTGACAACTCCAGATGGAGCGCTATATTGATTTTAGAAAGATTTGCTATGAGATTTGCTCCAAGATTTTGTTTTATCCCTTTTAGGAAGATTTACTTTATTAATTTTAGAAAGTTTGCTTTATTTATTTTAAGAAGATTTGCTTTATTTATTTTAGAAACTTTGCTTTATTTATTTTAGGAAGATTTGCTTTATTTATTTTAGAAAGTTTTCTTTTAGGAGTTGCTTTTTTGTACTTAGAAAGTTTCTTTTCCTAGTTAAAGTAGAAGTTAAGATTTAGAAAGTATGGGCTATGTATATACTTCCTAATGTAGTCTTTGACAATCATCAAGTTTACCAATATTTTCTAGATTTCTTTTTAAGAGTTCTCTTGTCTTCTTATCTCTTGGGGACGCAGTTCGTGGCTTCTCATACCTAGGTGGATTCTCGTGATAAGTCTTGTCCGGCCATCAACCCGTCCATAGTTGATCGTGGCGCCTTCACTCCATCATCTATCTTGTGTGGATCAAGCCATTAACTCAGAAATAACCACTCTTGTGCAAACTCTACTATCCTCACCGTCCATATTGATCGGGCGCCCATGTTTGCAATTGGGTACAAAGAGACGCTTGGAGACCAACGATCTTGATTCTTCTGCCTAGTATTGTTTCTTCCTTGTTACAGAGTTCAAGTATGAATCCCCCGAGGATGACTTCGTGATTTGCCACCCGAGGAGACAAAAGAGCTTCAAAGCCAAGTGGAGGAATTTATTAGTCCATGTGTTATACATGTATTACTTGATCCCAAAAAGGATGGATCATGGAGGATATGTATTTATTTTCATGCCATCAACAACATTATGGTTAAGATTCAGATCTAATCTTTTCGAGGAAAGGGGAATGATGAAAATCAAAGCACAAAGGATCCGTGATGCTTTACTTAATAAACATACATTGGGAATTCAATCTAATTTTGGAAAATTCGCATTTGGGAGAGTCGTGGAAACCTGGAAACACCTAATATATTTCTATTTCCAAGTGTTTGAGTTTTATTACTATTTTGATTCCTGGAGTTGGTTTATTTAGAAAGATTTGTTCTCCAAGTCAAAGTAGAGTCGCTTATTTAATTTAGAAAGTCTGCTTTTTTCTAGTTAAATAGAGTTGCTATTTCTTTTTTTTTAGAAAAGGTTTGCTTCAGACAGGATGATTTGCAGCGGATTTATCGCTATTTCGAGCTGATTTGTCGTAGATTTGGAGTATTTATTTGCTCTATATTTGTCGCTTGATTTGTTCCGCATTTGCTGCTAATTCTATTACCAAGCCTTGTCCTAAAATTATATAGTTTCCTTTTTTCCTTCTGATATTTTCTAGTGTGTAGTAGTTTAGAAAGTATGTTAGTTTCTTTCTTGTTTTTTGCCAAATATTTATCCCTTGTGGCCTAATATTTAGTTTCTATTCTTCATACTTTCGCCTATTTAAAGGCTTGTTATCCTTTGTATTCTTCAAGTTTTAAGCATTAATAAAATTGAGAGTTTCAATTTCTTCGTTCTTCAAGAACTCCTCGAACTTATCTACATTCCGTGGCGTTCATCAAGATTCTTCATCAATCTGATCTCCATCACCGATTGTGGCGCCCTCACATATGCCAAGGTTCTTGCTTCCCTATATAAGCAATCTGGTCGCACATCCATCCAAGCCGAATACTAGGCTGGTTCTTCCGAGCTAATTCACTCACTGGTCTCCTC
Source organism: Tetrastigma voinierianum (assembly GCA_016808115.1). Taxonomy (NCBI): domain Eukaryota; kingdom Viridiplantae; phylum Streptophyta; class Magnoliopsida; order Vitales; family Vitaceae; genus Tetrastigma; species Tetrastigma voinierianum. The sequence continues at coordinate 183,951 of JAEQBH010000197.1, read as the reverse complement.
ACGTTGATTCGGTTCGTATCACCAAAGCCTCCAACCCACGCCCGGCAGCAAACCAGTGGCCCAAAAGTGACAAGGACCCAACCAACAAACAAACCCATCAATCAACCATGAGAACCATCACACCAAAGATATGAATGAAGGACCATCGCTCACACATTGCTCTGTTCGCTGGATTGTCCACCACCTTCTGGAAACTTGAGATTCTCAACCGAACATCACATGTGATGAGATGAAAAATGGTGTCATTAGAGGAGAATAGATGTTCTCGTGAATTTACTATTCCGATGCCTCCATAAATGATAAATGGTAGCAATCACGCAATCCTCTTGGTAATGAACAAATGATTTCCCTTAGGAAGTACATACCCATAAGAATTCATTCTCCCAACTTCACGCAAGATTCGAATTTCCACATAACCTTAGAATTTCAACCAAATACCCAAGAGCGAAATGGCACCTAAAAAACAAGTGATTCCTATCTTCAACATTTGCACGGAAAAAACACATGAATTATCGTTAGTCAGACCCCATTTGAGAAGTTTGTCTTGCGTAACTAATCTGTCCTGAATGGTCAACCAAACTATAAAAGCATGTCTCCTGATAGCTTGGGGAAACCATATCGTATAATGCCAGCAGACCACCGGCATTTTCGATCTAAATTGATTCCAAGCAAAATAAACCGTGAAGATCCCAGATGGAGCAAGAGTCCATGTAACAATATCCTCTCTAGAGACATCTAAATGATAATTGACACAACTGTTCTTGATTTCGATAAGGTCTGCAGAGTTCGCAATAGGCCAATTCCACCTACCATCCCCAATAACTTCAACTACAAGAGCGTTATTCTTAATAGCGGAATCATACAGCACAATACAATTCCATAGTGAGGGAAGAGAGGATCAACGGGATCCCGTGAATCACGCCAAAGGAATGTCCCTTACCGTTATAAACCTCAGGGTTGATGAAGGGTCTCATCTTATCTTTCACCGGCAAAGATTTTCCGCCAAATTTCCAAGAACAAATCGAAGGAGTTTTGCCACCTCAAAGGCCTGCAAGTCTCGTACGCCCTCCGCACCCACGCCACCCATAAGGAGTCCTTCCTAAAAACAGGTGTTCCAAACGTGTTTCATAACATTCAAAGGTGATCATTCGAGTCTGATCCGACGCACCTAAGCTAATCCCTCCTCCTTCTAAGACACACGTAATCCCAACCGACCTTAGCACAACGAGAATTTCCCAGTTCCCTACCACGTAAAGTCAAAAGTTGCTCAATTTGGCAATTATGAATTTCTAATAATGAACATAATGGCACTACTACAATCAATGCTATGCAACACGTAACCAATAAGCCGTATCCGCCTGCATATGATAACGCCCTACTCATTCAAGACCGATTCTCGGCCATATTTTTCTAGAAGTACCGGCAATCACGAGGACAAATTTCTGATGATCAGCGAACACCAAGATATTTCATAGAAACCTTCCCAAACCGGGGCTGATGTTCAATAGAGCATATTTGACTTCACCATTTACCCCATAGCGAAATGGCGCTTTTTGAATTGTTTACCCATAATGGCGTACCAAACTGCTCACCATCCAAAAATAACTTTGACAATCGGATACGTCCCACTAGCAAAAGAAAATGTCATCCGCAGCTACAAGTGAGTCGTGCTGATCCGTACATTTAGACGAACCGAAAACCCGGCCCCGCGAGCCACCAACGACAAGGATCTAGAAAGCCCATGGCAATGATAAATACACGGCGATATGGGATCCCCTTGTCTCAACCCACGATCATATTGAAAACCCCGCAGTTTTCACCATTAACTCCGAAATGTAGAAGGTCAGGCTATATAAGCCTTAATACAATTCGTATGAACGCAGTTGATGCAGAGCCTTCTATAAAACACACCGAACATTGGGAATTCACCCCCACTATTGAAGATTTGGATTGGTGGAGGTCAAGACGCATTGAATACATGCTGAAAACTCCTTTTCGACCTCATCTGGGCTTCGAAGGCAAAAACGTGGTCGACTCGACAAACCCCGATGTGGAGCGCCATATTAATTTTAGAAAGTTTGCTTTATTTATTTTACTAAGATTTGCTTAGTTTATTTTAGAAAGTTTGCTTTATTTATTTTAGGAAGATTTGCTTTAAGCTTGGTTTTAGAAAGTTTGCTTTATTTATTTTAGAAAGCTTTTAGAGTAGCTTTTTTTGTAATTTAGAAAGTTTCTTTCCTAGTTAAAGTAGAAGTTGCTTTTTTTGATTTAGAAAGTATGAGGATATATATACCTCATAATGTAGTCTTTTGACAATCGCTTCAAGTTTAATAATATTTTCGTATTTCTCTTTAAGAGTTCTCTCGTTTCTCTTATCTCGGGTGGATTCCCTGGGGAAGAGTTCGTGGCTTCTCATACTCAGGATTCCCTTTCGCATGCTTCTCATTCCCCGCTTTATCAATCAACTCGTCCATAGTCGACAAGAGGCGCCTCTACTCCATCATCATCTTGTGTGAGAAGTTAAATGAAGCAAAAAAGGAAGCACTCCACCTATGACAAGGAGTTTTATGCTATCTATGTAGCTTTATTTCATCGAGTCAATACTGGCTTACAAGCCATTCAGGCTTTCTCGCATCATGAAGCACTAAAATTCATCAACCACTTATACAAGTCAATCAAGACATGCGACATGGGTGGAATTCTTACAAGCTACGATAACTTCACAATCAAGCATAAAGCAAGTTCATAACTTGTCATGGGATGCCTTTGAGTAGGAGATATGCCCTAGTGACTTCCATGCAAGTCCAAGTAGTCGGATTCGATGTGTTGAAAGAACTATATGAGGAGGATGCTGATTTTGGTGAAACTCGAAGGTATGCGCGATGCCTTTCAAGGATTTTGTAAGGATGGACGGTTTTCTTTAAAGGGAAACACTCTATGCATCCCATCTTGTTCCTCGAGATTGAGTATTTTTGATGAGTTGCATGGTGGAACATTAGAGGACACTTCTCGGGTGAAGCAAAACTCCAGCTCTAGTGAAGGCAAACTTTTCGCCTAAGCTAGAGAAAGACATTGCCAGATTTGTCAAGAAGTGTGTTGTGTGCATGATGGCTAAAACTCATGGAAACAATGACTATATACACCATTGCCACCTAAATATGCCATGGGAGGAGGTAAGCTTCGATTTTGTTGGGGATTACCTAGGAACACAAAGAAACAAAGATTCGATTCTGGGTGGTCGCTGATGTGTTTTCAAAGATGGCTCACTTTAGTACCATGCAACAAGTCTAAATGATGCTTCGCATGTCGCCATCACTAAAGAGATTGTAGCATCTACATGGTATTCCCAAGACTATGGTTTCAGACGACTTAAGTTTCTTAGTCACTTTTTGAGAACTCGTGGAGAAAATCGGGATCTCTTTACTGCTTAGTACCTCTTATCACCTCAAACTGATGGTCAAACCGGTTACTAATGTGGCTTTTCGGGAAATTTGCTATGAGCTATGTGGGAAAGAACGTGAAACAACGGGATTTTGATTCACCCCAAATTGAGTTTGCCTACAATAGGTCCATGCATAGAACTCGGCTGGGAAAGCCCATTTGAGGTAGTCTATGGACTTACAACCGATCGACCTGCTTTTGGAATTAGCACCCCATCCGACTATTCAACAATTTAAGGAGATCGGCTAGAGCCAAAGAGATCAAGAAGTCGCATGAAGAAGTTCGCTTGAAGATTGAGAAGAAGAATGCCAAATATGTGGAACAAGCAAATAGACGTCGCAAGTATGTTGAGTTTCCTGAGGTTGGCGAATTGGCTCGGGGTACACCATCGCAAGCTGATAGGTTTCAATCGTGAAAGCCTGAAAGCTCGCCAAGGGTATGGCCCTTTCAAGATTATAGAGAAATTGAGAGAATGCCACAAGTTGAAAGCTGCTTATTTAATATGAAATTTCTCCAATGTTCAATGTTATGGATTTGAGGGCTTATCACAGTGAAGACTTGAGGGCAAGTCTTTTGTCCCAACTATGGGGGATTGATGCAAGAGCTTCTATAAACACACCGAACATTGGGAATTCAGCCCTAATTATTGAAGATTTGATCGGGGGAGGTCAAGACGCACACATACGCCAAAACTCCTTCGGACCTCATTCGGGGCTTTGGAAGGCAAAAAACGTATCACTTGACAAACCCCTGATGGAGCCGCTATATTAATTTTAGAAAGTTTGTTTTATTTATTTTACTAAGATTTGCTTTATTTATTTTAAAAGTTCGCTTTCTTTATTTATTTTGGTAGTAAGATTTTGTTTATTATTTTAGAAAGTTCGCTTTTATTTATTTTAGAAAGTTTTCTTTAGGGAGTAGCTTTTTGTAATTTAGAAAGTTTCTTTCCTAGTTAAAGTAGGTTGCTTTTTTTTGATGCAAAGTATGAGGCTATATATACCCCCATAATGTAGCTCGACACCGCCTCTGCTTAAGGCATTATTGTTTTCTTATTTCTTTTAAGAGTTCTCTCTTGTTCTCTTATTTCGGTGATTCCCTTGGGGATCAGTCATACTTCTCATACCCAGCGATTCCTTGCTGCGGTTTTGCCTCTACTTTATCAATCAAATTTGGCCCATAGTTGATCGCGCGCCTCTCACTCCATCATGTATCTTGTGCGATCGCTTCATTAAACCTAAGAAGTAACCACTCTTGTGCAAACTCTACTCTCCTCACCATCTCATCTTTTCTTTAAACTTTCCATAACCAAATTTTCAACCTCAACCCAAAACTTTCCAAATCTTGTTCCATACTACCAAAACCTTCCTAAAATACCTCCCTTATATACCATAAATTCACCTTTCTTAACTTAAAAATCTCCAAAATTCGCCCATAACCTATTTCTACTTAAACTCCCCAAACCTATATTTTGACTTACCTAACTTCCTCGATCATCCATCACTGGCCCCAACTCGCATCAAAGTGGTATCATAGCTCAAGGATTGATGGCTGATCATGTTAAAGAGTACTCGGTTCCGGAGACAAGCAGAGTCCTAATCATGGTTCAAGTAGTTCTCAATCCCCATTGCAAAAATCATTGTCGATTCTGGAACTGGTTCAATCGCCTACAAAAGCATAAGGCTATCAATGATGATCCTATGGCGACAAAGACCTTCATGGAAGGTGTAGGTGATGAAAGTTTTGACAAGGGAACTGTGCCTCCTAGCCAAGTTCGATTACTTCGAGGGGCGTTAAGAAGCCTAAAGACAAGCACGAGAATATGATTTATGAGGAAGGTATGAAATATCGACACTGCGATGATGATTACTATGAGAATGAATAATGATGAAAGTTCCGTATTCAATCCAAAGTTTGATATTCCGAATTTTTTTTTTTTTTTTTTTGGATAATTAAGAATTTATTACCAGCGGGCACGCCTGCATAAAGAATAATACAAAGCAAAGAGGCCCGAGGCCATGAATGGGCAAAGAAAACTGACAAAGACTTCCCTATAACATAGAACAGCAACAAATTAACAACAAAAAGGCCGCTAACAAAAAACAGTCCCACAATCCGGCAAAAAGGAAACAACTAAACACAACCCGCAAGGCAACATGGCCCCAACAATCACAAATCAAGCAAACTAACCTACCATGAGATAAAATATTAATAAGGACCATCTCTCACACATTGACTGCTTGCGACTATCAACAACCTTTCCTTGATACCAACACAAGTCTAACATCATCACAAATGAGGCGAAAAATAGTGTCACTGAGCATACTTGTTCTCTTGTATTCTTCTATTCCGATGACCCTAATAAGCGTATATAAGAGTCGCCTACGCAATCTTCCTCAGAATAGAGTCAAGGACTTTCCCTTGATGGCACTTGCACCCATAAGAGCTCGCTCTCCCAATACTCCTGAGTTCTATGCACCCCCACACAACCATAGAATCCTCCGCCAAATACCACCGTGAAATGGCAACTGGGTTATCAGATTCATTCGTCTTCAACACAAGACGATAAAATACACAAGATATAGAATCGTGAGGCTCACCGGTAAGCTTCCGTAACCAACTGCTCGAACTACAACCGCATAACGAAAAGCATGCCTCCTCACGGCTTCGTAACTAAATCGGCAGCGCCACTCAACAAAACCCGCTGCCCCGATAAGTGGTTCCAAGCAGAGCTTACAGTGAAAACCCCAGAAGGATCTGGGGACCAAGAAATAGTATCCTCTCTAGAGGCATCGATATGGTAATCGGGTACCAACCGGTTTCGACAGCCACATTCCCCGACTAGCAGAGCGCCCACCCCCCTCATCAATAACTTCAAGACTCGAGCATTAAGAATGAATCATGAGTCATACAAGATCCGCTCCATATCAGTGGAAGGAGAGGCCCAACCACCTTAAATCATGCATAAGAAGGTCGCGCTCCGTCACCCACCAGGCTTTATGAGGGGCCCCATCCTCTCTTAAGTCAAGGATTTTCCGCCAACCTACTTAACAACTCGTAGGACTCGCGCTCCAAAGACTCCCCGCCGTATTCTAATTCAAGGAAGAACGCATTGCCATGACTTCTCGATCGCTTATCACCGTCGAACGTGCTCAGAATACATTATGATCCCGAGAAGCAAAAAAGGTGAAGTCGTATCAAGATACGCAAGAATGCTACTTTTACGGGGAAAATTTAAAGAGGCCGTAGAGATGACAAGAAGAAGATTGAAACTCAAAGATGAAGAAAGAACTAAAAGGAAAGATCTTCCTTCCACTATCGCCAAGATATCTTCCTCAAAATTCGCACTCAAGTTAGTTAATATGACTGTGGAGGAGTATTCCTACCGAAGTTTGAAAATTTGACATCAAAGCGAGACTTGCAAGAGGCCGAGGAGCACCATGTACTTCGCTACTCATCTGCCTGAGGTTCCGCACTTTCTAAAACTGCCTCACAATTGCCCACATAATACTCTTCAAGATGCAGATAAAGCTTGTCTCAAAAGTCGAGGCCTAAACAAGTACATGGGGTTTTACTACAAACTCGATTAAAGAAGGATTTATCAAGAATTCACTTCAAGGGGTCCTAGTAGTGCTAAAACCAATCTCTTAAACCTCAAGTCAAAGGTGAAGTGCACAAGCCACAAAGAAGAGTCTACCTCTAAGTAAGGCAAGGCTTTAAATGCCACTGATTTGGGCATATAGCTTCGAATGTCCGAACCGGCCAGTGGTTGCCCTAATTGAAGAATATGAAGATGAGGAAGAAGATGCCGAAGAGGCAATCAATCACCTCATGAAGATAAGGATGAACTTACTATGCCCACCATGGACTTCCTTAGCTGTTCAAAGGAGTCTTAAAGGACAGGGGCAAATAAGTAGTGAGGAGAATTGGCTAAGGGCCCAATGTCTTTCACACAAAGTGCACATCTGCTTGACAGCATTTGTTTATTATTATCGATAGCGAGAGCTTCGAGAATCAGGTTTCCTCGAGATGGTGCAAAAGCTTGATTTGAAGATGGATCCACATCCGAAACCCTATAAACTTAGCTGGCTTCAAGAGGGCAGTGATATCAAGGTAAAGCATAGGTGCCTTGTCTCTTTTACAATTGGAAAGCACTACTGTGACGAGGTATGGTGTGATGTCAGTCTAAATGGATGTTTGTCACTTGCTACTTGGGAGGCCATGGTAATATGATAGGAAGGTCATTTATGATATTTCAAGAACACTTACACATCTCAAGATAAGGATGGCCAATAAAATTGTCTAGCACCGCTGTCCAATTGCTCCAAATTCTCCAAAACCAACAGAGCAAAATTCTGTTGTCAAACTGAGTCGAGAAAGAAAACCGGGAGCTGGTTCGTATGTGATGGCCTCGGGGCTAAGCACTGAAGAAACCAAAGTGAGAAGGAGATCCCAAAAATAAGTAGAGCCAATTCTGGAAGAATTTGTTGATGTAGTAATTCTCGAGAGATTCCACATGGGTCGCCTCTACGATATTCAACATCAAATGCATCTGCACTGTGCCTGTTTTGCCCAATAAACCTACTTATAGGATGAGTCCTAAAGAACACATGAAGAGCTTACAAGACAAGTTGATGATGCTGTCTAACAAAGGGCTTATTCGAGAGAGTAAGAGCCCTTATGCGGTTCCTGCCCTGCTAGTACCAAAGAAGGATGGATTCGAGGACGGTGTTGATAAGAAAGATACCAACAAGATTACTATTGAATATCGATTTCCATTCCAAGACTGATGATTTGTCGGATCAACTCTATGGTAAAGGCCCATCTTTTTTCGAAGATTGATTTGAGAGTGATACCATCAAATTCGTATGAGGGAATGAGATGGAATTGAAGACGCTTTAAAACTCGAGATGGACTCATGAGGGATGGTGATGCCATTTGACTATCCAAGTTCTAGCACTTTATGAGGTTTATGAATCATATCCTTAAGCCATGCATTGGAAATTTTGTGGTGGTATACTTTGATGATATTTTGATCTATAGCAAAAATTCGATGGAGCACTTGGAGCATTTGAGGCAATTGTTCTCTATCGTTGAGAAATTGCCATTACCCCTGTCTAGAAGAACTGAATTAGGGAATTCACAATCCACCCCCACCTCAACACAAATCCTAGTAAGGATAACTTCGCTTCCGATTCTCGCAGCTGAATCAAGGTAGCTGATACCAACAAGATTGCGGATGTACCCAAGACATGTGTCATCTCAACATTCCAAAGGGATATCAGAGAACTTGACCCAAATTGGGATAGAGGATGTACCGATCGTAAGCATATCCATGCCGTAGATGCCAAGCACGCAAGATGAAGGGTCTCCGCTGTGCCATGGACCGACCTAACCCAACTCGGCCTCCGGTCCCTCGAATCTAAGAAGAAGTATAAAACTATCTCAACAGGAAATGTCTCGCATCTCCTTCGTCTCTACGCCTCCGCACCAGGATCAAATCGAACTGGAGACTTTATCCGTGAATTGTCTGGACAACAAAACCCTTCCACATATCAATACTCTCATTTACCTGCCGCCCACGGAGGCCTCGCAACCATCTTCCCATCGCCATTTATGTGGACTATAGAATCGAGAGGAACACCGCTTCTCGTGCATGAGAATGTTCTTCAGATTTCACCGGGAGCAAATTTCTGACTTCCCCCAAATCACCATCCTTTGTAATCCTTCTCGGCTTCCATCGCTGACTTCACAGACCTTCCTTTCTCACCCACATCCTGTACCTACGTCCCAGCCCATGGAATCCAACCCAATCCCAGATTACCTTCCACCCCTTCGTCAAGACGCGCCTCAACATGACTAATGCAACCCTACTCCAACCCATATCCCTCCGATCCCAACCCACGAGGAACCCGCTTTCCTCGCACGCATACCTTGCCGGAGGTCGCGACAAATTTCCATGACTGTGAGGGAGAGACGAACGAAGAGCTTCGTGAGTCTGATCGCACCGTATGAGCTCGAAGAGTAACACCAACCGTATCTCGAAGACGGACTCCGAATCGCCACGGGATTCAGGCGGACTCATACGCTGTATCCCAAGAGAGACGATCCGGCGACCATCAGCTGGGTCTACTTGAGGTATTGATCTCCGATGAACGCCACTCCAAGACATTCCCTCCATTCTCGCACGCTAGAGAACTCACCACCGCAGCCCACCGCTTCGCGGTGGGTATCCTTCGAACCCAAGATCGCACTTCACCGGGAAGGCTGCCAACCATGTTTGGTCAACCCCCCACCAACTCCTGTCCCCACCACCGTGTTTGTCATTTCTGAACAATCAATGTGAAGACGACAAGCGGGTCGTCTCTAGAGAGCATCTTCCTGAAGAGAAGGTTCGAGCTTCAACTCTTCCTCGCTTTGCGCTAGACATGCAAAGGTGTTACCATGCAACTTGAGTGGGACGTCACCCTCAATAGCCACACTAATGTCCTCTACATCCAACCTAATTCCAAAATGCTCTTCGCACGCTGCTATGTGAGTGATCGGATTCAACAAGTGGAATTTTCATCCGGCCGTGATGCGCTACAAAGAGGAATGGCCATCGACAATGGTGGAGAGTTTCCAGCTACAATCTTCAACCCTTCACCAACTTCATCAACTTTCTTCCCAATAACTGCCTCATGCTTACTATTCCCAGGAATTGTGGAGATTATACCACTGTTCGGTCTCTTCTTAGCTTGACAATCACTAAAGTTATGGCCAAATAGTCAGATTCACGCATCGAGGAGCCCAAGGATATTCGATCCTTAACAGAGAATAACCCACATTACTCCCCCGTCCAGAGCACGATTTAGTGAATTATTCTAAAGAAAGGATAATTTTGTTCGTTCTCGTGAGTGGATCAAGGTGCAAATGATTCCAATAAGTGCTTGCAATGTGCCCAAGACACGTGTCTGTCCAAGATTCCGTAGGAATGTTATGAACCCGACCCGTGATTGGGATGATGATAATCGAATGTCGAGCACATGTCCATTCCAAAGCCCATGCACGTACATGAACGGCCTCCCCGCTTAAGTGCCATGGTCCAAAGATTCATAACCCAAATTCCGTGCCTCCTCCGGTCCCCGAACTGGTTAGAAGAATAAACCATTCCCGCTGTAGATATTTCTGTGCATCTCCCTCGCCTGCAGTTCGTTAACCGTGAGCGCATCATCGAACGGAGACGCCATTCGTAAATCAGTCCTACCAAACATCCTTCCACATGTCGATGTTCTCATTCACCGCTCCACTCCGAGGTTTTGGCAACAAGCTTACCATCACAATGGCAAGATATAGAACTGCGAATTTTGACCACCCTGCTTTCACGTGCATGGGAGACTGCTTTTCCCAAGATTTTACTGGAGGATCATTAGCCATCTCCAGATTAATGGTAGCCGGAAAATCTGGGTTACAGTGATACCCATTTTCCGCTATGCCTGACCCCTGTAAATCGCCCTTCCTCGCATGCTCGTCCCGCTTGCCGGGAGAAGGTACCGACTTGCCAAGACCAAGGAAAGACTTCGGGTGAGCTCCAATGGCTGGAATTGAGCTCGTCTGGGCAAGAGCTATCTCAGAATCGAGCCTGTCTGTGGCAGAGCCAAGCTTTGCTTCCTGGACAAGAGCCCTGGTGTCAGCCACATTCCCGCCCACCCCGATCCAAGCAACACTACCCTAAGATTTGGGCCACCACTGGGTCCATACGAGCCTCAACACAACTAAAGCATCCCTTCTCACACCCATGTCCAAATTTAACCCATCCCCGATGATCGGCTTCTCGGGTCACGCACTTCGCCGGAGGATGCCGGCGCCCCTCCATGACTAATGGCGCCTTCCGGGACAGCCTAAGCTGACGAACTCAAGGTTTGTGCTCTGGGAGTATAAACCGACTTTATCCGAAGATGTACCTCCCGATTCAAGAACCGGACCGAAATGGATCCGCTGTCAACACCCTGCCAGGATCTCGCCCTTCGCCGAGATCGCTTGTGGTGCTTGTTCTCCGATGAACTCGCACCGGCTGAGTCCACGCCTTTTTGCCATTTCGCTCCGATGATGGCTTCACCGCCCGAGGTACCTCGACCGTAATGGAGTCACGGAGACCCCCTCCGAGGAACGCTGGCGCGATCGCAACCACAACACCGTGCTCTACTTGGGGAGAACATGCCATGTCGTATGTCACCTTGGGTTCCCTCGGGAGCCCAAGACCTGAAATCCGACTCGTGTGGATAAGCCGACCATGCGCGGACCCCTCCACTGAAGACCAAAATTTCACCACCGAGGTGACCATCTTCAATGCGCTGACTTACCACCTCCGACGTCCAAATCCACCACACCAAATTTCATGCTATTGAGAGAGTTTTCTCTCATAATGATTTAATAGTGCACAAAGATATTATAACCAAATTTTCAACCTCAACCCAAAACTTTCCAAATCTTGTTCCATACTACTAAAACCTTCCTAAATACCCCTTTTCCCCTTTTTTTTTTTGACAATTAAGCACTTATTACCAAAGGCAACCAACCAAAGAACAGAGATGAATCAGAGGTCTGAGGGCTACACCAGTAGAGAAAAACTAGTACACTCTATAACATGTGAACAGCAACAATGTGAACAATATGGTGCCTACCAACACATACAAGCCCACATTCAAAGAAATACTACAAGAACCCGCCCACAAATCCCAAGGCAACAAGGTCTCAATACCCAATTCAAGTATCCAACCTACCGTAGAGATAAATATTAATAGGAAGCACCACTTCTCACACATCATCTGTTTACATACTATCACAACTTCTAATAAAATAATAAGCCTAACATCATCACAAATGAGGTGAAAATAGTATCACCGAGCATAGTTGTTATCATGAATTTTACTATTCTAATGACCTCACATGGTACATAAGAAAGACCCCACGCAATCTTCCTCGTAATAGAGTCAAGGACTTTCCCTTGTCGGGCAATTACCCACAAGAATTGCTCTCCCAATTCCTCGAGTTCCCAGAGACCCCGCACAACCATAGAATCCTCTACCAAATACCAAATTGAAATTAACCAACACAGTTCGATTCGTTTCAACATTAGCAACACAAAATACACAAGATATGTGAGCCGCGAGACCCCACTGGCAGCTTATCCCGCGTGAACCAACCGCTCGCACGACCAGCCGTACAATGAAAGCATGCCTCCCATGGCTCGGGGAAACCAAATCGAATGGTGCCAATTAACAACCTAAGATCTTTGGTTCAAAGTGGTTCCAAAGCGTAACAACCCCCTTTTCCCCTTATATACCATAAATTCAAGATTTTCTTAACTTAAAATCTCCAAAATTGGCCCATAACCTATTTCTAACGCAAAGAAACTACCTCAAACCCATATTTTTTTTTGATACTGCTAATTTATTACCAAAGTGCAGAAGCCCAAACAAACAATAAAAATACAAGACCGGGGCTTTCACCAAATAAAAACAACAAACTGACAAAGACTTCCCTATAAACATAGGAAAGGGGCAACAGCTTGAAACAAAATCACCTGCCGATAGGCAAACCAACCAAGCCCACACCCCGGGCAGAGGAAAAACAACCACACCAGACCCCAAATACAGGCCAACAGACATACTCAACCAAACAAAATTCACGCCCACACCCCGGCAAAGGAATTACAATCTAACAACAAGACCCCACATACAGGCCAAACATACAAAACAACCAAATAAAGCCACGCCGAACCCCGGGCAGCCAAGGTTACCGACCATCAACCCGCACAGACATAACACAAGCCACTCCTAGGACGCCATATGAACACCTACCCATACCAGAGCTTTTAGTCAATTTCCGTAATATAGGGAGTGCTAGTATCCGCATAACTGCTAGGAATAGCAGATTTGGCACCATGTTGTTGTTTCTTCAGCTTCTTAAACTTTTTCTTGGATATTGGCAATGACGAATAGTCAACCTCATCAATTCTATTGATATTTTTAAAAGTTTCACAAATAGGAGACGAGTCCGAAAAATCTGCAATACTGGGTAGGACTGGCCTGGAAGACTTCGTAGATCCAACTCCACTTAGAGGGTCGACAGCATCAACACGAGTGGGATTTGGAATAAACTGGTGAAGGAAGCGAGACCCAGAATCGAAGTATCCCGATCAATCCAAGAATAACTAGCGTAACAGTCTCCCCACAAGTAGCAAGACATTCAAAGGTATCAAGTAGACATCAGATGCCACGTACCATTAACTTTCCGACGGAATCAACTCCATCGAAGCAAGAATGGGTCACCAATGGAATTAACACTTTCTGACCCCTAACTCGTAGTGCAGATCCAAACACTCATTCATTTAGCCAAGAGGTCCCAATACCATTGTGCACTAAACCTATTTTCTCCACAACATGGCATTCAACCGACTATGGCCAAAAGCCTTACAATGGGAACACTTCAGAAACCCATGGGTATTCAATTTAATAGTTGAGAACTACCATTTCTGTGTCCAAAAGAATAGAACTCGGGAAGGACTCTTCTGCGGGTGGTCAAAAGTGAGGTTGTATTTCGCGCAAGGGAGCCCCGAATGCAAAGGTCCCTACGAATTGTTCCCCGGGAGCCGCGAATATCCTTCGTAGCCGAGATGTGAGGACTTACCCTTCATAGCTACGTAACTAAGTATGACCTTACTATGGCGAGCTGATATCAGATGATTCCCGCAATTCATCAGAACGCCGAGTAGCCGCTATTGTTGTCAAGGGTGGAATCGCCTATCGCTAATTCGTGACCTTATTGCTATCAAGAACAAATTGCTCCACTATCATATCGACGCTTCTGGTGAGAGGATGTTATCTCGACTCCAAATTTTCCTGGAATTCATCGTTAGCTCATCTCGAACCACTTTAGACCGAAGATGCCTGGGCCAAGCACTGGGCACTATTCGACGGTTTCCCTAAGCCACGAGACATGCTTTATCGGTTTTGGCTGGCCGCATGCGACAGACGTGGCTACTCCAAGATAAACTTCCCTGCCTGGTCCTACTCAACTCTATGTCTCAGGTTTTCTATCTAGCCACAAGACAAAGAACCACTTATTCTTCTACACCACGCCTAGTATTCGATGAGGATTTTAAAGTCAGGTGGGCACTTTAGAGTGCCAGAAATGGGAGAACGACCCATGAGAATCGCCGCCAAGGGAAAGTCCTTCATTTCATTACTAGAAGATTGCGTGGGTGCTACTATTTACCACTTCATGTCATCGGAATAGTAGAACTCAAGAGAACAACTATGCTCCAAATTCGATACTATATTTCACCTCATATTAATAAATGTTAGACTGCGAATATCCAAGCCCTAAGGCTTGGCCGATACCCGCAAATGTATCAACGCTAGCTGGGCAGATTGGTCCTTCCTCCAATATTTTATCTCCCTAGCTGCCGGCTACTCGACTTGTGTTTGTCGAGCCTAGCCATCTTTGCCCGGGCCGTGGGCTAGATCTAAGTATTGCTTCTGGGCTCGGCCGCGGCTTGTGTTCTCGTGGTTTTGTACAGCTCGGCCAAGCACTGCCTTGCTTATGAGGCGCCGTCCGCTTTTTTTCTTTGCCTCATTGCGCTACGGGCCTCGGGGTTTTACATTCTTGGTCGTGGCCATTTTGCAATAAATTCTTAATTATCCAAAAAGCAATTAACTAGGAACTCACAACTCACATCCACCTCAATGGCTGTCCCGCAAATGACAACCTTGAATGCCTCGCGGGAAAGTGTCAAGGTGAAGAGACCACATCAAAAAAGCTGATAATTGGGCACTTATTTCCAAAGCAAGAAAAACCCACAAACAATCAAGAAGAAAAACAAGCTACTAAGGCCACCAGAGAACTCGGGCTCGTGTCTTCTTTATCATGCATTACTGGAATAAACGCCATTTATCCAAAAAAAAAAAAAAAAAAGGCCACCAGAGAAAATAACAACGAACAACACCTCCCCTATAAACACATAGGAAAGGGGCATCACCAAATGTAACTACCGGGCTGAGAATACATTAAGGCCCCCCAACTCAACATAAAAAGAAGCTCACACCCCGAGTAGAGGAGAGCCACATCAAAACCCCGCCCACAGCCCTGGCATAGGCAAACAAATAAAAAACAAGCCACATCAGGGCAACACTACCCAACAAAGAAACCCAAATACCACCGCAGACCACCTCGACGACGCCTAATCCGACCTTAGATCTGTGAACAAGTCGAAGGCCACTCCGAAAGAAACGAAAAACTGACAAAGACTCCTCCCTAAAAACAGTAAAGTGAATCCAAATGATACAAACACCACGCAGAAGAAGTTCTCCTCCCACATACGGAAAGGACAATCACATCACTAAGGATCACCATCATCCAACCAAGACCCCACTTACAGTCCAACAGGCAAACTATCCAGAGAATCCCAGACCCACATTCCGGGCAAAGGAGACACATCAAAACCCCGTCCACAGCCTAGGCATAGGCAACCAAGGAACCAAAAGAGAGAATCAAGGATACATGCATCCAAAACAACCAAGGGCCAAACCCAAGGAAGCCACTCAACCCACAACCAGGGCACAAACAGCCTAGCATTGATCGTATAGAATTGATCCCAAGGAACATAGCACCAGACTGATTACCACTCTCTCGGATGAGATCCAATACCTGAAAACCGAATTAAACCGTTTGTCACTGAGTCCACTGAAGCCCCAAACCAACAGCCCAACCTTTTCCAAATAGGGTCATAACCAAAGTGACCCAAATTGACCCAAAAAGTACATGGACAGAACCCACTGGGAATACCCATAGACCACTGATCTTGACGAGCCAAGTGGGGAAGAAACCGAACCCCGATCGGTATACAACAAATCCCAAACCAAGCAATCTGCCCCTGAACCCACTCGGACGCATCATCCTTCCTGTCGAAACGTCCCACCAACGGCGTCGGAATAGCAGACCGGCCCAAACAAAGTTTGATAGGGTCGACTTCCTCTAACGGAAACTGGATATGACCATCACATCCACGCCCATGAGTGTATTCCGGCAGGACGACCCACACATGCCGAACATAATCTGATCTCATAGGATCTGGAACACGTAAATGCGACTGAAAATCCAGAATCACTCCTTCACGGCCGATGTTGGAAGAAACCCGCCGACCGATCTCCTTCGATCGCACTAGAGACAAGCACGCCAGATCTGTTCCGTTTAGATCTGTGCTTTGGGAAGAAACAACCCGCGACGCCTCATCAGCCCACTTGGGGAAACCCGTAACAGCGACGAACGTCGCTCGAAATTCCGGCATCGGCCTTTCGAAGATCCGGCAACGGCTGTACGAAACCCGTGGCAACGTTGGGCCATGATTCACACCCTTCGGAACCCATTCAACCCCCGACGGCCAAGTAACTCCGCCGTACCTACCCAAATCCACAATGACAGATCCCGAAACCGATCGGAATTTCGGTTGTACTCCATTCGCAGTCCGATCTGAGGAGAAAGCGCAGGAAACGGCGTTAACGCCTTTAGAACAGACGCTGGTAACGGCGTCACCAGAAATGGCGTCAACCGCTGCATCATTGGTACCGACGGCGGTATTAACGATCTCCAAAATGTGAGCACCGGAAGATGCCTCACCTTGATGGCCAATCTGGAGGAGCGATCCAGCATAGGCCTATCTAGCGTGGGTAACCTCTTTAAGGGTTATGAAAGGGGAAGCCCCTTTTTGGGAAGTGTGGCCATGTGTGGTCAACCCCCCACCAGGAATCATCATTATCGCACCCTTGGGGGTGTTTTCAGTATCCGGCAGTTTGAAACCACCAGAAGAGTTCCTCTCACAAAGAGAAACATGTTCCCTTGAATGGGAGACAGATATCAAAGACGAAATTTGAGAGAGACCAAGTTCTCTTGCAAATGGAACGGAAACCTCAAGGTTGTGACCGACGGGAAACCCCTTTCGGGGGAGAGAGAGGGAAACCCCTTCACCCATTCTTTCTCCTACATGATCTTTTTGCATGGTACATCAGGGGTTTTTTTTTTTTTCGGAGGCCAAGCACGAGTTTCTAAATGCAGAATGCGCCCAACAAGTTGAGCAATACAACGGCAGCCAAAAGCGCCACCCGAGTACATAAACGGACAAAGACTCCCTAAAAAACCTGTGAGCATCACCCGACACAGTGATCTCCACATTAAAAAGAACCAACAAGCCACACAACAACCAATCCCCACAAACAGACAGAGATAAACATAAGCCCACATCCCGGGCAAGGAGTACCAAAACATAATCCAGGCAACTTAAGATGCAGGAACCAGTAACTCTCAAAACAAACAAACCCACAAATACAAGACTAAGAACGAACGAGCGATTAGACAATATCCTTAATATAGGAAAATATGGTAACCACTCTAACCAAGAAACCTGAGGCGATATATCTCAGTAACTCATGCTTCGTCCCTAAACCAAGGAGGTCACTACAAGCAAACAAAGAAAGACATCAGAAATGAGTCCGTAAACTACCAGAGACTGAAGCCACTCCTGCGAAAAAAACATCTTTACTGCAAAAATGAACTCAAATTCCCCATTCAAGACGACCCGACCAAAACTGGCTTCATTAAACTAAACCATACGAACAATGTCTAAGGATACTCCAAACATAGCAATCCACCGTCACAACATTCGCCTAAGGCCCAAAATTTCTAATCTCCTCTTCGCAGGAACTTTGACTCCAAAACAGCTTATCACCGACACCATAATCCCAGCCCTTATCCCCCGTAGAGTCCACATAGTCCACCTTTCAAAGATAGACACCAACAAATAGCCGAACTAAGGCTATACATTCCCTGAGTCGAGGGACACACCGGACTCAACTCTTCCCCGCGTCGGCTCCATCGAACACGCTGAAAGTCCGGCGACGAGTATGCCGTCACGGGATTCCTCCGCACCGACCCCAATGAACTGGGCTGCCGACCGAAAGTGGGGTGTCCAGATCCGAGACCCATACTCGGGGCACTTCGAAAACCGGTGAAGCGCACCCACCGCATCCAACTCAACAACAGATCCATGCACCACTTCGTCACGGCGCAAGAACGTAGCTCCGGGATCGAAAGTGAATAAGGCCGCTTACACCGATCTACTCATCAAGATCGAAGGCTCCAATTGATGTACCCGCAGTCACAAGATGGCCACCTAACTCGCATCTAAAAATTAAATGAGTACTACCGTAAACCTGCAGAAATCGAGCCCAAATCATCTCGCGATGACGGGATAAGTTTTATCCGAACCTGGCCAAGCACTGCGACGGCTGCCTAGCTATGAACTGCCACCATTCTGGGTCTCGATTAAACCCCAGAGTGAAGACTAAAAACCGCTACCGCAATCCGCGTATATCGCTCCATGTCAAGCACACGATGCAACCAAAATATAAAAACAAAGATCCCCGTGGAAGTGATTCAAAACATATTCTGCAATGTAACAAACTCCCAATGCCATTCAACCCATCCATAATATCGGCACCCGATCACTGGCAGCTGAAGACGATAAGCAGGATGCCCTGAGAGCATCCCGCTCCCAATGGTCCTCGATTCCAAGAATTAGAACCCCTCAGTAGCTCATTCCAAGATTTAATTTCACGTTTTTGGCCTCTCCAGCCCAAACGCATCCAAAAAGCGAGTTTTCACACGATTCAATGCCGGCCTCGACTCCTCCAAAATCCAATTCTTCAATAATTAAAATAATTTAAATGTTCGTGTGTTTATAGAAGCTCCCCAGATTGGCTCAGCGTGTCGCTGACCCGGGAAGGTCGAGGTCATGACGAAGCCGAGAGATCGGGGTTTTGGCCTTCGAGATACGAAATTGATCGCGCAGTATTACATGAGGTTTATAGAGGATTTCTCCCTTGGCCACAGCGCTTTATGACAAGATCGACCTAAAGGAGGTCAAGTCTAGACAAGACGACTACGTGGAAATGAGCTCCAGAATCAAGAGGAGCGTTTACTCACCCTATTCTAAAGTCCCTAAAGGGATGGGAGGTACACAAATGCATCGTGGATGCTCGAAGACTCCGACTAGGTGTGCTCCGACACAAACCTGTGAAGGTCAGGGCTTAAGCGGTTCCTCAGCTGAAGAATCATGAGCGTAATTACCCCGCGCATGACATGGAGTTGGTCACGTGAGTCTTCGCCCAAGATTCGCGTCACTACTTATATGGTGAGCGCCTCGAGGTGCTTTTATACCACAAAAGTCCTGATATCATACCACGCTAAATGGTGATCCCAATACGAGGCAAACAGTAGTGGATGGAGCTTTCGAAGATTACAAATTCACTTCGTATTACCATCCCAGAAGGCAAAATGTGTGGCTGATGCGCTGTGCGAAAGTCACGTGGAGTGTCGGGCTAGCATAGCTTCCTCGAGTGGCTGATGCTCGAGACAATGGGCCGCTCATACTCAGCAGCATAAATGAGCAGGCTCGGTACCTCGAAGCATGATGGCTACTGCCCCACTCGAGGAGTGATGTTGTCCCAGGCCGGACACAAACTAGAATCCATCGAGCCGAGCACATCAGGTGGCTGGGAAGACGGTTACCGGGCCATCCACACAGATGGTAGTCTCTATAGATAGGGAAGTGTCAGGGTCCCACAAATGACTGGATTCGAGGGAGGAGATCCCCGTGGAGTTCCAAAGATCATTTCCCACCATTGCAGATCCGTGGCATCGAAGGTGCATCACGCATCTCTGCCGCCGCAGACACGGGGCTGACAAGAGAGGCATGTCAGGATTTCCTGTCCTCGCTGTCCTCACGTGCACTGTGTCAAGGTCGAGCACCGCAGGCAAGGTATATCAAATGCATCGAGATAGTGGAGTGGAAGTGGGAGACATCACAATGGACTTCATGGACTCACCACCCGACATCGCAAGCATGATGCTACAGGCTATTATAGCTGACCGACTCACCAAGTCAATACACATTTTCCGGTCGTGGTGAATGACCTTCAACGAGGAATTCTACTGTGTCAGATATACTCGAGATAAGACGGCCACATTCGAGTTCCAGCCTCCATAGCATCTGATCGGGATCCCCTGGGCTACTACTTAGTTCGAAGAGTTTCAAGGCCACGGGACACGTACCGTTGATGATACCCTTTTCATCCTCGTACGATGGTCAATCGTGAGCGACCATTCGTATTTTAGAGGACATGTCATGAAAGCGCCTCGATCTATGGGCAAATGGGAGAGCACTCACTCTGGTGTAGTTCCTCCGCCTACACACAAATTTATCGCGAGTATCCGACACGCCTCATGAGGCTCTCACCGGAGGCCATGTCGATCACCGATATGTCGGACAAAGGTGGAGAGAGCAGCCCACTCACTAGTCCATATTTGACAGAGACACCTGACAAGGTGGGTATGATCCTAAGCGCCCCTCCCACCGCCTCTCGCAGCCTAAGAGTTACTACCGATGTACGACTACTCAATTCTAGAGTTCAAGGCGCGATCTCTTGGCTCTTATCTAGCTGCGATGCCTAAGAGAGGAGTGATCGATTCTAAGAACGAGGGAAGCCTGTCGCCGAGATACATCGACCCTCTCGAGGCACTCGAGAGGGTGGGCGCCTTGGCCATGTGATTCGCTGAAGGCGTCGCGCCAAGTTTGTCGCCGCTCACGGCGCGTTTCACGCTCCTACGCTACTAAGTACACCCACATTTAACTCATATAGCTGGATCGGGGAGAACTTGTCATGATGCATGGACCTTCGAGGAGGACCGCATTTATAATGGATGCAGGGAGGTGTCAGTCCTGCCTCTTTCCTCGGGGCCTGCTCAGCCGGCCGGTCGCCTCTTCCTATGTTTTGTGGGAGGTGCTGGCCATTTCTTTCCTCGCCTGGGCTCGTGGTATCTTGGTCAGTGGGGTTTGCTTTTGGAAATAAATTCTTAATTATCCAAAGAAAAAAAAAAAAAAACAGAGAGCACATGCTTTGCATGGGTGATCATAAATGGGAAGGTGTTAGATGTTATCAGAAGACGAGGTGATTTATATTTGATGTGAGATTTGTTCAAGAGACACTATCCACTGTTTTATTGGGTATGCTTGTTGCTATATGTTAATGATCAACATATAGATTGCTTTGATCGGTGCATATACGTGAATTTCGAGGAATTCCTTAAGGTAGAATGAAACCCGAAATTTTTTTTTTTTTATGAAAACGAGAGAATCTGCACTTTGGTCGACTAAGATGCACAAAACCCTAGATAATCTAGACCCTGGATGACCTAAAACTGATAACGCCCAAGTAGAACCATATCCCTAAATCTAGTCAACCAAACAAACCGCGTCGACCTCGAGACTGCCTGCCAGCACGCATTCGAGATCTGAATTCAACTAATGTGGTTCCATGTGGCATCAGACGGGAGATATCTGGCACATGGTGGGCCAAGTGTCATGCCCTGATCAGATGACTGGTGGGGGCTAAATGTCAAGCCACCCTCATGCACGAGCTCGAAGCGGCTTAAATTGCGGGCATGGAGAACACTCGTCTCGAAGTTGACCAAGTGTCAAACAAATTGGTGTTAGGTGTGCTCCCTAGGTCAAACCAACTTGGTAGTTTGAGGAGAGATTCCAAACAATTGTGAGACAAGAGGAGAAGAAAGAAAAAGAAAGAGCAGCAAAGAAAAGAAAGAAAGAAAGGAAGAAAACAAAAAAAGAAGAAAGAAAGAAAGGAGAAACGGAGGAGGAAGTGACTGCGAACAGTTCAGGCGTGCACTCCGCTTGTCAACGTGATTGAACGCTGCCAGGATGACTATCCTGGTGGGTCCGTGTCAGTGGAGGGGGTCCACGCGCACCCGGGCCCCCCAAAGAGGGATTTCCCAGCTGGGCCTGGCTCCCAAAAGGAGCCAACACGACCGCACGACCATGGCGAGATTTCAAATCGAGCACACGCGGGTGGCCGCTGAATGCCACGATCCTCGAAGGAGTCACCTACGACTTATCAAGTAGCCAGCCTCAAGCTACTTCAAAGGCCAGATGCCATCAAAGGAACGAGCGCCAACCCACCGGGTCCTAAGAAGCAAGGTTACCGCCGACGAGCTCGGGGACCGATGGCTCTCGCCTCGACGAGCTAAAATCCGCAGCCATCGGAGTCACCTCAAGACATTCCTCGTCTTCGCGGTGTCGTTACTATCTTCCAAGTAAGCATGGCGAGCATGAGAGCAAGCGGCGATTTACAGTGTGTGGGTCGCTTACCGAAATGGGTATGTTCATCGGGATGGATAATGATCCTCCAAAGAAAATTCGAAAAGTCCGCCCTACGCCCCGTGAAAACAGTATCTGGCCATAGCTCTATATATGCCATATCAGGCCGATGAAAGCCATAGTTAAAATCCTCCGGCGGAGGCGTGGAATGAAGGTATTGACACGGAAGGGTCATTGCTTGTCAAGTACTCGATAAGCCGCCTTTCCGTTCCTTTGCAGCGCGCCTGCTAATGTGCTATGTGGCAAGAGGGAGATGCTCAAGAGCCCACAACCGAGAATGGTTTATTCTTCTTCTCAGATTCAGTGGACCCTGAGGCTCCTGGATCGGGTTATGGATGCCGACCATGGCACTTAGCAGGAGACCTTCATATTCACGTGCATGGAAGCCCTGAATGGACATGCTCAACATTCAGCTTATCATCTATCCCACTCAATGCCCTATAACATTCCTCTAAATACTAGACAAGCACGCGGTTCTGGGCAATATCAGAAGCACTATCGAACTCGCGCACTCGATCCACTCACTGAGAACCAAACAAAATTATCCTTTGCTAGAATTTGTATGAGAGGTCGGGTTGATCAGGAATTCCCTAAATCGGCTCCCTAATGTAATGGCAAATACTCTACTACCAAGGATCGAACATCCGTTCCCTAACGCCGCTCGAATGCAAGCTATTTGGTCATAACCGTAAATCATTGCTAAGAAGGGTTCGAGGCAAAGGAAAATCTCCACACAAATCTCCGAACAAGAAACATGAGGTCATATTAGGGAAGGATAATGATGATGAAGCGGAAGGGATGAAGTTAGCAAATTGAAAACTTTACTAGTTCACGACAGTTTGCTACCATTCCTACCGTAACATGCCGTCGTGGGACCAGTCGACGTAAGAGGAAGTTAGATCGGGCTATCAAGCCGACGATCCACCCAAGTCGCATGGTAACACTTTCAGACGCCTAGCCAAGAAAGTTTATAAAGAGGGTCCCAGCTTGAGGAAGAAGGACCATTGTCCGTACCTTAATGCTAATACATCGGAGCTCTTTCTGATACTTCTCCCATTATTGACACATTCAGGCACATAAAAAGGGTTGATGAGCTGGACTTCACACCTGTGCCTCTTTCCAGGAAGAAGCTCAAGAAATTGAAGAAACGGAGCTCCAAGCACATGCAGGATCCGGGCCATGGGGGACTCTACATCTTCCCAATGGTTAAATTCTCCTCTGAACATAAGGGCCTGAACTGACCCCTCAAGCAAAGAGAAGTGCCTTTCAGGAAAGTCCCAAGCTCTCATTTTATTTGTTCTGCGGAAACTCTGCAAGGCTTCTAACAGGATGCACTTTCACCACTACTCGGGGCGGAGACTTTTTCATAATCTAAGAGCATGCTTTGTCGTGAACTGGATTCAGGGAAACCCCGAGAAGCGTTAGCATTGATATTATTCATTCCACGGACCGTGCCATGCTTTGCCACATTACCGTACCGAAAGCAACGTCTCCTTTCGTTCCCGTCGTATACGCCCGAATAATCATACATGGATAAGAGTGATCCGGCGCCATCTCATGGTGCGAATCAGTCATGGCCAAAACCCTTGGATGATTAGCGGGCGACTAATACCACCACCTTTAGTAATGAAAAGTCCGGGGTTACGTCGACGACACGGCCATGAATGATTTTCAATGAAAGTGCCTATTCTCCCTCGAGCTTCGCATGTTCCTTTTCGGGGGCCTTTATTCACTGATGAACCACAAGTCGGAAAGCACTTCATACTAGGAAGGGGATAGATGCCTTCAAAATGAGCATGATTGATATGTTCCCCAATGCGCTCACGAAAGTTCTCCCCGGGTTATTATCCGATCACCGCCTTGCAACCGCCTAATGTTAACCGGATCCGGCCCAAAACTCATCCCATTCAAATTCTTTAACTTTTGGGCTGACCACCCCGATTTCATTGGGCTTGTAAAGGAGGCGTGGAGTAATGAAGTTTTCGGAACTCCCATGTTCAAGCTGACCCGCAAGCTGAAAGGGGTAAAGGCCATCCTTAAGGCCTTCAATTTCCGATCCTTGGTAGACCGTGATGAGCCAAGCATGAGGCAGAGGCACTCCTAATGTGCCCAACTGCTATGCTATACGCCTTCTAATCCCATGCCGGGGAAATGAGAAGAGTTTTAAAGAATTAATGTATGAATTAGCCATTGCCGAGAGGGATTCTTGAAACAAAACTAGAGTTCAAAGGGGTTTAAACGGGGACTGAATACTAGCTCTTCCACAAAGTCGCCAAAGCCTCGTAATGCCCGGAGCGCTTTAAAGGCCATTACCCGCAAATGGTCAAGTAGAATCAAGACCCTACGCTATCAAGCAGAAGTCGTTAGTCACTTCCAAGGCATTTTATGTTATGATGATCCCTCAGTTGGCCGTTCCGAGTATTTAGATAACCTGGATGGCTTCATTTGGTCTCCTCAGCATATGGAAACGCTGAATAAAGCAATAACCCACGAGGAGATCAAGAAGGCT
Organism: Tetrastigma voinierianum; assembly: GCA_016808115.1. NCBI lineage: Eukaryota > Viridiplantae > Streptophyta > Magnoliopsida > Vitales > Vitaceae > Tetrastigma > Tetrastigma voinierianum. Next base: position 158,737 of record JAEQBH010000197.1, on the reverse strand, counting down.
ATATTTATCGATGACTCCAAAGCCCAGCCCTGATGGGTTCTTCACTTTTTCAAGGCTACTGCGGAGTTATCGAGTGACGTCAGGTACTGGAGTTCTTCTTTGAAATCGAAGTACGCCGCGGAGATTAATTTGCGACAATTATACTTTGGTGCCTAAGGTTCCTAATCCTGGTTCTATGCACAATTATAGCCAATTTCTCACAGAACACCTCATTTATAAGTGCATCCTCAAGATCATCACGCTACCAAACAAGGTATCCCAGAGATTATCACCATCAGCCACCAGGCATGGTCATATCACGACAATGTCCTTATTACCCAAGACCTTATGTTAAATCTACCATCGTGATATCGGGTCCTCCCAAGTGTGCGCTAAAGGTTGACATCAAGAAGGCATACGACACAATTAGTCAGTCAGATCATGAATATCCTTCCAGACAGGGTACCCCTACTCACCCGCTGAGATGTATTACGCTGCATCACTACTCCCATCCTTCTCTATTTCTATAAATGGTGAGCTAGCTTTGCTTTGCCAAGAAGCGCTGGGTTACAAGTGTGGGGACCCTTATCATCCTTTTATACATCCTCTCGCACGGAGGCCTTCTCCAGATCCTGCAGTACCGCTAATGTACAAGGGCTCTGGCCACCTCTGCATGCAAGGATATCAACTTAACTCACTTACGCTTTGGCGATGATATGTTTTGCTTCTTGGACGCATTCCGTTGTTCAGTCATCACGGACGAACTAAACAGTTTGCGTGCTTCTGGCTTCGCGAACAAATGTAAAAGTGCCATATTCCTAGCCGGAGTCTCGATGAAGTAAAGAATGACTCCGCTGAACACCACAGCCTACCAAGTGTGCTCTATGAGATATTTGGCAGTGAGTCCCTTCGATTTCTACAAGGCTCACTCACTCGTGATCGGCCCGCCACTTCTTCAAAAAAATTACGCCTGACCCGCCTGGACAAGCAGTCTCTTTCCCATGCCTAAGAGATTACGCACCGATCGTCAAGATTGTACAAGATACACCAGTACCGCGCACTGCCTATAATCCCAAGCATACTATATCTAAGATCGAAAGTAACCCTCGCCAGCTTTTTATGGTCTGGAAATTCCGGGAGCGCACGTCGTGCTAAGATCAAATGGGAGTCAGTGTGTCTTACAAGGGAGGAGGGCGGTTTGGGCCTCAGGCGTGTTAAAGACCTGCATGATTCTAAGTTATGAAGCATATCCTAACTGCTTTACAGAAGGAATTTTCAGGCGGCGGGGCGCGAGGTTATATCTCGCGCAAGGGAGCCTCCGGAATGCAAAGGTCCTTCGACCAGCCTCGGAGTCATAAAATCCTCCAACCGAGAGCAGAGACGACCCTCATAAAGCACAAGGTGGGTGGGACTTATGGACCTTTTTATGGCATGATTGAACCCTGGCTGGGTCCTCTTCCTACATATGGTGAGCTGATCTTGTATGACTGAGAATTCATTGTAACGCCGAGTGAAACAGTTATTGATGAAGTGGGGTGGAATCACTCATCGCTAATTCGTGACCTTATCATATCAAGAACAACAGCTAATTCATCATCGACGCCTAGAGGATGTTATCTCGACTCCAGATCCTTCCGAATTCACCATTCGCCTCGAACCACTTTAGGCCAAAGACGCTTGTTAATCGGGCACTTTCGACGGTTTCCTGCCAATGAGGCATGCTTTTATCGTCTGTCATTTATTGTGATAGATTGGTTACCCAAGATAAACTTCAAGTGGGGGGTCTTACCAACTCTATGTCTCGTTTTCTATCGAGCTAGTGTCAAGACAGAACCACTTATTCTTCTATTGCCAATTCACACCGTATTCGTTGAGGATTTTAAGGTCAGGTAGGGTACTCTGGTTCCGAGGAATTGGGAGAACGAATTTTTATGGGTAATCACGCGCGGAAAGTCCTTCGCCTATTACTAGGAATATTCATGCGGGGTGCTACTTATATATTTACTACTGTGGGGTCATCTAATAGTAGAATTCAGAGAATAACTATGCCCAGCCTGATACTATTTTTCACCTCATATATGTAATGATGTTAGACTACGATATCCGGGTCTCTCTCGTATATTTGGCTGATACCCCGCAACAGATCATCATGTGAGATGGTCCTTCCCTCTTAATATTTTATCCTCGGTGGTTCGCTACCCGACTTGTGATCACTGTTGAGCCCTATTTGCCTCTCGCCTGGCCAGGCAGATCTTCAGGTGTTTCTTGCCCTGCCAGGGTCAGGATTTGTGTCGTTTCGCCGTCGTCGTCTTATATTTATGAGGCCGTCCATTTTTTTCTACTGTCAGGCTAAGGCCCTAAGCCAGACTATCAAGGCTGGGTGTTGCCTTTGGTAATAAATTTAATTACAAAAAAAAAGAAAAGAAACGGAGGTGGAAGCATTTCCTCCTTTGTTTTCAGATTTGGGTGGATCAAGAACTGGTCCTACACACTTCAAGAGGTGAGGGATCTTTCCTACTTGGTTATTTCCTTGTTTGGGGCCATGGAAATGGCATTTCCGTTGAGTTGATTTGTTATTACTTAATGAATACCATGCGTAAAGTTTCCGAACTCGATCTTGTTACCGCATGTTATTGTATGTTGTTTTTTCCGGGTTTGAGACTGAAAATCAAAGTCGGGTTTGCTATTACTGGACGCAGAATTTTCGGAACTAATATGATTATCGCATGTTATCAGATAGCCGTTGGTTTTAAGACTGAAAATCAAAGTTGGTTGTTATTACTTGAATGCAGAATTTTCTCGAACTAATATGATTATTGCATGTTATCAGATAGGCCGCTCTTTCCGGGTTTTAAGACTCGAAGATCAAAGTTGGCTTGTTATGTTCTGAATGCAGAGAATTTTCGTAACTAATATGATTATCGCATGTCATTGTATGTGCCGCTTTTTTTCGGGGTTTTAAGATCGAAAACTTTCAAAGTTGGCTTGTTATTACTTGAATGCAGAATTTTCTCGAACTAATATGATTATTGCATGTTATTGTATGTGCCGTTTTTTCGGGTTTTGGGTGACTGGAAAAATCAAAGTTGGCTTGTTATTACTTGAATGCAGAATTTTCTCGAACTAATATGGTTATTGCATGTCATTGTATAGTCATGATTTCGGGTTTTAAGACTCGAAAAATCAAAGTCATGATTATTACTTGAATGCGTAAAAACTAATATGGTTGGTTACATGTTACGTATGTGCCGCTTTTTCGGGTTTTGGGGCATCGAAAATCAAAGTCAATTGTTGTTACTCAATGAATGCCATGCAAAATTTTCTCAAACTAATCAAGCTGGGCGGCATGCTTATGTGATGTATCGATTTGAATATGTGGAATATTACCATGACTACATGTATGTTAAATATAGCGTATTGTATTATTGAAAAAGCTCATAAGACACACAATAATGTAATGTAGAATGTCCATGTGCAGGTCTTCATACATCGGGTCACGGGTTCGGTGCGTGGCACAAAATTGCATCAGATTACATGAGAGTGTGTACATGGTACCGATTCGTAATCGTGATTCGTGTTGAATCGCAGGGTTGGGAATCGGACGAAGTCAAATCGAGTTCCACAAAGAAAGAACGAAATGGAAAATGAAATGTGTCTAGCGAAGAAGCAGGATAGATATTCCCCCAGTGAAAACCCCGAAACCCGGGTTAGACAACAGATCCACGGTGAGTCCCGAAAATGCCTGAGGGTGTAAGAGACCCGCTGAGACCTCAAGTTCTCGCGCTTCAAAGACACGTAAACGACAACAAATATCACATGCATCACGAAATATGAGACGAGCCTAATCGACTCAAGATCGATTCCCATCACACTTCATAGGGTGGTGGGCCTGAGGCTGACCCACTGGGCATGGATGTTATCTTCTCAAGGCTACATGTAGATTTTTTTTCCATATAGGATAACATGTATGCATGGACGGCGGTTTGGCTTTTGACTGCGAAATGATTATTTGCATGTGCACCTAGGTAGGAAATGCCCTTTATGATTTATTCTACTCGGGCGTTAGTCACCCCGCCGTGTGACCCTCAGGTACAGATGCACAGTGCATTTACGCTCCTAGAGAGGTCGGATTATGGAAGCCAGTCTGATCGCGCCTCGATTCTTGTTTACAGATATATATTCAAATGACCTAGTTTTACTATATGTTTTGTATTAGAGTGATGTAATAACTCTAGATCTATAAATGTACGGTCTTGTAAACTGTATGGACAAGTACGGATGACGGGCCCTATTAGGTCATTTTACTCATGTATGTCTCACATACAGAGGTCACTGTGTTTCTGTGCTGATCTAGAGTCAACTGACCCCCCGGGTTTTAGGGTGTCACACCACCATAGTCAGCCCTTTGTCTCAACTGATTCTTTTTCACTCTTTTTCTTTTCAGTCCCATTTTTTCTTGAATTGTCAGCCTCACTCATTCTTTTTTTCTCAACCTCACTCAACAATTTCATTTGATCAGCAAGTGTAACTGAGGTAAATCTTTTAGAAAGCTGTACCTATTTTTAAACCCATCATGCATCACCTTTTCTATCATATTTCCACGTTCTCCCCAACAAGTTACGGTCGCATGCATGTGACCACACATCACAGCACTTTGTCATCAGACTTCAATACTGGAAAGACACTAAGACTTGCTTATTCACCTTGACCTCCCCACAATCATTCAACCATTGCCGCTTGTAAGGCCTCAGATGTTTCAACAAAGGCAAGCTGATGCAGGAGCTTCTATAAACACACCAAACATTGGGAATTCAACCCTAATTATCAAGAATTGACTTGGGGAGGTCTAAGAATGCATTTAACCTATCTGGAACGATCTTGGCCTGGGCACGGACGGCTGGACATCTTGCATCGGTCTCGATACTGATTTTTGTGAAGATTTGCGTGGATTTGTCCATTGCTCTTATCCCAGCACTCCACCACTCCATTCTGGGTGTCTCACCGATCGATCAGCTCACACTGACCTTGTAAAGATTCCATCATTCTGGTGTCACTTGTGGAGTCTTCGTACTTTGAACGCCCTCCCAATTTGTAGAGTTCGATTGACAGTTATGATCGCGCAACCCCCATACCTTGAACTCAAAACAACTGTCAGTAATATCTGGATTCTTTGGTGATTGATCTCTACTGCTCAGTGGATTCTTTGGCGGTTGTGGATCAGTGATCTCGGTATGGTTCATCCATTTATATCATCGAACCCGCTATAGTTCGACGGCTAATCGTCATCTGATCCTGGCGGATCACGAACGGTAACTGATCAAATCCCATCACCACCACCCATATCTATAACTTTTCATACACAAACCAAACTGTAATCTTTCTGAATTAGGTTCCATACTACTAAACCTTCCAAAATACCCCTTTCCTTCTTATATACCATAAATTCAATGCTTAACTTAGAAAATCTCCAAAATCATCCATAACCTATTTCGCTCAAGAAACTACCCTAAACCCATATTTAATTAGCCAAGGAGGAAAATATGATTTTTATGAGGAGCTACAAACTAGTCAACATGAAGGTCAGCAATGTGAGTTACAGTATGTATGTACTAGACTATGATTATCATGGGGAGGTAAGGATTGCTACTACCGCATCGAAGATTAATATAAGAGGCATGGCAATTATGGGATGAAGGCTTTAGATTCAATCCAAAATTTAACATTCCAAAATTCGATGAAGATGGATCCCCGATGTCTTTGGATCATTTAATATGGTGATATGTCTGAAAGATACTATCCCTCGAACGTGAAAAGTGAAGTCAAATGCAAAGATGCAAGAATGCTTCATTCAGAAAACATGAAGAGACAACGTGAAAGAGAGTGCAAAAAGAAGATTCAAACTTGGGAAAGATGAAGAGAATAAAAAGGCACCTTCCTTAACTACCGTCAAGACATCTACCCCAAAACAACTCAAGCAACTAGATTTAGTGTGGAGGAGTATCTCTACTAAGTTTGTAAATCCTGATTATCAAAGGAGACTTGCAAGCCGAGGAAATATGCACAGCCCCACCACTACATTGGTTGTTTGAGATCCATTGCTGTAGTTAGTTTCTTTTTTTTCGAGGCAGCACTTATTTCAAAAAGCGGCAAAAGCCCAACAACAACCAATGACATGCGGGCCCTAAGGCCCTAGAACTAAAACTTATTGCCAACACCTCCCCTCAAAACTAGTGAGTGTATCACCAAAACAATGATACACCAAAAAACCTGCCAACAAAGACATGCCCCCACCTGCCACAAAAAGAAAAACTGAGAGAATCAAAGTCAATCCCCCTAAGGAAGGAAGAAACCACATAATAGCCTCTGGTGATGTGATGAAATCCTGTTTGCCAGTCAGGGACAAAAAAGGTAATGAAACCTCTACTACAACTAAGAGTGCGGGCTTAATGAAGTTATTTGGTTGAGGTTCTAATTTCGAATCAGGGTGCAGGGAAAACTGGTCTAATACTGGCAAGGAGGAAGGCAACAAGAATCGGGCTTCTAAGTCAAAGACGTGTTTTGGCGCGGCGGTCAGCACATTGATTCTAATGTCCTAACCAAAAAAGCGTTTCATTTTAATCAGGAAGATGAAGCCAAGGAAGAAGATGTTGAACAAGTGATCGAATCTAATCCATGTCCAAGAAGGATTATGAGAAATAAATCAACGCTTCAAAATCTGTCTGTCAAGAAGTAGCCGAACTCCAACCATGTCCAAGAAGACGCAGGAGAAGAGTTCATCACATCAAATTTTGATTTAGAAATCAAAGATGTTTCAGATGCAATTACTCGTTGTTGAAGAAACCCAAAGCAAGTAAATTCTCACTAGAAGCCATGTAATCGATTATAACTTGCTGGATGTAATGCCCAAGAAATACCACACGCTTTTCCACCCAAACAGGTGATTCAAATGTCTCCAACATCTTCATAATTGTGTTTAGTTTTCTTAATGCTACTCTTGGAAGTTCTAAGGGAGCAATGAAGAGTTTTTTTTTTTTTGATAAGTAAGCATTTATTTCCAAAAGGCAAAGCCCCACAACCAAAGAAAACACGAGCCCAAGGCCCAAAAAAAAAGAAAAACGGACAGAACCTCCCTAAAAACCAAGGGAGGAATACAAATGCACTCAAACAACTTAACAACAACCAAGGACAACAAAACAAAAACCAAACACCCACCCACATCCCTGCACACCACACCCCAAAGCTCCACCCACAATCCGCCAGGCACCCCAGTCCAACAAAGACAAGGATCCAAACTAAACAACGAAACCATCAATCAACCATACGAAACACCAATGCCGCTAATATTAAGAGGGAAAGATCATCCCTCTCTTCACACATACTCGCCCACTCCATTATCAACACCTTCCTGAAACTTGAGATTCTCACCGGGAGCATCATTACAATGAGATGAAAAATAGCATCAATGTTCTCATCAGGATTTGTTCTCACACATTAGTTGTCTCCGCAGTGATAAATGGTAGCGCTCACGCCCAATCCTCTTGGTGATAGAACAAAAGGATTTCCCTTTAGTAGCAATTACCCATAAGAACTCATTCTCCCAACTCCAGGGCATTCTGGAATTCCCACATAACCTTAAAATTCTCAACCAAATACCGGTGAATTGGCAGCCAAAAGCAGTGATTCTGTCTGCTGCAACATTAGCGGGCAAAAACACAAGACATAGAGTTAAAATCGCGCCTTTACACTATGGGCACAATGTGCATAACCAATCTATCCTGAATGGCCATCCAGACAATAAATGCATGTCTCCTGATAGCTTGGGGATACCATATCGTAAAGTGCCAGTTGACCATCGGCTTCTTTGGTCTAAAATTGTTCCAAGGCGGGTTATGATGAATACGGAAGGAGCAAGTGTCCAGAGATGGAGTCCTCCTCTAGTGTCATCAAAGGCGATAGTTTGGCGCAGCCTATTCTTGATATTAACAATAAGGTCGGCAGAGTTCGCAATTGGCCAATTCCATCTACCATCATCAATAACCTCAGCTACACGAGCATTATTATGAATAGCTTAATCATATATGATTCGATCTCCATAGTAAGGAAGGAGGGGACCAACCGGGTTCCATGAATCATGCCATAAAAAAGTCCCCGTACCATTGTGCACCTTGTGCTTGATGAAGGGCCTGATCCTATCTCTCAGCTGAAGCAATTTTCGCCAACTCCACGAGCAAATCGAAGGGATTTTAGCACACCACAAGCTCCCGCGTCTCATATACATCCTCCTCACCCATGCGACCCATAATGAGTCCTTTCTATAAAATAGATTCCAAATGTGTTTCATTTTTTTTTTTTTGGATAAGTTCCAAATGTGTTTCATAAGATTTGCATCATTCGAATCTTTGATACGACACAGACCCAAACCACCCTCCTCCTTCGGAAGGCAAACCGACTCCCAACTGATCTTGGCTCGATGAGAATTCCCAATTTTTCCAGAACAAAGGAAACTTTTGAAAGCTTGTTCAATCTTAGAAATTGTGTATTTCGGTATAATAAACAGGCTGCACCAATACGTTTGGATACTACTCTGGCAGAACCAATCGGTACCCAACCTTCACGCATATGATAACGCCACGCTAGTCAGAATGTATTACGCCGGAATTTTATCGGTAGCGGTTGACAATCACATTAGGTAAGTCTAGTTGGGACCTGGAAGGATAAAGTATTTCATAGAAACCTCCCCAACCCGAATCCTGTGGTGTTCAACAAATCAGACTTGATGTCGTCGCTTACCCCGGCCATGAAAATGGCGCTCTTCTGCTTGTTTACTTGCAGCCCAGAAAAAACCTCAAACTTTTCCAACTCGTCCATCATAACTTGAACACTGGACTTCGTCCCTCCAGAAAAAAGGAAAATATCATCCGCGAAGCTTAAATGGGATTAAATTGTTCCTCGCATTTAGGATGGAAGCAGCAGAATATCTGACTATGTGCGGCCGGCGATGGCTATGAGCCTAGAAAGGGCCTCCATAGCAATGATAAATAAAAGTGGAGATAGAGGATCCTTGTCTCACCAGCGCTTGCTAGCAAAAGCCAGCTAGCTCACCATTTCTTGTCTGAGGAGAAGGTAGGGGTGTGCACTCATAATACATTCCAACGAAATACGAGGTGTTTCCATCTTCTGAATAAAATACCCAAAATACAACTCCAACTAATTGTGTCATATGCCTTCTTAATGTCAATTTTTAGAGCACACCTAGGAGGCCCACTGTTTCGATGATAGTTGGCCATAAACTCTTGGGTAATATATTATCAGCAATACTCCCACCTTGCACAAAAGCTGACTGTGAAGGGCTTATAATATCAGGGATGCATTGTTTAATTCATGACTATAATGCCCGAAATGCACTTATAAACGGTGTTACAACGGAATTGGTCTATAATCATTCATAGACCTTTCGATTAGGGACCTTGGGCACCAAGCAATAGCTGTGCAATTAATCTCGAAGGGGCTACGAGATTTGAAGAAAGAAGACCTTGCCTCAATTGCATCACTCCCGATTATAGACCACGGCGCCAGAAAAAAGGACGAAACCATCGGGGCCCGAGGCTTTGTTATCATCAATAGAGAACATGGCCTTCATGATGTCCTCGTGAGTAATTTCACCCTTTAATATGTCCAGGTGCTGCGTAGACCATGTGAACCCACCAACATTATCCATGTAGTCTTGGTTAAAAGGAGGACCACCAGAGCATAATACATTCTTGAAAAAACCAACAGCTTCCTCTTTGATGGCCTCCGGGTCATCAATTCTGCATCCATTTCAGGAGATTACCTTGACTTTTATGCACTCCGTGCATTAGAGCTTTGACGGCTTTATGGAAAAACCTCGTGCGATCTCTAGATTTGAGCCCTTTGTACCTAAGTTTTGTTTAGAATCCCTCCTCTGCATAGGCTAGATCATGGAATTTCTTTAAACACTTCCTCTCATTTTCCACCAGCAAGTGATCAGATGGATTATTCAGCACAGCATTTTGGGCCTGGTTCAAATTCTCCCTGGCTTCCACAACTCGCTCACGCAACTTACCAAATGAGTGGAAATTTAACGCCCTAAGGGCGCTTTATCTTTTCATTTTAGCGTCAATGCGGCGCATGGGAGTTCAAACTTCGCGACCCATGCTTCCTTCGATTCCGAGCAGCGGGGTGGTCGACCAATTAAAAAATTTAAAGAAATTTTCCTGGCGCAAAAGAAGCAGGTCTAATATTCAGACTTGTGACCAGAGGGCAATGGTGAGATAACCCAGGGTGCTAAACTTCCGTTAATGCATTGGGAAACATATCCAAGCACCATTCATTTTGAAGACAACGATCCTGCTTTCTAGCTATGAAATTTTCCCCCTCTTGCCGGTTCATCCACGTAAATATGGGCCCCAGGAAAGAACATCGTTTCAATTCCAGGTTCGATGAACACTCATGAAAATCCATCATGGGTAGAATCTTGAGTATATTACCCCAGGACTTCTCATTGACAAATGCGGTGGTGTTGGAAGTCCACGGAATGCGAACCATGGATTTTGGCCTACCACGGGTTCACACCATTGAAGATGACGCCACAGCACTCTTCTATCCATGTAGTTATTCGAAGCATATACGGCCGAACACCAAAATGAAATATTGTCCTTGATAGTAGTAACGTGACAAAGTATTGCCTGGTCCATTGAATGAATAACATCAATGCTCACCTTATCTGGGTTTCCACAAATCCAAATTCTACCAAGTAAGGCATGATCATAATTATGAAACAATCTCCAACCCGGAAGTATAGTGATGAAAATTCTGTCCTTGTTAGGAGCCACTTGCTGAGTTTCAGGAATACACACAAAATCAAGGTTTGGGACTCTATAAGCAGACGAACTTCTTTTTGCTTAAGGGGATCATTCAAGCCCCTTATGTTCCATGATGCAAATTTAACCATTGGGAAGCGCACATACCCCCTACTGCTTGGATCTTTGCTTAGTAGCAAGACTCAGCTTTTAATTTCTTGAGCTTCTTCCTGGGTTAGGCGTGAAGTCCGGCTCATCAACTCTCTTTATGCGCAGGCATTATCCGGAATAGGAAGAATCGAAGAATTCATAAGTATTAAAGAGTTCCTATGGATTTTCTTTGTCTCTCATCCTCTTCCTTAGTCTGAGCTAGACATTCGAAGGTATTACCATGTAGCTTAGGTTTATTGACAATGTCATTAGCCAACCTAATTACCTCATTAATGTGATATGATTACTTGCATCCACGTCTTCGTATCACATCTGGTATATCAACGGTATCCCACGAGATAGCATCTTCGATTACCCGTATCTGCACATCCCAGCCTTCTTCTCACTGGCCACCTTCTCGGCCCTCGATTCATTCCCAGGATTTGTGTTGGTATTCGTACTTTTTGGACCCTTCTTAGCAATGATTAACTAGATTATGGCCAAACTAAGCTTGCATTCGGACGGCATTGTGTCACGGATATTCAATCCTTATATTAGAATATTTGCCATTACCCCTGTCCAGTAGTATAGACTTAGGAAATTCACAATCTACCCCCACCTCTTGATGATTTTCTTGAAAAAGGGCTTGTTCAAGTGAGTGAAAGTTCCTATGTGGTTCCCACTATGTTGGTGCATGAAAAAGATGGATCTTGGAGTATGTGCCAAGCTTTCAACAACAAGGATCGGACCCAAGGGGTTCCAAAAATCATGCCATAAAAAGGTCCCTATACCATTACATACTTGATGCTGATAAGGTCTCACCACATCCCTCAGGCGAAGAATCTTCCATGACTCCATGAACATCTCAGAGTCCACGACATTTCCAAATACCTTTTTGGCTTAACAAAACCTCTCAGACGACAACGAATAGAGTCCTTCTATAAAACAAATTCCATATGTGCTTCATAATAGTGGCATCATTCACAATCCTTAACACGACGGCCCAAGTCACCTTCCTCACTTGGGCGACGGAGAGATTTCCACTCAACCTTGGCTCTTGGGCATTCACATCCTTGCGAAAAGACCACGGGAACCCACTAAAAATGCAATTGGAATCTTATAACGAGTAAATTTTTGGGATGATGAACATTGTGCCTGTATACGTTTGAATCTTTGTAAGAAGCGAAGATATAAAATTTGAAGTCTACATAAAGAAAGACTACAAGTCCATATTGGATTCGAGCCATAATCTTATCAATAAGGGTTGGCAATCGAATGGGGCGAAGCTTGGAGGAGATGATGGCACCCTAAGTATCGTAGGCGGACTCCCCCGGGTTAAACCCGTCGTACCAGGACCGTAGCTTTAACCTTTGTCTTGATCCCGACCAAAGAACATAGCACTCTTTTGCTTATTAACTTGCATTCCGGAGAAAGCCTCGAATTTAGTCAGCTCATCCAAAGCAACTTGAACACTATCCACATTACCTGCAGCTGAGCAGAATAGATCATCGTAACCTGAGTGCGAGAGTTTTATTTGTTTGCCCCACTACTGGTTGGACTCAAGATGGATGTGGAAGTCATGCACGGAAAGTGATAACGAAGGCTTCCATAGCAATAAGAAACATAAGGGCGATAAAGGATCTCTTAGAACCCCCTTTTTGGTTACGAGAGCATTAACTCCCGCAGATTGTGACACAAATGGAGAACATAGGAGTAGTGATGCAAACAATGCATCTCGATAAGTATTGGAGTACCCATAGCGAGACAAAATGTCGAGAGATGCGGCTCCAACTTATAGAGTCATGGGCTTCTTGAGATCGATCTTGAGGCACATCTTGGAGCCAGAATCAAGTGATAGTTTTCATCAACTCACGAGGCTTCGGGGCTAATAATATCTAGGAGGCACCGCTTTGTGCAGGCGATAATCTTGAGATGCATTTGTAAATAGTGTTACAACATGAGATGGGCCTATAATCATACGTGAGCTTCGATTAGGAACTTTTGGAACGAGGCGATGATAGTGCGTTGATCTCGCAGATGAACACCTGGTGCAGAAAAAATGCACTCTTAGCTTCACACACTTCACTTCTGACAATGTTCAGGGCTCTTTTGAAAAAGGGAGGAGGAGAACCAATCGGGACGGGGCGCTAAGCGTTATCTATAGGGAACATGGATTTCTTAATCTCCTCATGTGTAGTGCAATGTTAAGTATATCCAGTCTTAGAGGACCAAACCAGCCTGCTCCAAGTTATACTCAGCTGGGTGTTGGGTCTTTTTGCATATTCTTGCCCAGGCCGGTGGAAATGATTAACAAATTCTGTTTGATGGAAATTTGGATCTTCAATTCTACATCCATTCTCGGTGTAATTGATTTGATATGACCACAGAGTTCTGGCTTTGACAACTTTATGGAAGAAATTGGAATTACGATCCCCGACACGAGCCCGTTGTATTACAGTTTTTTGTGAAACCCCTCTTCCGGCGAGTTAGATCATGGAAATTCTTCAAACAAATCTTCTCATTCCTTACCAACACAGAATCATTTGGATTAGATAACAGATCAGCTTGAGCGCGATATAGGGTTCCCCGTGCTTCCACGACCTTTTCTTGAACTTTAGCATAAACATGAAAGTTGAATGCTTTAAGGCAATTCTTCATGCTTCTAAGTTTCCGAGTAAGCCTGTACATAGGAGTTCCATACACATCAATATCCCAAGCATCCTTAACCAGGTCAAGGAAGGAAGGATGATCAGCCCAGAAATTAAAAAATTTAAAAGGACATAAGATAAAGATTACAGCATCGAAGACTTGCTTGTCAAGGCGAGTCTAGCGAAGTAATTCTTTGAATAAGAGGCATCTGATCACCGTGGAGTGAGCCTTGTAAATCGGAGGGACTCCCAAATATCTCATAGAAACACACTTGATGAACCACATGGCGTTCGACAAGTCATTCTAACTTCATCATAAACTCGGCTAGGAAAATGGCGCTGCCTTGTTCACTTGAAGCCAGAAGCACGCAAACCACAGCAGATAGATCCATGAAGATCCCACGAACAACTGGAATCGTCCACGGAGAAAACAAAATATCATCTGCAAAACATAAAGTGAGTTAGGTTGGTTCTTGCATACGGGGTGAAGCGGAAACCCTTGCCTATTGGCGTACAATGGGGATGCGGAGAGGGCCTGCATTGCGAGGATGAATAAAAGATGATAATGTGTCCGCCTTAACCGCTGCTAGCAAAAAGCCCATAAGCTCACCATTTATCGGAAATAGAAGGATGGGGTAGTGATCACGAGCCATAATATTTCAATAGATGAGTAGGGGTTCCCGTACGAGAGGATACTCAAGATACAGCCCCTGACTAAGCGTATCGTGTCTTCATGATGTCGACCTTTGGCGCGTTGGACCAATATCACGATGGTAGTTTAACATAAGGTCTTGGGTGATAAAGGACATTGTCGACTCTTTCCGGAGCCTTGAACAAAAATTTATTGTGATGGGTGATAATGTCACGGGAGACAGCATTTTAATTCTCGTAGCAATGATCTTCGAGAGATGCACTTATAGATGGTGTTCTTGTGAGAAATAGGCCTATAATCGTGCATAGAACCGGGATTAGGAACCTTAGGGCACCAAAGCTATAATTGTACAATTAATCTCGAAGCATACTTCGATTCAAGAAGGAACTCACGACTGCATAAGCGTCACTCCCGATAATACCCCGAGCCACCTTGAAAAACGCGAGGAAAACCGCCGGGGCGGGAGCTTTGGGATCATCGATGGAAAAAATGAAACTCGCCAATCTCCTCATGGGAAATTGCTTTGTCGACGTATCCATATCTTTGGAGGACCACGAAGCCATCAATCCATCTAAATACCGAGCGGCTAGCTGTGGGTTCATCAGGAACATAAAATACCTTGGAAGTGCCTTGACTTCTGCTTGATAACAATAGGGTCTTGATTCTGTGACCATTTGCGAAGTAATAACCTTTAAAGCACTTTCAGAGCATTCACGAGCTTTGGCTTGACTTTATTGGAAGAAGCTAGTGTTACGGTCCCACCCAGTTTAAGCCCGCTGAACTCTAGATTTTTGCTTCAAGAAACTCTCCTCAGCGGCTAAGTCATGATGAACCTTCTTTAAGCAACTCTTCTCATTTTCCCCGGCCGTGGGACTAGAGGGGCTTGTTGAGCCACGGCCGGATTGGGCACAGCAAAGAGAATTGCCTCTCTACGACGCCCACGTGACGCTCATGCAACCTACAGGATCGGAGAATTGAAGGCTTTAAGGATGGCCTTCACTTTTCGAAACTGCTTGGTCGGTCACGAACACATGGGATGCCAGAAACTTCATTGCTCCGCAGCTTCCTTTACAAGCCCAATGAAGTCTGGATGATCAGCCCAGAAATTAAAGAATTTGAATGGGATAAGCTTTCTGGGCCCCGGAATCGGATTTACCTTAAGACTGGTAACCAGAGGGCAATGATCAGATAACCCAGGGGGGAGAACTTCCGTGAACGCATTGGGGAATATATCAAAATTTTGCATTCATTTTGAAGGCTATCTGTCTAACTTCACAGCTATGAAGTTAACACCGCAATGGTTCATCAAGTGAATAAAAGGCCCCACAGAGAGAAAGGAACATCCATGGCTTCGAGGAAAAGCAGGCACTCGTGGAAGTCATTCATGTAGTGTCATTCAACATATTTGGCCCCGGACCTTTTCCGCTGCCCCAAACCCACGGTGTGTGGAAGTGCGCCCTGTCATCGGGGTTTTTGGCTGACCAAAGGGCTCACTGCCTGTAAGAGATGGCGCGAGCACTCTTCTATCCATGTAGGCGGTAGAGGTGTACCGCGCGAGAACCAAAGGAGATGTTGCTTTTGACACGATAATGTGTAACATAGCTTAGTCCGTGGAGTGAATAATATCAATCTTGACCTTCTGGAGGTTCCACAAATCGGATTCTGACGAGCATGCTCATAGTTATGGAAGAGTCTCCACCCAGGAAAAAGAGAGCTGAAAATTCTGTCCCTGTTAGGTGCCCACACCCGAGTTTCCACGAGACAAATAAAATCAAGATCATGGAACTTTGCGAAAGAGCGACACCTGGCACAACGAAGTCGTTCGAGCCCCTTATGTTCGGCGAACTTAACCATTGGGAAGATGTGGAGTCCCCACATCATTGGATCTGGCATTAGCCGAGGCTCCCGTTTATTCAATTTCTTAGCTTCTTCTTGGAAAGAGCCTGACGTGAAGTCGACTCATCCAGCCCTTTTTATGTGCTGAATGTCAATAATGGGAGAAGTATCAGGAAAAAATCGTGTTAACAAAAGACGGACGATGGATTTCTTCCTCCACACGAGACCCTCCTCCTCGCACAAGCTAGACATGCAAAGGTGTTACCGTACAACTTGGGAGGGACGTCGGCTTCAATAGCCATCAGACTTCCTCTTAACGTCGACCTAATTTGATTACGCATGCTTGCGTAAGAAATGGGAATGGTGCCTTAACGTCTCTTGAATTTGTGGGATTCTGGATAAACAGAGAGCAGAAGCGCCTGCATTTGTGCAAAGAGTGAGTGGGCGTTGGCGTATGTCTGAGAAAGTCATTTCTTGGCCTCGTGTTTTCTTCTAGAAGTGATGTTTGATTTTGTTCTTCATTCAGGACTCTTCTTAACTTGACAATTTGCGGGTTATGTGACGATTTGCATTGAGCGACATTTAGGAGCGAGATATTCGATTCTTATTGTAGAATAATTGCCATTACCCACGTCAGAACTTCAAGATTTAGAATACACGATCAACCCTGACCTATGCAAAGTTCTGGCAGATAAAATTTAGTGCGGTTCTCGGTGAGCGGATCAAGGTCTGTGAGGTTCCATGTGCATTTGTACTGCAGTGTGCCGAGACAAAGTGCTTGTTGATGTGGAATGTTATAGAACGACCCGGTTAGGATAGATGATAAGCGGGAATGTTGAGCATGTCCATTCGGCCTCCCATGCCGCGTCGTATGAGCGGTCACGCCTGCTAAAGTGCCATGGTCCGTCATAACCGATCCGAGCCTCGGATCACTGAATCTGCAGAAGGCAAGCCATTCTGGTTGTAGAAATTTGGGGCATCCTCACCCCGCTGGCTTCATTGCTTGAAGAGGCGCTCACCGAGAAACGGGAGCGCTTAATCAGCTATACTACACGAACATCCCTTCCACATGTCAATGCCCTCATTCCACCTCCTCGGGAGGTTTGGCAGCAAGCTTACCATCGGCACATTACGGCATGTAAAAGTACGGACTTTGTTTTCCCGCTGAGGAGCATAGACACCAAACTTTTCCGGTCTTGCGGAGGATCATTAGCAATCTCGAAATTAATGTTGAGGGAAGAGGATCTCGGGATGGTGGACACTACCCGCCCTCACTTAACTGGCCCTCTAAAAATCGGCCTTCCTCATGCTGATCTGCTTGCTTGGGAAGATATGTAGCGACACTGCCAGGCCGGGAGAGACTTGGTGACTCAGTGTTTGGATTGAGCTCGTCGAGCGAAACCATGCTTTGCTGTCGGACCAGTTAGCCTTGCGGTCGTCTTATTGATGCATCTTGTTTCGTAGAGGTAGCCCGGTACTTTGCAATGGGTGCCGGTGACTCCCTTGGAGGATCGCGGGTCGATGTGCTCGATAAGGGAAGTGTTAAGGTGCCGTTTTTAGGCCAAATCTTTGAGAACCCCGCTTTGTTGGCGGAGTCTTGGGTAGACCCCCCTCCCACCGGCGCGGATCCACACATCTTGGCCATACCCGCAACCGGTAGTACCCTTCCCTATGAATCGGACTTCTTTTCAGCTCGTAGTGCGAGATTTGAGAGGATGCCGTATAATCAGCGTTGGGTAGATGATGGTACCCGCGTCGGTGCTAGAAAGCGTCTACGAGGATAAACTCAGGGATAGGCCACTCCACCATTCTCAACACAGTAAAGGCGTCTCGTATTCGACGGCTTAGTGTGAAGTCGTTTTAGGAACAGGTAACTCAAATTTTGGGAAGGGCGTGTGTGAGTCAGCCCCACCAACTCCGGTCCCCACCGCAGAGGTTGTCATCCCTTACCACCGGCCTTTGCCTAACAAGCTTTCATGGAAGCTATTGATGTGGCGAAATTTCTTCTGATTGCGTGTGATCATTTCTTTGTTTTTAGTAGAATATTTACTTCCTTGTGGCCAGATATTTAATTCTGTCTTGTATTTTTTTGGCTGTATTTAAAGAGACATTATCCACTATTATGGAAGTTTTAAGTATTAATAAAATCGAGAGTTTTTTTTTTTTTTTTGGATAATTATAAAATCGAGAGTTTAAATTTCTCTTTAGTTCTTAAAAGAACTCTTTGAACTTATTCGAAGGTATATACACCGCCGAAGCCATCGTCGATGCAACAGACGCCGTTGCTAGCGTCGCCGGTACCGTTAATATCGACGCCATCATTGATGCCGCTGACGCCGTTTCTGGTATCATCGTTTTCACCCGTAGCGCCGATCCCGGGGTCATTTCCGTTTTTCAGCGCACTGCTCCACTGAGCTCAGCCACTGACCGATCTGAGAATGGCGTTCAACCGGAGATCCATTCTTTCTTGGGTTCAGTTATAGGAGCCTTGGGTAACTGCAGAGGAGATGCAGGGGTCTTCAAGCCGTCCGTGGAGGCAGGGGCTTCCCGTGACGCCGTTTCCAACGCCGTCCTTAACGCCGGATCCGGTGCCATCTCTTATGATCTTCAGGGTTCTGCTCTTATGAGCTCAGACCCAGGTAGATCGGAGTCTATAAAGGGTTCTGCTCCGCTAATCGGTCCGACGCTCCGGCGGATCTGGTCGGATCTAGTACCTACAGTGTTCAGCTTTAGTTTAATGTACGGCCTGGATGACAGTTCAGATCCAGTGGGGCCATTCGACCGGCCGGTATGCCATGGCAAAAGCCAAGGTCGTGGTGTTCAATATGTGGGGTTCTCGGCTTGTGTCCATCGGAAATGCATCAAGGCGAAGCCGTCGGCGGAGATGTATGGCGTCAAGATGTTGATGCCCAAATCATGGGTCTCGGATCCCATTTTCAAATCGATGCCGACGCCGGGGGTCCTGCTCAGGCGAAAGGTGGTGTGGTGCCCGACTTTTGGGACCCATTCGGAGCCGAAGTCAAAGGCAGTTGATGGGTATAACTCAGTGGGTCGTCCGACTCATTCCATGTTCTGGTCCTAGACTTGCAGATTGACTGACCGCCATAGTCGGTTTCGTTATCATGTGGAGAGATCTGATGTCAGATCTATGTTTCAATGCTAGATTGCTTGTGCCCGGGCTGTGGGCTGTGTGGTATCCATTGGGTTGTTCCATTGGTTGGTTGAGTGTTCCTGCTTTCACATTGGTTAGCCTTTGACCGAGTTGTGGGTGGATCACTGTTTTGTGCTCTTGTGCCTGGGTTGTGGGCTTGCGTTATCCATGGTCAGTATGTTGGTTGGTATTGCTCGATTGCTTGTGCCCAGTTTGTGGGCTGTTCAGTTTCATTGGGTTTTCCCTTGATTGGTTTGGTACCTTTGCCATGGTTGTGGGTTGTTCTGTAATGATCTTTGGTTGCCTTTGCCTGAGTTGTGGGCGGGGTCGGTTTTTCTCTCCTTTGCCCGGGGTGTGGGCTTAGCTTTCTTTGGTTGGTTGTTTGTTGGCCCTGAATGTGGGGTCTGGTTTGTTGTTGATGGTATTATTGTAGGTCTTATGGCCTTCATGCCCAGGGAGTAGGCTTTTAGTTTTCTCTTGGTTCATAACACATGGGCATCCTGGCCCCAGGTGTTTAGTCATCTGTTTGTTTGTTTGCCACTTTCTTTGTTACAGAGTCTTGTCAGTTTCGGGTTTCTTAGAGTACTCGGGGCTCCTTGTATTAATAAGGCGTTGGTTGTTGTTGAGGGCACTCTTTGCTTTGAAATAGTCTTATATCCAAAAAAAACTTCTTGAGCTGCTAGTTATTAAAGGCAGCGTTATTGAGAGATTTTGTCGATCAGATCTGTCATGGGTGTGGCGTCTCACATACCAAGTTCTTGCTTCTCTATGTGACAGTCGGTCTTGTCAGTAAAATCTTATAGACGATTCTTTATTAATTGTTGGCAATGTTATACCGCCATGAAGTTAATGAGGTTCGTAACATTTAGTATCAATAGGATTACATTTTAAGTTTCTTTATCTTTTACTTTAACTTCTTCTTTTGTGAGACCCAGAATTTAAGTGCCTTCCATCAGATTTAACTAGAATTTTGTTCAATCCTAATTTTAGTCACAACCTAATATCTACCACACCATCCCAAGTCGATTTTCTTCATTTCTTGTTCGGATATAACATTTTGTTGTTTGTTCCTTTTACATTTTTGAATAAGTCCCATTCAAGTTTAACAAAAAAAAAAAAAAAAAGGAGCATTAAAGGAAAGATCAGATTAAAAAAAAAAAATACTTGAAGCGATAAAAAAAAAAAATCCATGAACATCATCATTACAGTTGCTAGCAATCAAGTCAGCGTATTATAAAAACCTAAATAAATAAAGCTTGAATATTGGTTAATCGCAATGTATACCACATGGCTTTATTAGGTCTTTACGATTGAATTTTGCGAGAAAATTTGGATTGTTTGATTAGTTCGAAAGAAGTAGAGAAATTAAGTGGAAAAAAAAAAAAGGCAAGAGTGGTCGTGATGAGAATCAAAGCACAAAGGATCAGTGATGCGGGAGAACACAGAAGATTCGTGGGGATTCAATCTTAATTAATGAATATTCGATTAGGGAGGTGAGCCTTGGAGGCCTTGGGAATATGTTTATGTTTGAGTGTTTTGGGTTTTATTCTTATTTTTTATTTGGAGTTGTTTATTTTAGAAATATTTATTCTCAAGTCAAAGTAGAGGATTCGTTTATTTAATTTAGAGGAGGTGTGTTTCTTGGAAAATGATAGGGTTTCTATTTCTTTTAGAAAAAAGATTTGCTTCGGATTTGGTGTTGATTTCTTCCTTTATTTGGTGATGCTGTTCCCCGATTTCGCTGCAATTTTGGGCCCGATTTGTTTCTGAGATTCTGCTTCTTTGGAGAGATGATTTGTTCTGATTCTTTGCTATTTTGGGTGATTTGTTGTTTCATGATTCTTTGCTATTTTTGGTGATTTGTTCTTGATTCTTCTTGATTTTTATTACCAAATGCAGCCACAAGATTATCTAGTTTCCTTTTTTTGTTTTGGCCAAATATTTACGCACTCCCTTGTGGCGAATGTTGATTTTCTATTCTTCATGTGTTGCTTTGTTAAAGAACTGTGTCACCTTATTCTTTAAGTTTTAAGCATTTATAAAATTGAGAGTTTCAATTTCTATTTGGTTAACAGAAGCTCGGCGAGCTGCTCGGTTATTTCGTGGCGATTCATCCAAGACCTCGATCGGATCTCCATCCATTGTGGCGTGCTGCATACGAGTTAACACACTTATTATAAACAACGAATTCGAGTCATCCATCAGCCCAGGCATTGGCGGTTTCTTGAGCTAGTCGATCCACGGAATGTCCCTCACAAAGTTGACGGGGTTACGAAGGTAGAGTTGGTTTTGATTGTCATGATTATTACGAAAATAAAGTGAAACTTTGCTTCCATAGGGTTCTCGGACTATGCAACAGTTTAGTGGGGCCAAATTGGTTTTAATATGAGAGCGGAATAGGGAAATTTAGGAGTGAAACATGGAAAGATGAAGGGTGATGCGAAAGAGATTTGTTCAACTTACTACTACAGGGGTTGTCTGCAATGATTCTGAAACACGAAGCGAGCAATCGTATTATAAAGGAGTATTATAAGGAGATGGAGATTCTGATAAATTTAGGCGAATAGTGAAGAAGATCGAGAAGCTCACCAAATGGCGAGGTTTTGCAGGGTTAAGCAATGATTCAAAATGCGATTGAGATTGCAACATTACGTAGAGTTGGAGGATATAGTGCGTATGGTTATCGAGATCGAGAATCAAGTCAAAGGAGGATAAATTTTGACTTTGCGTTCTAAAACCTAATCGATTTGCATCCACTTGGAAGTCGGAATCAATGGAGAAGGGAGATAAGCCTTCGTTATCACTTTCGGGCGGTTCTCGTCACGATTTTGAGTTTCACCCCGAGGTGCAAACAAATAAAACTCGCGCGTAGCTGCGTGTTATTGCCGTTGCGAGGTAATGTGGGCCGATGTTCAAGTTACTTTGGATGAGCTGACTAAATTCGAGGCTTTCTCGGAATGTGATTAATAAGCGAGAGTCTTTGTGTTCTTGGCTGGGGATCGAAGACGGTGTTAAAAGCTACTATCCTTGGCATGGCGGGGTTTAACACGAAATTACGCCTGAGATACTTAGGGGTGCCACTCATCTCTCGTTTGTCTCATTACGATTGCCCGACCTCTTATTGATAAGATTATGGCGAGAATCAGTCATGGACTTGTAAGTTTGCCTTTCCTTTCTTGAGTAGACCGACTATATCTTCGATTCTTTCTGACATTCAGCGTATTAGTGCACAATGTTCATCATCCCCAAAATTTACTTGTTATAAAGTCGAGAGCGATTGCCAGCGGGTTCTCACGTGGTCGAGCGGGTCATGAATGCGAAGAGCGAGGAGTTGAGTGGAAGTCTCTCTGCTTTTGCCCTAAGGAGGAAGGTGGACTTGGGGAACAACGTCGTGTTAGGATTGGAATGATGCCCTGCCATGAAGCACATATGGAATTTGTTTATCAGAGGACCTTTCTATTTAGGTTGCTTGGGTTCGAGAGGGTTTTGTTAAACCGGGCGTATTTGGAATGCGGGACTCCCCTCTAGATGTTCATGGGTTTGACGGAAGATTCTTGATTAGGGTTGGGTGAGACCTTTTATCGAGCGTAAGTATGTAATGGTATACGGGGACCTTTTATGGCATGATTTTGTGAGACCCCTTGGGTGGAGATCCTTCTCTTTGGGGAGGGAGTTCTTTATGGTCAGCCGTTCTAGCGGGATGCAGGAGTTCTTGATGTCATGGATGGTCTTTGGGGTGAGGATTGGCTTTGTTCTTTGTTTGGTGGGTTGTTAGTGCTAAAAGCGGATTCACGATGACTACCTTCTCGTGTGTCAGAGAGGATGTTATCTTGGACACGATCGGGCCGGTGTTTTTCACGTGGAGTTTGCTTGGAACTCAGTGAATTTCCTTGAGCCTCGGTGCAGCATGCAGCGTAGTTCTCACAGTCTATTAGAGACACTCCTTCATTTCATGGCTAGTTAGCACAGGCAGTTTTTCCTCGAAACAAGCTCCTGAAATGGGGACTCATCAATTCTCGCGTGTGTTTTTGTCGAGCAAATGTTGAGGATGAGGAAACCTTTTTATTCTTTGAATCTTGAGGAATTACCTTGGGAATGCGGATGAGGGGTTTTCTTAGGCGTGGAGCAATGGGATTCAGTTTGGAGGTGGGGATAATTTCTTTGGGGTTCACGGATTGTAGGAGTAAATCATATGCTATCACGAGGATTGCTTGGGGGAGCCTCCGTATATGCATATGGAAACAAGCGTAATCACTAGAATCCACCAAAACCAATTTAATTCGAGTTAGTATATTTTCTCTCTCATTTGTAATGATGTGGGCTTAGGATCTCGAGCTTCTATAATGTGGTGACAACCCCGGCGAATAAGATTTGTCAGGGTAGCGAGGGCCGCGGAGGTGCTTGAGCTTGCAGCGGTGTCTGCGCCCGTTGTTGTGCTGGATGATCATTGTGGAGTTTCTGAATCCGGGTGTGTGGGATTTTGGCTTTGTTGTTTGTTTTTTTGGGGCTTGAGCTTGTGTTTGTTTGCCCGTCGCTTGGTTGGCAGTTAAACTGGCGTACTTCTTTTGTGTTGTTGCCTTGGGATCTGGGCTTTTCAGTTTCATGATTGTATTGTTTATTGGAATTGTTACGTTGCGAACATTTGCGCTGCTGTTTTAGGGGAGGTGTTGTCAGTTTTTCGTTTTTAAGTGTATCAGTGCCTGGTTTCTTGGTTGTATTTTGGTTTTTTGGGGTTCCGCTTTTTACAAGTAATAAATTCTTGGTATCGAAAAAAAAACCCACCTCATCATTTTATAAATTACAGTAAGGTTTATTTTTACCTCTACATTCTACGGTCACATTAACAACAACATCATTCAACGATATCCGAGGTATCACCTTCGACTCCTTTCTTGACACTTCCCTCGTATCCTGTGGATCGCTACATCACCCATTGAGAACCTCTTCCCAGCCTCATTTTCAACTGTTCCCGAGATTTATGGTGGCGGTTTCTTGCTTGGTCCCTTGGCTTATGACAATTTACCAGGTTATGGCCAAATCGCTTGCAGTTGGAGCAGCATTGTGGAGCCCATGGATATTCAATTCTTATCTTAGAATACTTGCCATTACCCATATCTAGGAGCACAGACTTAGGAAATTCACATTCGACCCCCACCTCTACACATATCCTAGCAAAGGATAGCTTTGACTGGTTCTCGGTGAGTGAATCAAGATGGAGCGGAATACCAACAACACTTGCTATGTGCCCAAGACTTGTGTTTGTCCAGTATTCCAAAGGAATATTATAGAACTTGACCCATATTGGGATAGTGGTGAGTTGAATGTTAAGCATATCCATGCCTGGTTGCCATGCACGTAATATGAAAGGTCTCCCTGCAAGGTGCCATGGTCCAGATTCCAAAACCCAGTCCCGAGCATCCGAGTCCCTGAATCTAAAAAAATATAAACCATTCTCTGTCGTGGATATATCATGCATCTTCTTCTTGCCCCACAGTTTGTCAACTAGAGAGCGCACCACCGGAAATGGAAGACATTTGTCGGGGGTATCGACGAACACCGCTTCCACATATCGATACCTTCCATCACCAGCCTCGGCGGTTGATCATGCTCAAACTTCCCATCGGTGCGAAGCGGCTGAAGGCTGTGGCGGACCAGCGGTTTTAGCGACCATTGAGAGCGAGTCTTCCGGGATTTCAGCGAGATGATTCACCTTGCCTTACCC
Source organism: Tetrastigma voinierianum (assembly GCA_016808115.1). NCBI lineage: Eukaryota > Viridiplantae > Streptophyta > Magnoliopsida > Vitales > Vitaceae > Tetrastigma > Tetrastigma voinierianum. The sequence continues at coordinate 133,779 of JAEQBH010000197.1, read as the reverse complement.
CATTATTTCCACTCGACCCGCTTCCCCGGGCTACCTCTGTTCCTTTGTCGAACTTGGGAACTAGCCTCTGCTCATATGGGTATCCCTTCCCAACCTCAACCTCAACCACCACGGGAATACTTGTCTCAGCTGCCGGAAGATCTGGGTTATAGTGAGCCTCACCTTGGCCATAATGTCCCTTTTCGAATCGAGCGTCATACCCATTTCCACCCGTACCCAACCCCTGCGTATCGGTCTTCAGCTCTTGATCCTCGTGCTTCCCCGAAGATATTAGTGACGATTCGCCATGGGAAAAGGAAGACACAACCGAGACCGGGCGCCATTGGGATCGACATGGAAGTATGGTACGGAGGATGATCTTGCGAGATCGGGGAGGATGCACCGAGAGGCGACAATCGGGTGAATCTTGGAGACTTTCTTTACGCCCGAGTGGCTGGTGTGCCACATACGTTGGCGACGTCGTAGGTAGTGGCGACCTCAGAAGTGCGCACTTTCCGACGGTCACACCATGGTGCGTTGCGAGAAAGTTCCATTTTGGAGCGGTGGGGTGATACCCTTTTTTGGGGTCGAAACAGTACCGATCTTCTTTTAGGGAAGGCAGGCCACGTGTGATCGACTCCCCACCAACTCCGATCCCCACCACCTTATTTGTCATCCACATTGAATCCAATGCGAAGATGAGGGGGTCATCTCAGAGAACATTGAATCTAGTAGCGATGAAACTAACGATCTCCTCCTAGTTTATTTACATTTCTTTGTTAAAAAATAACAACCAGTATTTTGATTTCAGTGCAGCGTATATTAATACATCATACAATATACATTAACATGTCATATTCCCATTGCATGTATCATTCCACCTGACCATAACACGACCTAATTGGCCCAGCACTCAGTGCTTTCGATTGGCGATGTCCTCCGCGGGGAACATGGCTCCAATCTTGACTCAATGGGCTTTCCATGGGGAGTCCAAGAATACTTGATGTCGAATTCGGACGAAGAAGTTATGGTTTACGAGTTGGAGGTCACACGTGACTAAAAAGATTTGTCTCACGGGTAGCCTACCTTACTTGCTGAACATCCCTTTACGGCTCAGCACCCATTGCCCTCAGATGTCCGACTAGAAACTTGAGCTCAATGGGCTTTCCATGGAGTCCGAGAACACCCGAATCAGTCGAGGCAGAGAAGTTATGACATTAGAGTTGGAATCACACATGACTAAAAATTTGTCTCGCTGAAGCGAGCCTACCTTGGTGCCCGAATGCCCTTTCTGGTCGGCTCCAGCACCCACTACTCTCCAAAGATGTCCGGCTGGAAAGTTGACTCAATGGGCTTTCCATAGAGTTCTAAAACACTCGAATCGGAGTTCGGACGAAAAAGTTATGACTTTTCGAAGTTGGAGGTCACACATGACTAGGCTGCCTTACCTGGACAGCCTACCTTAAGTGCTTGGACGGCCCTTTTCTGCCAGCTCACAGCACCCTGCTCTCCCAGATATCACGCAGAGGTTGACTCAATGGAAACTCCATGAGTCCAAGAACACCCAAATCGGAGTTCGGACGAGAAGTTATGACCTTAGAAGTTAGGGTCATGCGGGATCTAGTAGGACGGAACCCATCGGGGTGAACTGATGGGCAAACCCGGCCCGGGGTGACCAGTGAGTTGAACCAATCGAGACGGACCAACTGCGAACTTTGCGAGACAGCCCTTCCACTAGACTATTCGGAGTAAGCGGACCATAACTTGCCCAGGAATTTCTGGTCAGATTTAGAGTGAGGCTAACATCGAGTTCACTAATACGGTACCTGAATTTACAGGACTCACTACAAATTCCCTTTATTTCCTACCCAATCAGTTTTAAAGTCCGGATAATGTGTGCTGCCCCAATGTGGCAGCTTCTCTTGGTTCAAAATACAACCAAACATTCCCCTTAAGGCAAAACAACCACCACCTGGCCCCTTATGGTGAAAGTAACCAAAGTAGGAGAAGACGACCTCTTGGGTTTGGCGACGGATAAACTCTTCCTTTTGCTCAAAACTGAGGGTGTCGGTCTGTCGTGGGAATTTAGAGAGAGGTGGAGTCTCTCTCTAAAAGCTCTCTTTTTATTTCTCCTCGCTCGCTGCTCCCGTCCCTGCATTTGGTCCCGGGTTGGAGCTAGGCTTGTCCTCTCACTTGCCACGTATCGATTTTCATTGGGTTTCTTAAGATTTCAGTATCCTCCATGCATCTGTGGATTTCCTGCAATGACATGATGTCAAACGTGTCACTATAGCCCATACTTGAGCTCTGTGTTTGACTTGCTCACGGCTGACATGTGGCCTCATCTTGAGCCACTCTAATGTGCCAGTGTCAGCACTACTCTCGGTGCCACTGGCATTAAGTGACTGTCTCGGAATTCGACGTGATAACTAGATTTTGTGAGACGATTTCAACGGTGAAGTTCGTTTCATCATCCGAGATCTAGAAAAATTCCATATTTTTTACCGAAATTATCATTTTACCCTTTTTCAGAAAATTAGAATTGTCTCAGGTTTTATAAAAAGGAAACTATATAATTCTAGGACAAGGTGGTAATACAGGGTGCGACAAATCTGGAACAAAGCAGTGACAAATCGGGAATATGTCATCTCCAAATCTATAGAAAATCAGGAACTATTCTTCGGTTGCCATTTCACAGCTGGTATTTGGCAGAGGATTCTATGGTTGTGTGGGGTCTCTGGGACTCAGGAATTGGAGAGCAGTTCTTGTGGGTAAATTGCCAGCAAGGGAAAGTCCTTCGACTCTATTACAAGGAGAGATTCGGTGGGATTGCTCACTATCTACCGCTTTGTGGGGTCATGAATAGTAGAATTCATGAGAAACGACTATTAACTCCGGTGATACTATTTTCACCTCATTTGTGATGATGTTAGACTTACGTATTCACGGTGCTCCCGGAAGGTTGTTGATGAATCTATGAGCATATCCGTAGTGGCGAGAGATGAGTCCTTTTCTTAAATATTTTATCTCACAGTGGGAGTTGGATGCTTGATTTGCTTGAATTTAATTTGGGTGCTTGTTGCCTTGCCAGGGTTTGTGGGCGGGGTTTTTGTGTTGTTCTTTTGCCCCGGGATTGTGGGCTTGTGTTTTGTTGGTGGCTTTTGTGTTGTTCGAATTTCATTGCATATTTTCTTCTACACATATTTATAGGGGAGAGTCTTTATCCGTTTTCCTTCCTGCACGGTTGTGGCCTCGGGCCTGGATTCAGTAATTGCTGTTGGAAATTGGCACTTTGGTAATAAGTGCTTGAGTGTCGAAAAAAATCGTGGCTAAAGAAATAACGACCAGAAATGGGAATAAAATTAAGGCTCCAAAATTGCAGTAAATCATCATGAAATGAAACAATCTTTTCTCCCAGAATCTGAATTTTCGAGAATGAAGATTGAATTCCACAAATCTTATCGTATTAAGAGCTCTACGCATCTTAGTCCTTTGTGCTTTGATTCTCATCATTCCCCCTTTCTTCGAAAGATTAGATCCTCGAATCTTAACCATAATGTTGTTGATGGCATGAAAATAAATACACATCCTCCTCGGTCCATTCTTTTTGGGATCAAGTAATACATGTATAACACATGGACTAATCAATTCCTCCACTTGGCTTTGAAGCTCTTTTGTCTCCTCGGGTGGCAAATCACCAGGGTCATCATCGGGGATTACATACTTGAACTCCTGTAACAAGGAAGAAATAATACTAGGTAATGAAGAATCAAGATCGTTAGTCTTCTAATTATCCAAAAAAAAAAAGATCGTTAGTCTCCAAAAGCGTCTCTTTGTACAAAAGTACAAACATAGGCTTTTTAGAATAAAAAGCATTCTTTAGCTCACAATATTTTGTATAGAAGCTTTTTTTTATTTTTTTTTCCCGGCTTTTTTTGACTTTTTGGGATTTATTTTTCAAACATGCACTCTCCGACGGATCCCCATTCCTTTACTTTTTCCCTTTTCTTTTTTTTTTTTTTTTTTTTTTTTATGGTTTTTGTTTTGTTTGTTTGTTTGTTTTTTGTTTTTGTTTTTGTTTTTTGTAACTTTGGGATGGACGGTTGAATAAAAGCGAAGCTTGATAAAAAGAATATATCCCGATCAGAATGAAGAAAATCGGACTTGGGATGGGAGTAGATAATAGATTATAAATGAAAGTGGGGTTTAGAATACAGAAGGAATTGCTCTCGAAATCCTTTTGTTCTATCACGAAGGATTGCATGGGGTGCTACCATTTATCACTTGGAGACGACGGAATAGTAGAATTTATGAAAATATTTGTTATCCGGTGATCTTATTTTCATCTCGTTAAGTAATGATGTCATTTTGAGAATCTCAAGTTTCGGAAGGTGGTGGACAATCCGATTGAGCAGCATATGTGAGAGATGGTCCTTCCTCTTAATATTCTTGACATTGGTGTTTTTCATTTGGTTGGTGATGGTTTAGTTCTTAGTTTGGGTCCTTATGGTGGGCTGGGGTGTCTTAGCCGGGTTGTGGTACAGGCTTTGGGGTTTAGTCACTCTACGGATGTAGGTGGGTGTCTTGTTGTTTGTTTGCTATCCTTGAGTTGTTGTTGGTTGTTTTGAAATTTGTTGCCTTTCATTAGGTTTAGGGAGGTTACGTCTAGTTTTAAGTAATTTTAGTATTTGGTGGGTGTATTCTTTGGTTGTGGGGCTTTGCCTTTGGAAATAAATCTTACTTATCCAAAAAAAAAGAATTAGAAGGAATGGAGGAAGAGTGGTGACTAAGATGGTTCGACAAAAAGAAAAAAATAATAATAATAAAAATAAATGACAAGAAAAAGTAGAACTTGTTGCTCACGATACCAAATGTCTGAACCAGTCGACTTGTGGGGAGACCGTGACCGAATTAGCTCGGAAGGCATACAGTATTAGGCTTGGATGGATATTGTAGCGACTATTTGCTTATAAGGAAGCTGAGACAACGTGGTATATGGCAGGCCAGCGCGATCGGTGGTAAAATCAGTTGATAAATTACATGGAATGAAGAATCCACGATCAGCTATGGAAAGGTTGGGTTGTGAGTGATAGGATAGGCAGCTACGAGAAAAGATCCAGATAAGTTCAAAGTTCTTGAGAGAACCAAAGAGAAAGATAAACTCTCGATTTTATTAATGCAGCAATATGAAGAATGTAGGGATAACAAGCGCTTTAAATAGGCCCCGAATAGGGAAGAAAAGAAATAAATTTTGCCCTGAGGAAAGTAAGATATTTTGCAAAAAACTAGAAAGAAACCTTAACACTTTTTTCCTAAGCCACTACATACTAAAAACATCCATGGAGGAGAAAAAGGAAACTATATAATTCTAGGACAAAGATGCAGTAATAGAATTAAGCAGCAAATCTGGAACAAATCGGCAGCAAATCGGTAATCATCTCGAATATATGAAAATCGACTCCCAAAATAGCGACAAATCGTAACGAGATAAACAAATCTTTTCTCGGAATCTGAATTTTCGAATGAAGATTGAATTCCCGATGTAGGTGCATATTAAGAGCTCTGCATCCGCAAATCCTTTGTGCTTTGATTTTCATCATTCCCCTTCTTGAAAAGATTGCATTAATTGAATTTTAACCATAATAATGTTGTTGATGGCGTGAAAATAAATACACATCCTCCATGATCCATCCTTTTTTGGGATCCAAACAATATGTATAACATAGGACTAATCAAAGTCACTCGCAGCTTTGAAGCTCTTTTGTCTCCTCGGTGGCAAATCACGAGGATCATCATCGGGATTACATACAGGCAGCGAGAATCAAGGTCGTTGAATACTCGAGCGTCTCTTTGTACAAAGTACAAACATGGCTTTTAGAATAAAAGCACTCTTTTAAGCATTATCTTTTGTATAGAAGCTTTTTTTTTCCCCGGCTTTTTTTGTCGACTTTTCTTTCCTGATTTATTTTTCAGACCTTTTTTTTTTCCGACCAGATCTATTCCTTTACTTTACTTTCCCTTTTCTTTTTCTTTTTTTTTTTAATGCTTTTTGTTTTGTTTTGTTTGTTTGTTATTTGTTTTTTTTTTTTTTTTTTTTGTAACTTTGGGATGGACGGTTGAATAAAAAAGGAAACAATAAAAAAAATTATATCCGATCAAGAATGAAGAAAATCGGACTTGGGATGGAGTAGATAATAGATTATGAATGAAATTGGGGTTGAACGGAATCTAGAAGGAATGGAGGAAAGTGAGTGACTAAGATGGATTCGAACAAGAAAAAAATAATTATAAAAGATAATTAAGCCAGGAAAAATAGAACTTTGTTGCTGATGATACCAAATAATCACAGACACAGATCCAACGTAGGGAGACCCAGTGATCAGATTAGCTCGGAAGAAACCAGCCTAGTATTTGGCTTGGATGGATGGCTGCGACCGTTGCTTATAAGGCGAACTGGGCGATCCGGTTGTCGTTCTCAGCTTTGAATACTCTCAAGGATGTAAAGTCGGGGTGGGGTGAGGAATGCGGGGTGGACCTTGCTTCAAGACCGGGTTTCCCCTTCCCTGGCCAAAAATGGGTGTGATGAAGATGGGTCTCTCCCATCCGGGTTTTGGGATGCGAGCAACTCCGGTGCGAGGCTTGCCAAAACGGAGTCGTATCGGGAAGCTTGATATCATCGATGACATAGTAGGTGCGGCTCTGCCCGATTCGAGAATCTCCGTTGATTTCGAACTCGTATTGGTCGACTCTTACGGAAAGGGTTGCACGGTATTCAGGGCTTCAGCCGAGGTTCTCGGTGGAACTGATCTTGGGAAAAGTTGTGTCCGGGGCGGTTTCATGTCCCGGTGCCACGGAGTCTTCGTTGAGGTGTGGATCGGGCTCGTCGTATTGGCAATGTAGGCAGCGCAGCCAGATCCGGCGCCGCCATAGGTTCTTCAGGTATGTTCACGCGTAGATCGGCATCTAGATCTCTCCGAGATCCGTCGGAGATCTGTCAGCGAAGAGGCTTTACGGAGAGAGCCTGGCGACTCGAAGACATGTCCGATTACAGTGAAATCGTTCTTCCGGAAAGTGATTCGAATCTCGATGGGTTCGAGTCCCTTTACTACATTTAGGTATTCTTTGGAGCATGGTTTCTGGCAGTGGCCGAAGTAGTGAAACAACCTTAGTCGGGGGGTTTTACATTTCTGATTCTGGTTTTTCGAAGAGATGTTTCCATCGCCTTCGAGTGGGTTAAAGCTGTAATAGTTGGATGCAGGTTCCTTTGGGTTATCCAGCGGGCCCCAGTAAGCTCTGTAGTGAAGTGGGTGCAAACATCTCGGTATACTCTCAGTGTCCGCCTTGTGATAATAAGGGGGACTGTTTTGGAGTCGAGTTACATGAAGAGGGGAGATTAGGGGTTGTTTTTGGGCCTTCTAGCAGGAAGGATCTTTGTGATCATGAGGTGATTACGCTTTGTTTGGTATCATGGAAGCATTGTTAAATCGCTATGGTTTTTAGTTTGTATGACCGCTATGGTCGGAATTTGTCTTCAAATGGGGAGATATGAAGGGTCGGATTGGGCGGCGAGGGTCGAGATGGTTTGCTTAGTGGTGTTAGAATTCTTGTTAAGGTAGCGGTTTGATTTGGTAGCCTCTGCACGGGACTTTTGAGTAATTAAGAATATATTTTCCAAAGGGTAAGGCCTGCACCTGAGACCAAGGCCACTGCACGGGCGAGGCCAGGAAAAGAAAAACGGACGGCTCCCACAAATTAAAGGGAAGGGCGTCGGCCGGGGAACACTGACATGACCTTAATAGGAGACCGACCAAGTACGACAAACAAAACAAACCAGCATTACCGGGCCATTGAGAACACACCTGACACGCACGACCTGTGCATTTACGGCTAGGGCCCGGCGGTAGGCCCAGCCAGGAGACGACCAGGGTAGCGAGTACCATCGATCACGAGAGGATCCACCCGGGCCCGAGAGATATTAAGAGGAAGGACCATTCTCTCACACATTGATCTGTTCTCGAGGTTATCCTGACCTTCGGCTGGAAATTCTTAGTCTAACATCATATTACATATTAATCTGAGCCGTCCGACTTGTGAGGGACCAGAGTGATCGAATTAGCTCAGAAGAACTGCTCTAATGTCGTCTTGGATGGATGACCTTGACCTGTTACTTACATGTAAGCAAGAACCTTGGTATATGTGAGGATGCCACAATCGGTGATGGAGATCCGATTGATAAGTCTTGATGAACGCCACGGAATAGCAGGTAAGTTCGAGAGGGGTTCTTTAAAGAACGAAGAGAGAAGTGAAACTCTCTCAATTTATAGTGGCAAAACTTCTCACACATGTTGGACTTGGCCGGGTCTTGAGATGGGCTGGGACAGGCATGGGCCAGAAGCGAAAGAGATTTTTGGATAGGCGGTATATTTGAGAGGCAAACTGTTTGTTTGACAGTATGTGACAGCTGAAGGCCTTGAGCAGATCCTTCTGTTCTTCACTGAAACTTTCGACGGGAAGACGACACGAAGACTCTTCTGACAGCAGCCGTTTACCTGGCTGTGGGAGGGCATCGACCCAAACAGGAATCAGCCCAAATCCGTACCCCGGACCCCGAGGCTGACCAGTGTGCCAAACAGCATACCAGCCACGAGGATAACTCAAGCCCACACCGGGCGCGGAAAACCACAAAAACAACTCTTCTTGGGCAGGGCAACGAAAAGACCCGAGAGAAGCGAGGGAACAGCACGCACGACCCTTGTAACGAGCATGAATGACGATAGAGTAGATCCATCTTCAAATAGCAAAGGTTGAAACTCTCGGATGAGTACCAACAACGAGAACCCAATGAGCGAACCGTAGCCCAGGCGACGATCCACGAAGGAACAAATCGGGGAAACGCGGCCTGACACAGCGCTGGCGAGCCACGGCGGTAGTTGTATAAAACATTCTACGTAGAAATATCTTATCGATCATTGATCGAATCTCAAGCTGGCAATTCCTTGACAATTGGTGGTAACACGGAATTTGACACCCACGCTTGGTCTGATGCCAGCACACCATGTCTCGAGATCTTAATGACAGTCTTGAAGCGGCTGGAACTCTACGACTCCGCGAGACCCAATGCAGTCGGTTGGGATTTGCTCTGCCGGCGAACCAAACGAGATAAGGAGGCCATACATCGCGCCGTCCTTTATCAGTCCTCCATGATCATTCAGATTAACGTGGGGATCTATATGCGAGCGCCATTAGCTTGACCTCGAAACGGTCTGGAGATTGAAGCACGAAAGCGGAACGGTCGAGGCGGAAAAAGCGTTACTAGTCGCAAGACCCAGGCCGTGGTCGGCGTGTTTGTGAACCCATCGGCCGATCTCCGTTTAGGCCAGGCGCTCCTATTGTCGTCATCGGCGTCGCGTCGATCCTTGCATCCTCGCTCATTGGATCGAGCGCGGCGGCGGTATCTTCGTCGGCACCAGCGGCGGCAGCTACGACTCTGATCACACCGCGACCCTTTGCCCGATTTTAATCTCTGCGATACGAGATGCTCGTACGTCGTCGGTAACCCCGGCCTTCAAGAGGGAGGCACTTTTGGGTATGGCGGGAATGGCCCGGCGGCCGGATTCAAAGAACTTTGTGTTGATGTCATACTATTCTCCCTTTTTGGGCGGGATGCTCACACACGAGGAAATATAATCCCTCTGTAGTGAAGCGAGATCAAATGGCGGAGAGGAGGTTTGTACCCAAAGAGAGCCAGCTTCCGACGAGTTTAACTCTATAATAAACTTGTTCCTTGAGGAAGGGAACGGAACCCTATAAAAACCATGTTCCTTGGAAAGGTTGAATCAAAGAAAAGCGAAGAGCGGATGCTTTCGCCATGAACCCGTCTCGGGGAGAGAGGGGAAGAAACCCACACCCCCGTCGACTCCTAGCAGGGGATGCTCAAAATCAGCACCGTATCCTTTGTGCAACATGAAACCAGAAACTGAGAAGCTTGTCAGGTGCAAAATGTGCACTTCTTAAGGTTAGCAAACAATCTTTCTTTTTGAAGCACATCCAAAACATATTTTAAATGAATCAAGTGATCATCTAAGTTCTTGCTATAAATGAGGATATCGTCGAAATAGACAACTTCCTGAATTTCCCAGTAAGCCGCATAAAAACATGGTTCATTAGTCTCATGAAAGTCTTTAGGGGCATTAGTTAATCAGAAGGCATAACTAACACCACTCATATAACCCATATTTTGTTTTTGGCAGTTTCCATTTCATCACCTTAACCATTCTAATTTGATGGTATCCACTTTTCAAATCAATTTTGGAAAAGATAAGAACCGTGCGACCTCCACATCAAACATATCATCTAGCAGGAATGGGATGACGATACTTTTATCAAGTATATTATTGATGGCTCAATAATCAACACACATCCTCCATGTCCCATCCTTCTTAGGAACCAACATAACCAGAACGACGCATGGACTCATGCTTTCCCTCACATATTCCTTTTCCACCAATTCACCAACTTGCTTTTGGAGTTCCTTTGTCTCCCTGATTACTTATAAGCTGGTCGGTTCGAATGGTAGCACTGTGGATAAAATCAATTTGTTGTTCGATCCCTCTGGTAGAGGTAACCCATTCGAATTTCAGAAAGACATCTTCAAATTCTCGCAAAAGAATTATCCAAAAAATTCCCCAGAAAAGTGACAATAGAACTAGGCAAAGAAGTGTCAAGTTGGTTAGTATTAAAAAGTGCCTCTTTGTACAAAAGTACAATTGTAGGCTTGTTTTTTTTTTTTTTTTTTTTTTTGGATAATTAAGAATTTATTACTAAAGGGGCGTTGCCCAACCAAAGAATACAATGAACTGAGGCCCGAGGCCACAACCAGGCAAAGAAAAAACAGACAGCACCTCCCCAATAAATATAGGAATAGGCAACAGCCCGAACAACACAAAGCCACCAACAATGACACAAGCCCACAATCCGGGCAAAAAAGAAACAACACAAGAACCCGCCCACAACCCGGGTAAGGCAACAAGGCCCCAACAATTCCAAATCAAGCATCCAACCTACTGTGAGATAAAATATTAATAGGAAGGACCATCTCACACATTGATCCGCTTATGTGACTATCAACAACCATTCGAGACCTAAATACGAAGTCTAAACATCATCATAAATGAGGTGAAAATAGACGTTTGGAGCATAGTTGTTCTCATGAATTCTACTATTCCGATGACCCCACAAATGGTAGATAGTAGCACCCCACGCAATCTTCCTTGTAATAATCGTAGGCTTGTTTAAGAACAATGCTTTCTTTTAACCTCACATATACCAAGGTTCTTGCTTCCATATAAGCAACGGGTCAAGGTCATCCATCCAAGCCGACATTAGAGCGATTCTTCCGAGCTAGGCTTTTTAGAATAAAAGCACTCTTTAGCTCACTATCTTTTGTATAGAAGCTTTTTTTTTTTTTTCCAGGCTTTTTTTTTCGACTCTTTTTTTTCGGATTTATTTTTCAAACCTTTTTTTTTGCGACTAGATCTATTCCTTTAATTTACTTCCCCTTTTCTTTTTTCTTTTTTTTTTTTATGCTTTTTTTTTGTTTTGTTTGTTTGTTTGTTTTTTTTTTTTTTTTGTAACGTTGGGATGGACGGTTGAATAAAAAAGGAAAGAATAAAAAAATTATATCCGATCAAGAATGAAGAAAATCGGACTTGGGATGGAGTAGATAATAGATTATGAATGAAATTGGGGTTGAACGGAATCTAGAAGGAATGGAGGAAAGTGGTGACTAAGATGGTTCGGACAAAGAAAAAAATAATAATAATAAAAGATAGGCAAACCAGAAAATAGACATTGTTGCTCTGATACCAAATGATACGAACCTCGTCAACTTGTGAGGAGAACCATGATCAAATTAGCTCGGAAGAACCGTCCTAGTATTCGGCTTGGATAGATGACCGCAACCCGTTGCTTATAAGGAAGCAAGAACCTTGGTATATGACGACGCCACAATCGGTGATGGAGATCCGATTGATAAGTCTATGGAATGAATACGCCACAATCAATTATGGAAAGGTTGATTGATAAGTCGATAGGATGATTGCCACTGAAAAATCCGATAAGTTCAAAAGTTCTTGAGAGAACCAAAGAGAAAGATAAACTCTTGATGATAATCCTGCAAACAGAACAATGTGCGAGAGATGGTCTTTCCCTCTTATTATCCTAGGCCCTTGTGGATCATCTTCTTGACTTGTGACCTTTTGGTTGTTCCTTTGGTTACCTGCGCCCGGGTTGTGGGCCATTGTGTTGTTTTTGCATGTCCCAGGCTGTGGACTATGTGGTTTGGTGGGTTTTCGGTTCTTCCTTTTTGGCTTTCTTTGTTTCAGGCTCTGCCAGGGCTCTAGCCCAAGTGGGGGCTTTAGCCGAATGACTCCTTTGTGCTCATTGAAGTCCCGTGGGGTTTGCTCGTCCGGTTTGGCACAAATTGTACTCTGTGATGGGGCCTCGTCGGTTTGCTTGCCCTGGTCAGGTGGGAATTTCGTGGGTTTTTGTTGGTTGTGTGGCCTGTGCCCGGGATGTGGGTGATTGGTTTTTTTTATTGTTTTATCTGGTGTATTGCTTGTTTGGGCTGTTGCCTTTACCTATGTGTTTAGGGGAGGTGATGTCCGCTTTACTTGTCCCGGGTGGGCCTAGTTGGGCTCCCGCAGCTTGGCCTGCTTGCTCTGGGCTAGTGGTCTTGGTTTTTTAATATTTGGGTGGTTTGTTTTGGTTGTTTGCCGCTCCTTTGGATTGGGAAGTGCGGTATGTTATCACCCACTGTAGCCTCAGTGGCCTCTTGTACAGGTTGTTGTTTGTTCGGTTTCGGCCTTTGGTAATAAATTCCACTATCCAAAAAACAACCCCGATGTGGAGCCGCCTAATACATTTTAGAAAAAGATTTGCCATAGGATCTTCTCGAGGATTTGTTTTATGATTCATATCTTTTTAGAAAGATTTGCTCCAATATTTTATTCTTCCTATCCCTTTTAGAAGATCGCTTATTATTATAGAAAGTTTTCTTTTAGGAGTTGCTTTTTTGTACTTAGAAGTTTTCTTTCCAGTTACTTTTGATTTAGAGAGCGAGACTGTGTCTTAAAAGAGTGCTGCTTAATAATATTTTCGTATTTCGCTTAAGAGTTCTCTTTGCCTCTTGGTCTCTTGGGTGGATTCTCTTGGGATCATGGCTTCTCACCTAGGTGGATTCCTTGGAGTGGTGAGTCTTGTCCGCTTATCAATCAACCCGTCCATAGTTGATTGTAGGCGCTCACTGCCATTCGCCTTGTGTGGATTGTTTTAACTCAAAATATTTCTTGTGCAACTTTGCTTCACCATTCATCTGGGGCCCTCATGGGCCTGACTCTTTCTCTCTTCCATTTGTAATGTAGTGGTGTGTGGTAGTATGTGGCAGGGTGCGCACATGTTCCTACTCAAAACTTTCATATCTTTACCCATACTACTAAAACATTCCTGCCCCTTATAATACAACAGCCTTCTAACTTAGAAAATTCATAACCGTCCATAACCCGTTTTGGCCCTAGAAAACTCACCTTAACCTTATATTTTGACTTAATACTTCGAAACTTCTAGATCATCCATCACGGTCCCAACCTTGCATCAAAGTGGCATCGAGCTCAAGGATTACTAAGATCAAAAGCCAAGTGGTATTCTTGGTTCCGAGACAAGAGTCCTAATCATGGTTCAGTAGTTCTCAATCCTCATTGCAAAAACGCATTGCCGATCTTGAACTTTGGTTCGTCACGAGTGCGCATTGCTATCAATGATGATCCTATGGTTTAATAAAGACCTTCATGGAAGGTGAAGGTGATGAAAGTTTTACCAGGAACCGTGGCCGCCAGCCAGTTCGAATTACTTGAGGTGCAAGAAGCCTAAAGACAAGCATTCAAGAGAATATGATTATGGAGGAATGATGCAAGGTTGGGACCGTGATGGATGATCCAGAAGTTTAGGTAAGTCAAAATATGGGTTTGGGGTAGTTTTCTTGGGTCAAAATAGGTTATGGACGAATTTTAGAGATTTTCTAAGTTAAGAAAAGTGAATTTATGGTATATAAGGGAAAAGGGGTATTTTAGGAAGGTTTTGGTAGTATGGAACAAGATTTGGAAAGTTTTGGGGTTGAGGTTGAAAATATGATTTATGGAAAGTTTAGAGAAAAGATGAGAGATGGTGATGGAAAGTAGAGTTTGCACAAGAGTGGTTTACTTACCGGTTTAATGGAAACCATCCAATAATAAGATAAGTCGGACAAAGACTTCGCCTACCAAGGAATCCACCTATATGAGAATGAACTCGCTCTCAAGGGAATCCACCCAAGAGATAAGAGAACAAGAGAGAACTCTTAAAAGAGAAATCTGAAAATATTATTAAACTTGAACTGCTTTTCAAAAGACTACATTAGGGGGGTATATATAGCCCCATACTTTCTAAATCAAAAAAAGCAACTTCTACTTTAACTAGGAAAAGAAACTTTCTAAATTACAAAAACAACTTCTACTTTAACTAGAAAAGAAACTTAAATTACAAAAGCAACTCCTAAAAGAAAACTTTCTTTTAAAATAAATAAAGCAAATCTTCCTTAAAATAAATAAAGCAAACTTTCTAAAATAAATAAAGCAAACTTCTAAGATAAATAAAGCAAACTTTCTAAAATAAATAAGCAAACTTTCTAAAATAAATATGGTACCCACATCGTGGTTTGTCCAAGTTCACCACGTTTTTTGGCCTTCCAAGGCCCAAATGAGGTCCAAAAAGGTTTTCACATGTATTCAATGCGTCTTGACCTCCTGGGGTCCAATTCTTCAATAATTAGGGCTGAATTCCCAATGTTTATGTGTTTACGTATTCCCGCATCAAACCCCTATAGTTGGGAAAAAAGACTTGTCCTCAAGTCTTCACCATGATAAGGCCTCAAATCCTTAACCTTGAATGTAGGCAAGATATTGCAGTCACCGGACAATTTAACCTTGTAAGCATTCTTTATGATCTTCTTAATAATCTTGGAAGAACCATCTATTCTTGTGCACAACTTGGAACACCTCTTTTTTTTTTTTTTTGATAAGTAGGAACACCTCTCTTTTATCATGTGTATCGAATCCATCCTCTCCCCGATCAAATACCGGGCCAAGGATAACCTCATATGCTTGTCTTTCATATTGTTCCACTCTTGCCCTTGTTGAATCTTGCTTCCTCATGAATAGTAAATGTTGTTGAAAGCTTGGCAATCAAAACACATACTCCAAGATCCATCTTTTCATGCACCAACATAGTGTCCACATAGGAAGTTTCACTTCTCGAACAAGCCCTTGTCAAGAAAAAATTATCAACTTGTGTTTTAAACTCTTCATGCTCCTTAGGGCTCTTCATAGAGGCTAGCTTATTAGAGCAACCTCGGTATGAGGTCTATTTGATGTTGAATACCCCCTATAGGTGGAACCGTGGTGGTATTTCTTCAAGCATTGCATCAACAAATTCTATAATCGATTTTGCTTCTCGTGAGAATTCCTTTTCACTTCTAGCTTCTTCTCAACAACCAAAGTCGTCAAAGATCTCGAAACATCTTTGATTTCTAAATCAAAATTTGACTAGAGTGAATCCCTTCTCCTCATCTTCTTGGATATAGTTAGATTTGACTACTTCTTCAACATCCAACTTATATTTTGGATAAGAGGATTTGTTCTCATCGCCTTCTGAACATGCTAGATTCGATCACTTATTCAACATCTTCTTCCTTGTCTTCATCTTCCTCAATTAAGGCAATCGCTAGTTAGATTATCTCGTAATAAATATGCCCCAACCTTGGCACTAAAACACGCCTTTGACTTAGAAGCCAATTCTGTAGTAAGCCACTCTTTACTGGAGTGTGGGTAGTTTTCCTACCACTAGGATTCCCAAGAATTAGAACCTCACAAACCCCTTCATTAGCCACACTCTTAGTTGTAGTAGAGTTTCCATACTTTTTTTAGTCCCAACTTTCAAAGCAATTTTCATCACATCTTGAAGACTATTATATGGTTGGAAAAATAATCTCTAAAGAATACTAGATCTCAAACCAGCAATGTAGTGGTGGGCTATGCATATTTCCGGCCTCTGCAAGCTCCTTGATAATCAAGTTTACAAACTTAGCCGAATACCTCCACACTCAAATCTCAAGTATAAAAGTCTCCGAATTTTGAGGTAGATGTCTTCGCAAAGATAAAGGGAAGGTACTTCTTTAGTTCTTTTCTTCATTTTCCCCAAGTTTGAATCTTCTTTACTCATCTCTTTCACGTTGTCTCTTCATGTTTTCCACCAAATGTAAGCATTCTGCACACTTTGTAGCCACCAACTTCACTTTTTCAATGCTCGTGGAATCATAATACCAAAGACATGCTCCACTTTATTAAGCCAATCCAAAATTCATCAGATCCATCCCTTCCATCGACTGGAATGTTAAATTTTGATTGCATCTAAAGCCTTCATCATAGTTACCATGCCTCTTATAGTAATCTTCATTCTCGGTAGTGTTAAATCAGCTACCTCCCATGATAATCATAGTCTCGTACGGCTACATACCTTTAGCTTCTTATGCCCCAAGAAACGCCTGCTGACTAGCCGGCAAAGTTTTTCATAAAAACTATATTTTTCCTCCTCAAGGTGAACGACTCAAACCGTATCTAGAGATCTTGTCTCTAGCATCAAGCAATCTTGCTTAGTTTATGATCAGCCATCAATCCATGAGCTCTGATACCACTTTGATGCAAGGTTGGGACCGTGATGGATGATCCAGAAGTTTAGGTAAGTCAAAATATGGGTTTGGGGTAGTTTTCTTGGGTCAAAATAGGTTATGGACGAATTTTAGAGATTTTCTAAGTTAAGAAAAGTGAATTTATGGTATATAAGGGAAAAGGGGTATTTTAGGAAGGTTTTGGTAGTATGGAACAAGATTTGGAAAGTTTTGGGTTGAGGTTGAAAATATGATTATGGGAAAGTTTAGAGAAAAGATGATGGGTGATGGAAAGTAGAGTTTGCACAAGAGTGGTTTACTTACCGGCTTTAATGGAAACATCCACACAAGATAGACGATGAAGTGAAGGCGCCACAATCAACTATGGACGGTTGATTGATAAGCCGGACAAAGCTCCCTCGCCACCAAGGAATCCACCTAGGTATGAGAAGTCACGAACTCGCCCCTCAAGGAATCCACCCAAGAGATACAGAACAAGAGAGAACTCTTAAAAGAGAAATCTCAAAATATTATTAAACTTGAACCTGTCAAAAGACTACATTAGTGTGGGTATATATAGCCCCATATACTTCTAAATCAAAAGCAACTTCTACTTTAACTAGAAAAGAAACTTTCTTAAATTACAAAAACAACTTACTTTAACTAGGAAAAGAAACTTTCTAAATTACAAAAGCAACTCCTAAAAGAAAACTTTTAAAATAAATAAAGCAAATCTTCCTAAAATAAATAAAGCAAACTTTAAAATAAATAAAGCAAACTTTTCTAAGATAAATAAAGCAAACTTTCTAAAATAAATAGTACAAACTCTTCTAAAACAAATATATGTACCTCCACATCGTGGGTTTGTCCAAGTCTCGACTAATGTTTTTGGCCTTCCAAGGCCCAAACGAGGTCCAAAAGGAGTTTTGCTACATGTATTCACGCGCCTTGACCTCCCAATCCAATTCTTCAATAATTAGGGTCAATTCCCAATGTTTGTGTGTTTGGCGCATGCTCCCGCATCAAGGAAGGTATGAAGATCGATGGTCATACGATGATTACTATGAGAAACGTAATAATGATGAAAGTTCCGCATTCAATCCAAAGTTTGATATTCCGAATTTGAAGGAAGACGTACGCCGATGACTTCTTGGATTGCCATCACCGCCGACGTTGTCTTTGAATACTGGAGGAGCATTCTACTGAGTTTGAAAATTCCGATGATCAAAGGAGACTGCAAGAGGCCGAGGAGCAAAATTCCATACCGCTACCTTGCTGGTTTGAGGTTCGAAATTTCTAAAACTGTTCAATTGCAGCCATATAACACTCTTCGATGTGATAAAGCTTGCCTTAAAGTCGAGGCTCTAAAATCGGGCATAGGGGCTTTACTACAACCTGGACAAAGTTAGTTTATCAAGAATTCGACCAATAGATTCCAGAGCTGAACCACTCAAACTCAAACAGTGTGAATACACAACATATAAGAGTTCCAATCTGTCGAGTATGTTCTAAATATTTAGATTGTAGTATAGCTCGAATGTCCTAACTGACAAGCGGTTGCCCTAGTTGAAGAATATGAAGTCAGGAAGAAGACTAATTAAGAGGCAATTGAATCCGACCATGAAGATAAGGATGAGCGCTATGCCCTACCATGGGACTTCCTTAGTTGTTCAAAGGAGTCCTTAAGAGGAAGGCGCTTGTTAGAGAGGAGAATTGGTCAAGGCTCAATGCCTTTTCACACAAAGTGCACATCTAAGGACAAGGTTTGTTTGGTTCTATTGATAGTGGGAGCCGAGAATTGTGTTTCGGAGATGGTGCAAAAGCTTGATTTGAAGATGGATCCACATCCAAAACTCCCGCAACTTAGCTTCGGCTTCAAGAGGGAAGAGTGATATAAAGGTAAAGCATAGGTGCCTTGTCTCCTTTTACAATTGGAAAGCACTACCAGACGAGGTATGGTGTGATGTTGTTCCAATGGATGTTTGTCCTTCGCGCCTCGGGAGGCCATGCTAAACAAGACATGCATCATTTCATGACGGCTCGCATACCTTACATTCCGCGAGGATTGGAACAAAGGTTCCTACGAGTTGCTCTGAGTCGCGAAAAACTCTTCAACTTGTAGATCGACTTCATAAAGCATTGCAAGGTGGGTGACTGGCGATCTTTTATGGCATGCATGATTGAACCCGCTGGTCCTCTCCTTCCCTATTATGGCGGAGCGATTCCAGTAAGGGACTCTTAATTCAATGCAACTTCAGTAGTTTACTTATTGATGAAGTAAAAGTGAATCTGGCCTGGTCGCTTAACTGTGACCTTATTGCTATCAAGAACGCGTGCCACCACTACATCGTGGATGCTCTAGGAGGATATTATCTCTGGGACTGTGATCCTTTCCCGGCCACCGTAAAGCTCCATTTGAACCACTTTGGTAGTGGACCAAAGATGCCCATTAAGTAATCGCACTATTCGATTGGTTTCCGCCATCAGGAGGCATGCTTTCTCATGGCTTTAGTCGGCCAGACAATGTATCATACCCAAAGATAGTTTCTCGAAGTGTGGTCCCACCTGCACCCAGATCTCATTTTGTCATGCTAATGTCAAAGACAAAGAAACCACTCATTCTTCTGGCTGCCATTTCACACCTCAGATTCGCAGAGATCTATGGTTGTGGGGTCTCAGAACTATGGAAATTGTGATGTTCAATTCCGTGGGTAATTGCCAACAAAGGGAAGTCCTCTCACTTCTATTACGTATGAAGATTCATGTGGGGTGCTACCATTCCATCACCAGGGTCACCTTTAACAGAGAATCTGTTATGAATAAACTATGCCCTGTACCGATACTATTTCTTTCACCTCATTTGTGATGATGTTAGACTGTGATTTCTCGGGGTCTCCGTATATTAAGCTGATAGTCCCAAAACAGATCAATGTGAGTAGATGGTCCTTCCCTATTAAATATTTTATCCCCGGTAGGCTGGATGCTTGATTTGCATTGTTGGGCCTTGGACCGTCTCCGGTTGTGGGTCGGTTTTTGTGTTGTTCTTTTTGTCCGGATTGTGGGCTTGTGTTTTTGTTGGTGGCTTGTGTTGTTCCAGCCGCTGTCTGCTCCTATATTTGCAGTGGCGCGCCGCCCGTTCATCGCTCGTCAGGGCCTCGCCCCGCTTAATTGTATTTCGGTTGGGCGCTGCCCCTTTCTTGTAATAAATTCTTAATTATCCAAAAAAAAAAAAAGGATGGGAAACAAAATTGTCTTTAGCACCGTTGAAACCGCAACGCTCCAGCTTCCAAAACCCAAACAGCAGGCTAATTTTTGGCTGTCAAATGATCCGTCGGCGAGCAAACGAGTGGTTGGTCTCAGATGTGACTTATTTTCAGGCTTTTTTTTTTTTTTTTTTTGGTTAGGTAAGAATTTATTTCCAAAAAGGGCAAAAACCCAACAACAACCAATGACAATACAAGGAGCCCCGAGGCCCCAAGAACCCGAAATCAGACAACACCTCCCTAAAACTAGGTGCGGGTAACAGCCCGAAACAACATACACTAAATACCTGCCGCAGAGGGATATCCCACCGGCTTAGGGAAAACCGAAGAGAAACTAAAGCCTACTCCCAAGAATGAAGCGGCAGCACCTACTACAACACTTATCAACAACAAACTGCACTCCACATTCAGGGCCAACAAACAACCAACCAAAGAAAGCCAAGCCCACACCCCGGGAAAAGGAGAGAAAAACCGACCCCACCCACAACTCAGGCAAAGGCAACCAAAGATCATTACAGAACAACCCACAACCATGGTAAAGGTACCAAACCAACTGGGCGGAAAACCCAATGAAATTAAACGTTCTAATAAACTCAAGTAATAAACAATGAGCAAGGAGATAACCTAAAAGCCAAGCCATCCCACTCATAGGCCTTGAGATCGCTCCTCATCATAAGTCGAATTCGACATTCAATCAGACGTCCGCAACAGCGGACAAAACCAGTAAACTAATCTCGTGGAACAAAGGCAAGCAGATCGCACCTGCAACCTAATCATGACTAAAACTGCCCCACCATCGCCCCTGACAATTCTTCGGATGGCCTTGGTTGCTATTGAAGAAATCGGTGCAGAAGGAGATCATAAAGAAGTAGTGCCAATTCGCAGAATTTGTCGATGTAGTACTCGAGGAGATTCCATACGGGTCTTCCCTACGAGATATTCAACATCAACACTCGTACCGTGCTCCTGCTTTTCCCAATAACAGCCTATAGGATGGGTCCTTAAAGAACTTGAAGAGCCTTACAAGACAAGCGGATGAGTCGCTCAACAAAGGGCTTATTCGAGAGTAAGAGCCCCTTGTATGCCCTCGCCTCTACTAGTACCCAAAGAAGATGATCTTGAAGGATGTGTGTTGATAGTAGGATAGTCAAATAAGATTAATATTCAATATCGATTTCCAATTCCAAGACTCAAGGATTTGTTGATCACCTTTATGGTGGCACCATCTTTTGAAGATTGGCCTGAGGAGTGGATACTATCAAATCTGTAAGGAGGGAAGGAGATGGAGTGGAAGACGACCTTTAAAACTCGAGATGGACTCTAGTGAGTGGATGGTAATGCCATTTGACTATCCATGCCCCTAGCACTTTTATGAGGTTTATGAATCATATCCTTAAGCCATGCATTGGAAATTTTGTGGTGGTATACTTTGATGATATTTTGATCTATAGCAAAAATTCGATGGAGCACTTGGAGCGGATCAACTTTATGGTGCGTCCATCTTTTTGAAGATTGATTTGAGGAGTGGATACCATCAAATTCGTATGAGGGAAGGAGATGAGTGGAAGACTCCACCTTTAAAATCGAGGATGGACTCTATGAGTGGATGGTAATGCGTTATTTCACCAATTTCAATGCCCCTAGCACTTTATGAGGTTTATGAATCATATCCTAAGCCATGCATTGGAAATTTTGTGGTGGTATATACTTTGATGATATTTGATCTCATAGCAAAATTCATGGAGCACTCGAGCATTTGAGGCAATTGTTCTCTATCCTAAGTGAGCAACGATTATTTGTCAACTTGAAGAAGTGTGACTTCTACGCCGATTAATCATATTTTTGGTTATGTGGTTACTAAAGATGGAATTGAGATGGACCGGGCAAGATAGAGGCGACATGACCACAACTCCCAACTCCATCCTTCATGATGTGAGAAGTTTCTCTTACGGGCTACTCTTTTTATAAAGATTTATTCGTGGATTTAGCTCTATAATGGCTCCTATAACTGAATGCTTAAAGGGAGACAAATTCAAGAGGACTAGTGTTGCTGAAGAAAGCTTCGAGTTGATTAAGAAGAAAGTAACTGAAGCCCCATGTTTGGTTTTACCTAATTTCAACAAAGTCTTCGAAGTAGAGTGTGATACATCTCAAGTTGGGATTGGTGCTGTCCTTGAAAGTGGCAACCCCACGGCAAGGATTGAGCTCAAGGAACCCATCAATAGCCTGGTTGTAACTCTCGAATGAGTATCAAACCAGAACCCACCCATAAGAATGGGAAACCACTTGCCAAATCCAACAGCAAACCCCTCCACCGCTGGCAAAAACATTTTTCGACTCCCAAAATTACCCTTCAGAACTGTCAATCTCGCCTTGGACAGAAACAACAGCAACCCAGATCAGTCATGAATGGGACGAGTCCGGTGGAAAAAACCAGAACTCGGAGGACAATGGCGGCAAGCCGAACCTCCTTGATCATAGCAACCTTCCCAGTAGATAGGCCCAAAGCCCAGTGGCATATCTTAGAAACTAATAAATATCCCAGACCCTCTCTTGAAGGGCAGGCTGAGTGACGGGTTCCTCACGAAGGTTCTAGTCCCCAGAAGCAACCTAGATCCACTTTTATGAACCACAGCGGACACGATAGGTCAGCGGAGCCTCTTGCACATCCGTCGTCCATGGCGGGCCTTGCAGGCGGTCAGCAATTTCTGATCCTATCACGGGTCCAGGCCTGCTACAGCTAGGAAGCAGTAGTGACCAAATCCGCCTGAAAAGCGGTAAATCGGCTCCACAAACCCCTGGTAGAGGCTTGGTATACCAGACCTTCACCCTTCGACGGCTGGAGACAAGCTTGTGAGCTTCTTCTAGCCAGTCTGCGCTATGGGTATAGTTGACGGCTTCATCGGCCCGCTTAAGCCTGCCAGCGCTTTGGCGCGATCGCCGCTAGGGCTGGCAAGTATCTACGGAGAAACAGTTTCCCTTGCACGAGATGGAAAGAGAGAGTAAACATGTTCCCTTGTAAAGAGCCCGAAACCCTTGACGAGCAGGGTCGTCGGCAGGGAACCCGCTACGGGAATGCGATGGGAGAACCCTTCTCCCATTGCTATATAGAATGCCTACAAGTTGCAGTTGCCAGACTAATATGAAATTTCTCCAATGTTCAATGTCAAGGACTTGAGGGCTTATCACGATGAAAACTTGAGGGCAAGTCCTTTTTTCTAGCTCTTATCCAAAAAAAAAAGTCTTTTTTCCCAGCTATGGGGGATTGATGCAGGAGCTTTGTAACACCTGGTATATGTTTGGTTATATTCAAGTAAGGATTTTTGGGGAGCAAATGCAACTTATGCCCTATGATATTTTAAATTGTGATTAAGATTAGCCATCTTAATGGTTGGTTTAATTAGAGGATTAGTAAAGTGTGTTAGATTGCGTTTTTATGGGCACGTGGGTCAATTATTCAAATTAGGCCAAGTTTAGTGGTTTGTTAGGGTTTTGAAATTAAGTATGTCTTGAAGGACCACTTTGAAAAACTTGTTAGTGGAGAGGGACTAAGTGTAATATCCTTGTGAGCTATGGCATCATGGGGGCATGACACCTCCTTATGCGTAGTAGGGAGATCTTGACACATGGCAAGTCTGATGAAGAGCTTGCCATGTGCCAGAGCAAGCCAATTCCTCTTGGTTTTGGATGCTAGACCAACTTCTTGCTAGGAGTGGAAAGTGCAGGAAATTTAGGGCGAGAGAGAGTTCTAGAGAGAAGGTTAGAGAGAAGGAGGAGAAAAGGCTTGAAGGAAAGTTTGGTTTAGTGGAAAAGTTCACTAAGGTATGTAAACATGATCTTTGAGGCCTTAGTTTTATTTCTTATGGACTTTGGTTATATTCTTGGGTTTTTTGTTGGGATTACATCCCACAACCTAGATTTGATGAAAGGTGTGTTTGGTGGAACCTAAATTGTAAAGACCAGTTTTGTGAAGATGGCATGTGTGTGTGTGTGTAAAGGGAGGGTCTTTGTCCCGGCTTTCCCTTTGACCCCATGTGATGTTTTGGCCATAAGTTGGCCCTAAAGAACTCCGGCCCCGGATGATTCCAGTTGGAGAAGAAGCCAAGACCTAGCCCTTTGAATGTCCACAGAAACAACCAAGAACTAAACCCTACCATAAGGCCCTTGAATTTGAGTTTGAAAGTCAAATACAGATTAATCCCCTGATGCAGGCGATTCTGTTTTTGAGTCATAAGTTGATTATATTGATCCAAGCGGAATTGATTCAAAATCCTTCTCAGTAGCCACATAGGGCGTAACTTCATGAAGAAAGTATGGCCAAAATTATGGCTCATTTGTTCCCATAATTTCGTCAAAGTGAAGGGGTGAAGTGAGGACACAAATTGTCACAGGAAGTAGTCTCGGGAGGTCGAGGTTTAAAAACCATAACTCTTGATTAGAGTTAGAATGACCTGATTTAAAGAGGCTATGGAAAGCTAAGAGATGGGGAACTTTTGGTCAGGAAGACCATAGTGAACAAAAAACATATGGCTAGTCAAAATGGTAGTTAAGAAAAAAAGAAAAAAAGGGGGTCTTGAGATAGGCTTAAACAAGGTACAAGTGTTGTGTGTGCTGTTTGTGTTACCCTAATTAGGGGTGTTAAATGTTGATATTATTAGTAAGTGTAAAAGAGAGTGCTCTTGAAGGATCAAGGTTTATGTTGATAGGTATAAGAATATGTGTGGTCAGTGAGTGATAGTAATAAACAAATTGGGTGAATTTTATGTAGCTTACAGTTGTTTGAGGGCTAAGCTTATGACTTATTAGTGCGAGATCCTTTGGAGTAGCCTCGGTTTGACTTCCTTAAGAGACCTTGTGGATTTTTGAATCCAAAGGAAGGAGTGGGGATGTTGTAACCTTCTCCACCTTATACCATGGTTTGACGAAGTGTACCATTCCATGCTTGAGCTGTGTGATTTTCTAATGATATATATAAATATTAATATTTTTATATCCTATATGGAATTCTTTAATTAAGCGGTACATGATGTTTTAAATATCCATGTGGTGAATCTTTGTGAGAATTGTTTTAAAAAGCATGACATGGAGTAGGGCCGTGTGAGAGTCAGGATTGATGTAGTGGACACGGGGCTATGACTAGTCCACAGGTTGTAGTCCCGAAGGTCACGAGATATACAGGATGTGGGCATATCCCTGGGTGGTAAGTCCCAGCAAATTGTCGTTATACGGGATGTGGGCATATCCCTGTGATGCAGGAGCATCTATAAACACACCAAACATTGGGAATTCAGCCCTAATTATTGAAGAATTGGATTGGGGAGGTCAAGACGCATTGAATACATGTGAAAACTCCTTTTTTTGGACCTCATTTGGGCCTTGGAAGGCAAAAAACGTGGTCAGACTTGGACAAACCCCTGATGTGGAGCTGCCATATTGATTTTAGAAAGATTTGCTATGCCACACCCTGATTTCCACGATGTGATTTATGTTATTTTACCATCTTTTTTTTTTTTCATCATGAGTCCCTAACATAGGACTCTTTCAAATCCAACACTTTGCATAAGGGCTACCTAGCCTACACACCATATATATCAACACATGTTCCTCAAAACACAGTCGAAAACTCCACTTGGGTAATCGCCTAGAAACGTCAAGGTAAAACTCAACTCAGTCTCAAAACATATATATACATATACATCTTGGTAAGTCTTAATGAGCAAGACTATTCGAGCACAACTTGATCAAAATAATATTTACACAAAATCCAAAAACTTTCTACAAAGTGTCCCAAACTAATAGCCCTGAAGCCAAATATACAATGACCCGCGAGAGAGGTGGTGCCCCTAAGATTCTGTGTGAGAACACCCAACCTCCTCCAAGATTGTTCGACCAGTAAACCATTCGCGTATTCAAGGAGGACAGCCTCCAAGGGGAGGAGATTCTAGGAAAGGGAAGACTGCAGTCTTTATGGAAGAATTAAGCAGGTTTGCGAGCTTCTCGGGGCTTCAAGTGAACAAACAGAAAAGTGCCATTTTCCTAGCCGGAGTCTCTGATGAAGTTAGGTATGACTTGTTGAGCGCCACAGGGTTCAGTCTGGGCAAGTTTCCTATGAGATATTTGGGAGTCCCTTTGGTTCTACAAGGCTCGCGATATTTGTATACTCTATCGAAAATTACGACGAGAATTCGAGTCTTGGACTAGCAACTCTCTATCTTATCTTGGGCGAGATTCTGAGTTGGTGCTTCGGAGTCTTATACGGTATACAGGCTATGCTGGTGCGCGGCTGTTTATTATTCCCGAGTATACTATATCTAAGATTGAGCGGTTATTAAGCGGCTTCTTATGGTTTGGAAAGTCAGGGGCGCTCGTGCTAAGATCGGTGGAGTCGGTGTGTGCACTTGAAGGAGGAGGCGGTTTGGGCCTCGAGACGTGTTAAAGACCTGAATGATTCAAATGTTATGAAGCATACTTATATGGAATCATTCTTGAGAAGGACTCTTATGGGTAGCGTGGGTTCGAGGTTTATGAGAAGTCTGCAGAACGCAAAGGTCCTACGTGTTGTTCATGGGGTTAGGCGGAAAATCCTTCAACTTAGAGAGAGGATCGGACCCTCGCAAGCACAAGGTGGGTGACGGACGCGACCTTCTTAGGGATTTACGGAACCGGTTGGTCCTCTCCTTCCCTATTATGGTGACGGATCTTGTATGATTCACGCAATTCATTTGTAATGCTCGGATGTTTTCGTTATTGATGAGGGGGAGTGGAGGCGCCCTGCTCAGCTAGTGCGGGGACCTTGTTGCTATCAAACGGTTGTGCCGAATTACCATATCGATGCCTCACAGAAGTTCTATTTCTTGGTTACGGATCATACGGGGTTTTCCTTTGATGGCTGCTTGGAACCACTTTAGGCGAAAGAAGCTAGTTTGTTAATTGGCACTATTCGATCTGGTTCCCCAATGGCCATCCCGGGAGGCATGCTTTCATTAATGGTTGGTGGATTCGGGCAGTTGATTTACCCAGGATAAGCTTCTCAAGTGGGGTCTCACCAATTCTATATCCTGTGTATTTTGTGCTAATGTTGAAGACAGGAACCATCTATTCTTCAGTTGCCCTTCACATCTGGTATTTGGCAGAGGATTCTATGGTTGTGTGGGGTCTCTAGAACTCAGGGTATTGGGAGGCAGAGAGGCTATTATGGGTGAATTGCCATCAAGGGAAAGTCCTTGATCTATTACAAGGAAGATTGCATGGGGCGCTACTATATACCACTTGTGGGGTCATCGGAATAGAAGAATTCAAGAGAACAACTATGCTACAGCTGACACTATTTTTCGCCTCATTTGTGATGATGTTAGACTTCGTATTTCTGGCATTCAGAAGGTTGTTGATAGTCGCACTTAAGCGGTCGATGTGAAGATGGTCCTTCCCATTAATATTTTAACTCATGGTGCAGGTTGGTTGCTTGATTTGTGTTTGTTGGGGCCTTGTTGCCTTGCGGGTTGTGGATCCGTTGTTTCTTTGCCGGTTTGGGCTTGTTTTGTTAGAAGGGTTTTGTGTTGTTCAATTTGTTGCACGCTCCTGAATTTTTAGGGAGGTCTTGTCAGTTTTTCTTTGCAGTTAACGGCCTCGGGCCTCTTTGCTTTGTATTTTCTGTCAGATGTCATTTCCTTTGGTAATAAATTTAATTATCCAAAAAAAAAGTGGAAGACCTGCGCATCTACTTCGCCAAGGGTCTCGAGCGCCCGCCGTGACAAATGGATCCAGAGCCTAATGCTAGTGGAAGGTATGGTTTGTGTTATAAAGACTCGGGCACATGTGTTGTTTTGATTCGTGCATCACGCTCATTTATATCTACTTCTTGCTTCCATTTCGGGATCTCTGTAGATTGCACCACTCTCTTGTCCTTTGTTTGTCGAGACACCTATGGGTGGCATGATGGAAGCTGGGCGGGGGATGCAAAGGGTTTGTGTGTTGAATACCGGGGATACGAAGTCGTGATTGACTTAGTACTCTACATATGGCAAAGGTTTGACGTGATTGTGGAACGGATTGGTTAGCCCCACATCATGCGCTCCTAGACTGCTTTTTCTCAAGAAGGTGACCTTCCGTATTGGTCAGGGGTCACGTGTAAGCTCTCTATGCGGATTTATGTGTCGGGTCGACTGGACTGGATAGAGATGGATAAAAAGTGGATGAGAAAGAATGGCTTTCAAAGACTTCCTTTTACTATGCACGAGAGTAAAAAGAAGGTAGTGGTGGATTTTATCCCACTAGTGTGTGACTTTGCTGACGTATTTCCTGATGAGTTGCCAAGATTACCTCCCCATAGAGAGATGGAATTCTCCATCGATTTTTGTCCCGGTACCGATCCTATTTCAATAGCTTCATTTAGGATGGCTCCATTTGAGCTTAAGGAGTTGAACCTAAAGCTGCAAGAATTGCAGGGTAAAGGGTTCATCCGACCAAGTACCTCGCCTTGGGGTGCTCGAATATTGTCTGTGAAAAGAAAGTGACGGAACGCTACTACGTGTGGATTACCTAGTTAAATAGAGGAACGGTGAAGAATAAGTAGCCACTCGGATTGAGGATTTGTTTGATCACTAACGGGGCTTGTTATCAAGATTGATCTAAGATCTCAAAATTACCGCTTGAGAGAGTACGGACTCGATATCCCGAAGACTGCCGCGACGAGGTATGGACACTTCGAAGCCTGTTGTCATGCCTTTGATCGATCACTCCAACCGCCTTTACGGATATGATGAATTGGATATATCGTTCAGACTGGATCAGTTTGTGGTAGTGTTTGTGGATCTACATCCTAATATATTCCAAGGTCGAAATAACATGAGCAAAAGATTTGCAAATAAGGCCATGGTGTAATGAGAGAATCGCTGTATGACAAACTAGAGAAGTGTGATTTCTTGTTACAAGAAATCCAGTTCCTAGGGCACATGGTGTCTAAGGAAGGTATTTCAGTGGATCCGGCAAAGGTCGAGGCCATGATGAGGTGGGAGCGACCTAAGAGTGTCTTTAAGATACGCAGCTCTTCCTTTGATCAGTCACATACCGTCAATTTACTGGAACTCTATAGGATCGCATGTCCAATGACTAGACTAACACGCAAGGGAGTGAGCTTTGACCTGAATGACAAGTGTGAGGGAGTCTTTCCAGAGCCGAAAAGAGATTGACTACAAGGCCGTGTTGATTACTCCTGGAGCGGGAAAAGTACATGGTTTTCGTGGATGCGCCTCAAGGGTTGGCTTGGGGTGTACTTATGCAAAAAGGTAGAGTGGTTGCCTATGCCTCTAGGCAATTGAAGAAACATGAAGAGAATTACCCCACGCATGATTTAGAGCTTGCTGCAGTAGTGTTTGCCCTAAAGTTATGGGCAAAAGACTACTTGTAATGGGTGAGTTTGAAGTGTTCTCCGACCACAAGAGCTCAAGATATATTTACAAGCAGCAGAGATTTGAATGCAGCGAGAAGGTGGATGGAGACACTTGAAGACTTTGACTTTTCTTTGCAATACCACCCGGGTAAAGCAAATGTGGTCGCTAATGCCTTGAGTAGAAAATCAAGGAGCATCCTTTCGGTTGATGGCTTATGAGTGGAAGATGTATGATTACATCAGCGAGTTCCACCCGTGCTTTGATGGGGATGAGCCTAAGGCATGTTTTTATACGTTGGTAGCTCAGCCAATAGTTTTTCTAAGAGTCATCGAGGCTCAGAGGAGTGATAAGAAGCTTGAGGGCACACGCTCGCAAGTGGTAGTGGGTGATGCACCCGAAGGCGGCATTCATGCAAATGGGAGGAATCTATTTCAACAGATTGCTTCAGGCTTGACGATGCATTGAGAGAGGAGGTGATGAGGGAAGCTCATCACTCTCGGTTCACGGTACATCCTGGTGAGACAAAGATGTACCACGACTTGAGGCGCCAATTTTGGTGGCATGGGATGAAGAGAGACGAAAGGTTTCAGCTCTCACTGGACGTACAACAAGTGAAAGTCGAGCACCGCAGACCAAAGAAGGCCGCTACCGGCACAAATAAGGCACGGAAACGGGATCATGTGACGATGGACTTCGTGACTGGTTTGCCCAAGACTCACCAGTAAAGATGGTGTTTGGGTGGTTGCACTCCATGACTAAATCAAGACATTTTAGCAATAAGGACCATTGACTCTATTCTACTTTGAGCAAGTTGTATGTGGAGTGAGATTGTGAGGTCAGCATGGTGTGCCTCTCTCCATTGTGTCGTATAGGACTCGAGGTTTACGTCCCGATTCTCGGCGCCTTGCGTAAAGCTTGAACTGAGTCAGATCGAGTACAACATTTCACCCGACCGACGGCAACTGAGAGAGTGATTCAGATTCTGGAAGATATGCTTAGAGCATGTGTGTTGGGACTCTGTGGAGTCGGATGGACCATTTGCCTCCGATTGAGTTTGCGTATAATAATAGCTCTATAGCAAAGATTGGATGGCACCGTATTTAAGTTTCTCTTATGGAATATGTAAATCGCTTCATGTGTTGACCGAATCAGAGAGGCTACTTGATCGGGTCCCAGTGGTTGGTGCTGTGGAAATGACGTAGATGATAAGTGGTGATCCGTGATAGGCTCTTGCAAAGATAGAGCAGCGTAAAAGTTATGTGAATTCACAGAGACCCTTAGAGTTTCCAGTCGGGGGACCATGTGTTTCGAGAGTGTTGCCTCGCAAGAGAATATTTCGCTTTCGTAAAAAGGGGAAACCGTCCCAGTACATCTGGGTCCGTTTGAGATTCTCCAAAGAGTTGGAGAGGTAGCTTACCAGTTAACTCTTCCGCCGCAGTTGTTTGGGATACATGATGTATTCCACGTTTCATTGTTATGGAAGTATGATCCAAATGTTTCGCACATACTAGATTGGCAAGAGCTGAATTTGCAAGAGAATATGAAATATGAAGAGCGGCCAAGGGAGATTCTAGATGTGCAGGAACGCGTGTTGCGGAACAAAGTTATTCCTAGTGAAAGTGTTATGGGAACACCATGGAGTTGAAGAAGCTACATGGGAACTAGCGTATGTGAAGAAGAAGTATCCTAACTCTTCACGTGTTAGTGCCGAAGGGGAGGGAACAAACACCCGGTATATGTTTTGTTATATTCAAGTAAGGATTTTTATAAATGCAACTTATGCCCTATGATATTTTAAATTGTGATTAAGATTAGCCATCTTAATGGTTGGTTTAATTAGAGGATTAGTAAAGTGTGTTAGATTGCGTTTTTATGGGCATGTGGGTCAATTATGCAATTAGGTAAGTTTAGTGGTTTCGTTAGGGTTTGAAATTAAGTATGTCTAAGGACCACTTTGAAAACTTGTTAGCAGAGGGACTAAAGTGTAATATCCTTGTGAGCTATGTGGCATCATGAGGGCATGACACCTCATATTTGCAAGGTAGGAGATCTTGACACATGGCAAGTGCATGAGAAGAATTTGCCATGTGCAAAGCAAACCTGTCACACCCTGATTTCCACGGTGTGATTTATGTTATTTTACCATCTTTTTTTTTTTTTCATCATGAGTCCCTAACATAGGACTCTTTCAAAATCCAACACTTATATTACTAAAAGGCTACCACTACTCTACACCATATATATCAACCCGTATTTCTTCAAAACCCGAATCAAACCCACTCCTGGAGTAATCGCCAGAGAAACGTAATTAAACCCACCTGTGTCTCAAAACATATATATACATATCTGTACTGAGGTAAGTCCTCAATGCACCCAAACTAATGGCCACAAGCAAAATATACAAGGACCCATGATCGATATGAACTGTCCAAAATATACAGTGTGAACCTCCACACAACACTAGATGTTCCTCAAAAAGCATGAGCAACCACCAGCATGTTAAGGTCGACGACACCCTAAACCTCCAAACCCCGCAAGTAGTCAAACTTCAAGTCATGCGTACCGGGGCCTCAGACCGCATCTAAGGTGGAGGGAATAATGGGGGTGAGTCTGACAACTTAGTAGTGAATCCCATAACAAGCCATGCTTATAAAACATTTCAAAACAAATAATTCAACACATCTCAAAAGAGCATTTTACAATTAATAGGTTGATGTGGAAACAAATGGATGCAATACTACCACCATCTCGACCCCTCATCAGTGACTCTTTTGGGCTTTCACCTAGGGACTAGCCGATCATCCCCGAACAACGACAAATTGCTAGGACTTACTACCCAAGAATATGCCCACATCCCGTATAACGACAAATTGATGGGATTTACCACCCAGGGATATGCCCACATCCAGTATATCTATGACCTTTCTGGGACTACAACCCAAAGACTAGTCATAGTCCCGTGTCCACTACATCAATCCGGACTCTCCCACAGTCCCATACCCATGTCATGCTTTGAAACAATTTCACAAAGCATTCACCCACATAGATATTTAAAAACATCATGTACCAGTTAATTCAAAGAATTCCATAGATATAAAAATATACACATTTATATATATATCGCTAGGAAAATCACGCTCAAGCATGGAATGGTACGTAATTTCACAAACCATGTATAAGGTGGAGATGGTTATAAGATTTCTTAGCCTCAAACAATCCTAAGCTACATAAAATTACCCAATTGGTTTATTACTACTTCACCACTCGAATCACACATATTCTATACCTACCAACATAAACATTGATCCTTCAAGAGCACTCTCTTTTACACTTACTAATATCAACATTTAACACCCCTTATTAGGGTAACACAAACAAGCACACACAACACTTGTACCTTGTTTCAGCCTATCTCAAGACCCCCCCCCCCCTTTTTTTTTTTTTTTTTTTTCTTAACTACCATTTTGACCAGCCATACATGTTTTTGTTCACTATGGTCTTCTTGGACCAAAAAGTTCCCTATCTCTTAGCTTTCCATAGCCTCTTAAATCGTCATTCGGACTCTAATCAAGAGTTATGGTTTTTTACACTGACCCGCCTCGAGACTATTTCCTAGGGACACCGGCCCTCACTTCACTCTACTTTGACGAAATTATGGGAACAATGAGCCATACTTCTTGGCCATATTTCATCATGAAGTTACTCCCTATGTGTCTACTTTAAAAGGATTTTGAATCACCTTACTTTGATCAATATAACTCAACTTATGACTCAAGAACCGGAATGTACCTGCATCGTGGGACAGAATCAGATCTTTACTTTCAACCTCAAATTCAAGGGTCTTATGGTAGGGTTTAGTTCTGGTTTCTTTCTAGACATCTCAAGGCTAGGTCTTGGGCTCCTTCTCCAACTAGAATCATCCAGCTCTGAGTTCTTAGCCAACTTATGGCCAAAACACTGTCATGGGGTCAAGGGGAAAGCTGGACAGCACCTCCCTTGGACACACACACACACACATGCCATCTTCACAAAACTAGTCTTTTACAATTTAGGGTTCCACCAAACACACATTTCATCAAATCTAGGGTTTGGATGTAATCCCAACAAAACCCTACAATATAACCAAAGTCCATAAGAAATACAACTAAGGTGTCACACACTGATTTCCACGATGTGATTTATGTTATTTTACCATTTTTTTTTTCATCATGAGTCCCTAACATAGGACTCTTTCAAAATCCAACACTTGGAGTAATCGCCTAGAAACGTAATTAAAACTAAACTCCGGGTCTCAAAACATATATATACATATCTGTACTGAGGTAAGTCCTCAATGAACCCAAGACTATTCACTTACACTTGATCAAAATAATATTTACACAAAATCCCAAAACTTTCTACAATGTGTCCCAAACTAATAGCCACAAGCCAAATATACAATTTGACCATGATCGATATGGAACCGTCCAAAATATACAAGTGTGAACTCTACACAACACTAGATGTTCCTCAAAATGTATGCCAACCACCAAGATGTTATCGACGCACACCCCCAACCCGCAAAACCCCGCAAGTCAAACCTCTCAAGTCATGCAACCGGGTCTCGCACTGCAGATCTAAGGTGGAGTGGAATAATGGGGTGAGTCTGACAACCCGCAGTGAATCCCATAACAAGCCATGCTTATAAAAACATTTCAAAATACAAATAATTCAACACATCTCAAAAACATGAGCATTTTCAATTAATAGGTTGATGTGGAAACAATGGATGCAATACTACCACCATCTCGACCCCCTCATCGCTGACTCTTTTGGCTTTCACCCAGGACTAGCCGATCATCCCCGAACAACGCCAAATTACTTCGGACTTACTACCCAGTGGATATGCCCACATCCCGTATAACGACAAAATCATTGACTTACCACCCGTGGATATGCCCATCCCGTATATCCGTGACCTTCGACTACAAACTCCGTGGACTAGTCATAGTCCCGAGTCCAAGATATCATTCCCGACTTCACACGCCCCATACCCATGTCATGCTTTAAAACAATTTCACAAAGCATTCACCCACATGGATATTTAAAAACATCATGCACCAATTAATTCAAAGAATTCCATAGATATAAAAATATACACGTTTATATATATCATTAGAAAATCACACAGTTCAAGCATGGAATGGTACGTGACTGGCTAAACCATGGTATAAGCAGAGAAGGTTACAAGATCCCCTTACATTCCTTGGATTCAAAATCCACAAGTCTCCCAAGGAAGTCAAACCGAGGCTACTCCAAAGGACTGCACTAATGTCATAAGATTTCTTAGCCTTAAACAATCCGGTTACATAAAATTACCCAATTGGTTTATTACTACTTCACCACTGAATCACACATATTCTATACCTACAAACATAAACCTTGGATCCTTCAAGCAGCACTCTTTACACTTACTAATATCAACATTTAACACCCCTTATTAGGGTAAATACAAATAGCACACACAACACTTGTACCTTGTTTCACTTTCTATCTCAAGACCCCTTTTTTTTATTTTTTTTCTTAACTACCATAAGCCATACACGTTTTTTGTTCACTATGGTCTTCATCCGTAGTTCTCCTATCTCTCTTAGCTTTCCATAGCCTCTTAAATCAGGTCATTCGACTCCTGAATAAAGAGTTATGGTTTTTACACTCGACCTCCCCGAGACCATTTCCTAGACGTAATCTATGTCCTCACTTCACCCTCTACTTTGACGAAATTATAAACAAATGAGCCATAATTTTCACACTCATCATGAAGTTACGCCCTATGTGGCTACTTTGAGAGGGATTTGAATCACTCCATTTGATCAATATAACTCAACTTATGACTCAAAAAATTGAACCGGCCCAGAACATGGGATAGAATCTGTATTTGACTTTCAACCTCAAATTCAAGGGTTTTATGGTAGGATTTAGTTCGTTACTTCGTGACATCTCAAGGGCTAGGTTCGGGCTTCTTCCCTCCAACCTGGAATCATCCAGCTTGAGTTCTTAGGCCAACTTATGGCCAAAACATCGGCCATGGGGTCAAGGAAAGCCGGATGACTCCCTTGACACACACACACACACATGCCATCTTCACAAACCTGGCCTTTACAATTTAGGGTCTCCACCAAACACACTTTCATCAAATCTAGGGTTAGATGTAATCCCAACAAACCCTAGAATATAACCAAAGTCCATAAGAAATACAACTAAGGCCTCAAAGATCATGTTTACATACCTTAGTGAACTTTTTTCCACCAAAAACCAAGCTTTCCTTCAAGCCTTTTCTCCTCCTTCTCTCTAGCTTCTCTCTAGAACTCTCTCTCTTTCTAAATTTCCGCACTTTTCCACTTCCTAGCAGGGCAGTTGGTCTAGCATCCAAAACCATGAGAAATTGGTTTGCTTGGCACATGGCATATGCACTTGCCATGTGTCAAGATCTCCTACCATGCATATATGAGGTGTCATGCCCTCATGATGCCATAGCCTACAAGGATATTCCACTTTAGTCCCTCTCCACCAACAAGTTTTCAAAGTGGTCCTTCAACACATACTTAATTACAAACCCTAACAAAACCATCAAACTTACCTAATTGCGAATCGACCCACATGCCATAAAAATGCAATCTAACACACTTTGCTAATCCTCTAATTAAAAACCAACCATTAAGATGGCTAATCTTAATCGCACTTAAAATATCATAGGGCATAAGTTGCATTTGCTCCCCAAAAATCCTTACTTGAATATAATGAAAACATACTGTGTTATACCTCCTCTACGTAATTCTCGTCCCGGGAATTAAACCGTACTAACCTCGTGAACAGCCTTGTGATACTTCTCTTCACATCTCGTCTGGCCATGTAGCTTCTTCCACTCCATGGTGTTCCCACTTTCACTAGGGAAATAATTTTGTTCCGCAACACGCGTTCCTGCACATCTAGAATCTCCCTTGGCCGCTCTTCATATTTCATATTCTCTTGCAATTCACTTCACACCCAAGATGTGCGAAACATTCCTGCTCATACTTCCGCAATAATGAAACGTGGAATACATCATGTATCCTAAACAATCATGGGCGGAAGAGCTTAACCTGTGTTACCTCTCCAACTTTGGAGAATCTCAAACGGACCAATGTACCTGGGGTGGGCCGCTTCCCCTTTTACCAAACGAACATTCTCTATGTAGGCGACACTCTCAAAAACACATGGTCTCAACCCGGGAACTCTAAGGGTCTCCTCCTATGGTCGCATAACTTTTCGTCTCAGCTTCAGGCCGCTAAGAGCCCTGTCACTGATCAATTCTTATCTTCTCTGCCATTTCCTCGCACCAACTCGACCAATCAGTAGCCTTCCCGATTCAACAGCACATAGGCGATCTACATGGCCTTCCATAAAGAGCTTCCATATGGTGCCCTCCCTAATACCGCTCTGAAACTATTATTATACGCAAACTCAATCGAGGCAATGGTCCATCCAATTCCCCTGAAGTCTAACACACATGCTCTTAAGCATATCTTCCTGTAATCAATCACTCTCGATTTCCCGTCGCTCCGAGGGTGAAAGGTCAGACTAATCTCAACTCCGTTCCCAAAGCTTTTTGCAAGATCTCCCACCTGGATCGAACTCAGTCCATCTCGACACAATGGAGAGAGGTACACCACAACTCCTCAATCTCCCCTCACATATAACTTGCTCAAAGTAAGAATAGAGCCTGTTGGTCCTTATCAAGAAATGGGCCGATTTAGTCAACCACAACAACCACCCAAACACCATCTTTACCCCGTGAGTCTTGGGCAAACCGCCACTAGTCCATCGGTCACATGAGATCCCATTTCCATTCCGCGACCGGTAACGGCCGCAAGAGCTCCCGTCGGGTCTCTGGTGCTCAACTTTCACTTGTTGGCACTAAACACTTGGAGACGAAACTCGCTACGTCTCTCTTCATCCCATGCCACCAAAATTGGCGCCTCAAGTCGTGGTAATATCTTTGTCTCAATTTAATGTACTGCGGAATCGAGTGATGAGCTCCTCATCACCTCCTCTCTCAACTCGTGCATCATCCTAAGCACAAACA
Organism: Tetrastigma voinierianum; assembly: GCA_016808115.1. Taxonomy (NCBI): domain Eukaryota; kingdom Viridiplantae; phylum Streptophyta; class Magnoliopsida; order Vitales; family Vitaceae; genus Tetrastigma; species Tetrastigma voinierianum. The sequence continues at coordinate 96,288 of JAEQBH010000197.1, read as the reverse complement.
ATGATGTCTCTTTGGCGGTAGTTAGCTGGTATACTTTTAGTTCTCTTTCTTCATCTTCCCAAGTTTGAATCTTCTTTACCATCTCTTTCACGTTGTCTCTTCATGCTTTTCCCACCAAATAAGCATTCTCGCACATTCAGAGCCACCTCAACTTCACTTTTTCACTCGTGGAATCATATACTTCAAAGAGACATGCTCCACCATATTAAGCCAATCCAAAATTCATCAGATCCATCCTTCCATCGACTCTGGAATGTTAAATGGATTGAATTAAAGCCTCGCCATATAGTTACCATGCCTCTTATAGTAATCTTCATTCCGGGTAGTAGCAATCATACCTCTCATGATGATCATAGTCTGGTATTATTACATACTTTTAGCTTTCTCAAGTCTCCAAGAAACCTTCAAGTTGAATTAGACTCCGCAAAGCTCTTTCATAAAATCATATTTTCCTCCTGCTGAACGACTCAAACCGTATCTGTGAGATCTTGTCTCTGCATCAAGCACGCCAAGCTTCCAGCTTTATGATCACCCATCATCCATGAGCTCGATAATTACTTGATGCAAGGTTGGGACCGTGATGGATGATCCGTAAGTTTAGGTGGCAGTCAAAATATGGGTTTCTCCAGGTAGTTTTCTCGGCCAAAATAGGTTATGGACGAATTTTTATATTCTTCAAGTTATGAAAGGTGAATTTATGGTATATAAAGGGAAAAGGGGTATTTAGAAGGTTTTAGTAGTATGGAACAAGATTTGGAAAGTTTTGGGTTAGTTGAAAATTTGGTTATGGAAAGTTTAAAGAAAAGACGTAGGGATGCGAGAGAGTAGGTTTCTTGCACAACAGTTGTTACTTACCGGCTTAATCGAAACGATCCACACACATCGACGACTGAGTGAAGGCGCCACAATCAACTATGGACGAGTTGATTGATAAGTCGAACAAAGACTTCGCCACCAAGCGAATCCACCAGTACGAAGCCACGAACTCGTCCTAAGGGAATCACACAAGAGAGACTTCAAAAAGAGAAATCAAAATATTATTAAAACTTGGTAATAAATTCTCTTGTCTGGCGTTGCCCTCAGGCCAATTCTTAATTATCCAAAAAAAAAAATATTAAACTTGCAACCGATTGTCAAAAGACTACATTAGGGGGTATATATAGCCCCATACTTTCTAAATCAAAAAGGCAACTTCTACTTTAACTAGGAAAAGAAACTTTCTAAATTACAAAGAATAACTTCTACTTTAACTAGGAAAAGAAACTTTCTAATTACAAAGCAACTCCTAAAGAAAACTTTCTAAATAACAGCAATTCTCCAAACTTTCTAAAATAAATAAAGCAAACTTTCACATGTATTCAATAATGCCCACCTCCCCCAATCCACTCTTCAATAATTAGGCTGATTCCCAATGTTTGTGTGTTTATAGATGCCCCCGCATCAACCTCTATAATTGCAAAACTAATTCTAATGTTTGGTGTTTATGCATGCTCGCATCAAACCCTATAGTTGTAAGTGACTCTGTCCTCAAGTCTTCACCATGATAAGCCTCAAACTCTTAACCTTGAATGTAGGCAAGATATTGTAGTCACTCGGCAATTTAACCTTATAGTTACCTCTTTATGACCTTCTTAATAATCTTGGAAGGACCATCCGTTCTTGTGCAACTTGAACACCTCTCTTTTATCATGTAACCGAATCCATCCTCCCGATCAAATACCACTGCTGATAACTCTTCATATGCTTGTCTTCTTCATATTGTTCCACCCTTGCCCTTTGTCAATCTTGCTTCCTCATGAATGAAATGTTGTTGGTTGGCAATCAAAATGACATACCCAAGATCCATCTTTTCATGCACCAACATAGGGAACCACATAGGAACTTTCACTCTTTGAAATGCCTCTTTGTCAAGAAAATCATCAACTTGTTTTAAACCTTCATGCTCTTTGAGTGGAAACTCAGCCTTGTATAACTTGCCATGAAATGAAAGGAGTGTCTCTAATAGACCTGCGGAGAACCACACAATCGCATGCCGCTGCAACCGGAGGCCCGCGAGGTCTAATGAGTTCCAAGCGTAACCCGACAAAGGAAAACACCTAGCCCTCGACCGTGTCCAAGATATAACATCCTCTCTATTAATATCGGAAGGTAGTCATCACAACCGCTTAGCACTAACAACAAATCGGCTGAAACAAAGAATAGGCCAATTCCACCTAGCACCCAACTATGACATCCGCAACTCCAATTCTATGAATGGCGAATATTCATGTTAATCCTCTCCCCAAAGAGAGGAAGGATGGACCCAAGGGGTTCCAAAAATCATGCCATAAAAAGGTCCCTATACCATTACATACTTGATGCCTGATAAAAGGTCTCACCCTATCCCTCAACTGAAGAATCTTCCGCCAGCTCCATGAACATCTCGAGGGAGTCCTGGCATTCCAAATACTGCCCTGGCTTAACAAAACCTCTCGAACCCAAGCAACTCAAATAGAGTCCTTCCGTAAAACAAATTCCATGTGCTTCATAATAGTGCATCATTCCAATCCTTAACACGACGTTGTACTCAAGTCCACCTTCTCCTTAGGCGTGCAGACTCACCTCAACCTGGCTCTTTCGGCATTCACATCCTCGCCCGACCACAGAACCCGCTAAAAACTGTCTCGATCTTATAACAAGTAAATTTGGATGATGAACATTGTGCACCAATACGTTTGAATGTTGTAAAGAACTGAAGATATAAGCTGAAGTCTACCCGCAAAGGAAAGGCAGCTACAAGTCCATGACTGGATTCTGGCCATAATCTTATCAATAAGAGGTCGGGCAATCGAACGAGACATTGGAGGCTGAGTGGCACCTTGGTATCTCAGGCAGACTCAGGCGTTAAACCCCTACCATGCCAAGGATAGTAGCTTTAACACCTGCCTTCGATCCCAGCCTAAGAACACAAAGACTTTGCTTATTAACTTGCATTCCTGAGAAAGCCTCAATTTAGTCACTATCCAGCAACTTGAACACTATCCACATTACCTCTGCAAAACAGAATGACATCAAAGAAAGCACAAGTGCGAGAGTTTTATTTGCTCGCACTCGTGAAACTCAAAATCAGATGGAGAACCGCCTGAAAGTAGATAACGAAGGTTTCCATAGAAATAAGAAACATAAAGGATCTACAAAGGATCTCCTTGGCGAACCCCCTTTTGCTTGCAAGAACCCCGTTAGCTCACCGTCACACAAAATGGGAACATAGGAGTAGTGATGCTTCCTAATGCATCTCAATAGAGGCAGCTAGAGTACCCATAGCGTACAAAATGCTCGAAGATGCAGCCCAACTTTATGTAGTCATGTGCCTGAGATCGGGATTCAGAGCAACATCTGAGGCCCATGTAATCCAAGTGATAGTTTTTCATCAACTCCTAAGTAAGAGTGATATTGTCGGCTATAAGTACGCTCTAACAAAGTCACTCGAAAGGTGGCTAAGATCCGGGAGGCACCGCTTTATTCGAAGCGATAATCTTCGAGATGATTCAGATAGCGGTTACAACATGAGATGGGCCTGTAATCATGCATTGAGTTTGTTAGAAACTTTGGAACCATATGAGAGATAGCTGATTCATGAAAGTAAACACCCCGAGCCGAAAAATCTCGCACCGCTCACACACTTCACTTCCAACACAAACTCCAGCCCTTAAAATGAGGAGAACCCATCGGGTCAGGGCCTCATAAGTATCTATGAGAACATGATGCAAGGTTGGGACCGTGATGGATGATCCAGAAGTTTAGGTAAGTCAAAATATGGGTTTGGGGTAGTTTTTTTGGGCCAAAATAGGTTATGGACGAATTTTGGAGACATGAAGAGACAACGTGAAAGAGATGGTAAAAAGAAGATTCCTTGGTGGCGAAGTCTTTGTCCGGCTTATCAATCAACCCGTCCATAGTTGATTGTGGCGCCTTCACTTCATCATCCATCTTGTGTGGATCGCTTGTTAAACCAGGTAACCACTCTTGTTAAACTCTACTTCCATCACCATCTCATCTTTTCTCTAAACTTTCCATAACCATATTTTCAACCTCAACCCAAACTTTCCAAATTGCTCCATACTACCAAACCTTCCTCCTAAAATACCCCTTCCTTATATACCATAAATTCACCTTTCTTAACTTAGTGTCTCCAAAATTTGTCCATAACCTATTTTTTGGGCCCAAGAAAAACTACCCAACCCCATATTTTGACTCTCACGAACTCCGATCATCCATCACGGTCCCAACCTTGCATCAAAGTGGTATCGAGTCGTGATTGATGGCTGATCATAGCTAAAGAGTATCTGGTTCCCAGACAAGAGTCCTAATCATGGTTCAAGTGGTTCTCAATCCCCATTGCAAAACGCCTTTGTCGATCTTGAATTTATGGTTCAAATGGCCTACAAAGCGCATGGCTATCAATGATGATCCTATGATATTGTAAAGACCTTCATGGAAGGTGAAGGTGATGAAAGTTTTGATGAGGAAACTGTGTCGTCTAGCCAAGTTCGAAATTACTTGAGGCATAAGAAGCCTAAAGACAAGCATTCAAGAGACTACGATTATGGAGGAAGGTATGAAGATCGATATCGCGATGAGATTACTATGAGAACTAATAATGATGAAAGTTCCAAGAGATTCAATCCAAAGTTTGATATTCCGGAATTTGAAGGAAGAATGCATGCTGATGACTTCTTGGATTGGCTTAATACCGTCGAACGTGTCTTTGAATATTATGATCCCCCCGAGAAGCAAAAGGTGAAGTTGGTGGCTATCAAGATGCGCAAGAATGCTTCTTTTTGGTGGGAAAATTTAAAGAGGCAGCGTCAGAGATGGCAAGAAGAAGATTGAAACTTGGGAAAAGATGAAGAAAGAACTTAAAAAGAAGTATCTTCCCTTCCACTATCGCCAAGATATCTTCCTCAAAATTCAGAATTTGAAGCAGCAAAATCTGACTGTGGAGGAGTATTCAACTGAGTTTGAAAATCTGATGATCAAAGGAGACTTGCAAGAGGCCGAGAGTACCATAGCCCGCTACCTTGCCGGTTTGAGGTTCGAATTTTAAACTGTTCAATTGCAACATATATAATACTCTTCACATGTGATAAAGCTTGCCTTAAAAAGCTGAGGCTCTAAACAAGTACGTTTACTACAAATCGGATTAAAGAAGGATTTATCAAGAATTCACTCCCGCGGGTCCTAAGAAGGCTAAACCACCCTTAAACCTCAAGTAAAAGGTGAAGTGCACAAGCCACAAAGAAGAGTCTACCTCTACTTAAGTCAAGGCGTTGCTTTAATGCCAATATTTGGGGCATATAGCTTCGAATGTCCTAACCGACGAGTGGTTGCCCTAGCTGGAAGAAACATGAAGTCGATAAGAAGATCAAGAGGTAATTGAATCCGACCATGAAGATAAGGATGAGCTTACTATGTCTCGACCATGGGACTTCCTTAGTTGTTCAAAGGAGTCTTAAGATAGGCACCGGCTAGTGAGGAGAATTGCCATACCAATGTCTTCACACAAAGTGCACATCTAAGGACGTGGTTTGTTTGGTTATTATCGATAGTGGGAGCTTCGAGAATTGTGTTTCCTAGATAAGTAAAAAGCTTGATTTGAAGATGGATCCACATCCGAAACCCTATAAACTTAGCTAGCTTCAAGAGGGTAGTGATATCAAGGTAAAAGCATAGGTGCCGGGTTTCAAGAGGGTAGCGATATCAAGGTAAAGCATAGGTGCCTTGCCTTTTACAATTGGAAAGCACTACTGTGACGAGGTATGGTGTGATGTCGTTCAATGGATGTTTGTCACTTGCTACTTGGGAGGCCATGGCACAGATAGGGAAGGTTACTTATGATGGCTTGAACACTTACACACATTCCGCAAGGATGGCCACAAAATTGTCTTAGCACCGTTGAAACCTGGCATCGCTTCCGGTACCTCCAAACCGCCAGAAAGAAAATTCTTTGTTGTCAAAATCCGAGTTGGAGAAAGAAATGACTGCTCCGATGTGATGGGTCTTGGCTGCTATTGAAGAAACCGAAAGTGAGAAGGAGATCCCAAAGAAGTAGAGCCACTCAAGTGCACTTGCTGATGTAGTACCCGAGGGTTCCACATGGGTTGCCCCCTATGAGAGATATTCAACATCAAATAGACCTCGTACTAGGTTCTGTTTTGCCCAATAAACCGGCCTATAGGATGAGTCCTAAAGAACATGAAGAGCTTACAAGACAAGTTGATGAGTTGCTCAACAAAGGGCTTATTCGAGAGAGTAAGAGCCCTTGTGCGGTTCCCGCCCGCTAGTACCAAAGAAGGATGGATTCCTGAGGATGTGTGTTGATAGTAGGACAACAACAAGATTACTATTGAATATCGATTTCCCATTCCAAGACTGGCGATTTGCCGGATCAACTATGGTGCGTCCATCTTTTCAAAGATTGATTTGAGGAGTGGATACCATCAAATTCGTATGAGGGAAGGAGATGAACAAGACGCCTCTTTAAAACTCGAGATGGACCTCTCTATGAGTGGATGGTGATGCTACTTTCTGGACTATCCAATGCCCCTAGCACTTTTGTATGAGGTTTAGTGAATCATATCCTTAAGCCATGCATTGAAATTTTGTGGTGGTATACTTTGATGATATTTTGATCTATAGCAAAATTCGATGGAGCACTTGGAGCATTCGAGGCAATTGTTCTCTATCCCAAGGGAGCAACGATTATTTGTCAACTTGAAGAAGTGTGACTTATGCCACGTAATCATATTTTTGGTTATGTGGTTACTAAAGATGGAATTGAGATGGACCGGCAAGATAGAGGCGACACGGATCACAACCTCAGCTCGATCCATGATGTGAGAAGTTTTCTATGGCTAGTCTCCTTTTATAGGAGATTTATTCATGGATTTAGCTCTATAATGGCTCCTGTAACTGAATGCTTAAAGGGAGACAAATTCAAGTGTACTATTGTTTTCAAAGAAAGCTTCGAGTTGATTAAGAAGAAAGTAATTGAAGCCCCATGTTTGGTTTCCACTGAGCTCCCAACAACAAAGTCTTCGAAGTAGAGTGTGATGCATCTCAAGTTGGGATTGGTGCTGTCCTTAGTCAAGAAGGGAAGACCCATCGCTTTCTTTAGTGAGAAGTTAAATGAAGCAAAAAGGAAGTACTCCACCTATGACAAGGAGTTCTATGCTATCTATAGAGCTTTATTTCATTAGAGTCAATACTTGCTTTACAAGCCATTTGTGCTCGCATCATGAAGCACTAAAATTCATCAACCACCAAGACAAGTTGAATCGAAGACATGCGACATGGGTGGAATTTACAAGCATACAACTTCACGAATCAAGCATGCTGTGTTCATAACGTTGTTGCGAATGCCTTGAGTAGAGACATGCCCTAGTGACTTCCATGCAAGTCCAAGTAGTTGGATTCGATGTGTTGAAAGAACTATACAAGGAGGATGTTGATTTTGGTGAAATCTGGAAGGCGCGCTGACGTTTTCAAGGGTTTTGTAAGGGTGGATGGTTCTCTCTTTAAAGGAAACACTCTATGCATCCTGTCTTGTTCCTTAAGATTGAGTATTCTGGATGAGTTGCATGGTGGAGCATTAGAAGGACACTTTGGTGAAGTAAAAACCTTAGCTCTAGTGAAGGCAAGCTTCTTTCGCCTAAGCTGTGAGAAAGACATTGCTAGATTTGTCAAGAAGTGTGTCAGGTGCATGATGGCTAAAACTCATGGAAACAATGCGACTATATACACCATTGCCAATTCCAAATATGCCATGGGAGGAGGTAAGCTTGATTTTGTTTTGGGATTACCTAGAACACAAAGCATAGCAAGACTCATCTCTCGTGGTCGCTACGGTTTTCAAAGACGGCTCACTTTTTGTACCATGCAACAAGTCTAATGATGCTCGCATGTCGACTTGTACTTCAAAGAGATTGTGCGCCTACATGGTATTCCCAAGACTATGGTTTCGCATCGAGACTCTAAGTTTCTTAGTCACTTTGGAGAACTCAGGGAGAAAACTCGGGACTTCTTTTACTGCTTAGTACCTCTATCACCCTCAAACCGATATCAAACCAAGCATTTAATAGGTTGGGAAATTTGCCAAGGAGCTATGTGGGAAAGAACGTGAAACAATGGGATTTGATTCTACCCCAAATTGAGTTTCTGCCTACACAGGGTCCATGCATAGAACTGCTTGAAAAGCTCTCCATTCGAGGTAGTCTATGTGACTACAAACCGATCGGGACCCATGGAATTAGCACCCCACTCGACTATTCAACAATTTATGGAGATGCCGGTTAGAGCCAAAGAGGATCAATAGTTGCATGAAGAAGTTCATGAAGATTGAGAAGAAGAACACAAATATGTGGAACAAGCAAATGGGGACGGGTCGTGAAGTATGTCGAAGCCTGAGGTTGGTGACCAAGCCTGGGTACATCTTCGCAAGGATAGGTTTCCACCAGGAAAGTTTGGAAAGCTCAAGCCAAGGGTAGATGGCCCTTTCAAGATTATAGAGAAAATTGGACAGAATGCCTACAAGTTGCAGCGGACGAATATGAAATTTCTCCAATGTTCAATGTCAAGGACTTGAGGGCTTATCACAATGAAGACTTGAGGGCAAGTCTTTTTTCCCAACTATGGGGGATTGATGCAGGAGCTTCTATAAACACACCAAACATTGGGAATTCAGCCCTAATTATTGAAGAATTGACAAGACGCATTGAATACATGTAAAACTCCTTTTTGGACCTTCATTTGGGCCTTGGAAGGCAAAAACGTGTGGTCGACTTTTGGACAAACCCCGACGTGGAGTCAGCTATATTAATTTTAGAAAGTTTGCTTTATTTATTTTTACTAAGATTTGCTTTATTTATTTTAGAAAGTTTGCTTTATTTATTTAGGAAGATTTGCTTTGTTTATTTTAGAAAGTTTGCTTTATTTATTTTAGAAAGTTTTCTTGTATTGCTTTTGTAATTTAGAAAGTTTCTTTCTAGTTAAAGTAGAAGTTGCTTTTTTGATGAAAGTAAGGAGGCTATATATACCCCATAATGTAGTCTTTTGACAATCAGTCAAGTTTAATAATATTTTCAGATTTCTCTTTTAAGAGTTCTTTTGTTCTCTTATCTCTTGGGTGGATTCCCTTGGGGACGAGTTCGTGGCTTCTCATACCTTGGTGGATTCCTTGGTGGCGAAGTCTTTGTCCGGCTTATCAATCAACCCGTCCATAGTTGATTGTGGCGCCTTCACTTCATCATCCATCTTGTGTGGATCGTTTCATTAAACCGTTAAGTAACCACTCTTGTGCAAACTCTACTTTTTCCATCACCATCTCTATCTTTCTAAACTTTCCATAACCATATTTTCAACCTCAACCCAAAACTTTCCAAATCTTGTTCCATACTACCAAAACCTTCCTAAAATACCCCTTTCCCTTATACCATAAATTCAATCTTCTTAACTTAGAAAATCTCCAAAATTTGTCCATAACCTATTTTGGCCCAAGAAAACTACCCCAACCCCATATTTTGACTTACCTAAACTTTTGGATCATCCATCACGGTCCCAACCTTGCATCAGAACATGGATTTCTTAATCTCCTCATGTGTAATTCTGCTGTTAAGTATATCCAGATGCTCAGAGGACCAAACCAAACCATCCAAGTTATACTCAACCGATGTTGGGTCCTGCATGTTACTGCCCAAAACTGATTGGAAATGATTAACAAATTCCTGTCTGATGGAAGCCGGATCTTCAATTCTACATCCATTCTCCAGCGTAATTGATTTGATAGAGCTCCTAGAGTTCCTAGCTTTGACAGCTTTATGGAAGAAATTGAATTCGACCCCAACCTCGAGCTATCAGATTCGATTTTTACTGTAAACCCCTTCAGCCTAAGTTAGATCGTGGAAATTCTTCATAAACAAATCTTCTCATTCCTACCAACACGTGAATCATTTGATTAGATAACATATCGCCCAGCGATATGTGGTTCCCGTGTTTCACGACCTTTTCTTTGAACTTGCAAAGGTATAAACATGAAAGTTGAATGTTTCAGTGCAATTCTTCACGCTTCTAAGTTTCCGAAAGGAGCCCGTATTATTAGAGTTCCATACACATCAATATCCCAAGCATCCTTAACCAGGTCAAGGAAAGAAGGATGATCAGCCCAGAAGTTAAAAAATTTAAAAGGACACTCCGCTTTGGACGCGCATGCTCTGAATTATTGAGGTTCACTATATGTGCAATGGTCGACAAATGTTCACCACTCACCACATCATGGGAACATATCCAAGGCTTATCTGCTAGGCATATCACCCAGTTCCAAGCTGAAAAGACATTCATGGAACCTCCATAGCAAAGGTCGTTGCTCATGTTACCCCATTCTTTCTAATTTGCACATCCGTTGTGTTGAAGTCTCCCATCAAAAACCAAGGCAAGGAACCCACCTTGGAAGCACACAACTGCAGGTGACTCCAAAGCACTCTCCTGTTAACCTGATTATTTGAGGCATAAATAGCTGAACAGAAGAAAGAGCTATTATCCTCGAGGACTGTTATGTAACACAAAATAGCTTGGATCATTACCTAAAGTATCAATGATTTTGACAACCCTGTTTCAAGACACCTAAATCCTACCAAGTTCCGTATGCTCATAGTTGGCTTAAGCATCTCCCATCCGTAGCGATGGAATTGCAGAAATCGACCCTACATGGATCCCCACCAGTCTCCGTGAATACGCACAACGCTTAAGGGAGTGGACCCCACCAACGTGCTCAATTCCTTTTGCTTTAGGGGATCATTCCATCCTCTAATATTCCGTGCAAATCTAACTTAATCGGCGGGAGGGTTGCATCACGCCATCCTCCCAAGGCTGAGGAACACGATTCTCCCTCGTTTTTCAATCTCTTGAGTTTGCTCTTGGAAAGAGGAGGAGTAATTAGGAGACATGCTTTTATTGTGTGGATGGCCATCCAAGACATATTGGTTACTCTAGATAAGCTTCTCGCTGGGACTTACAACCTAGTTCCCGTGTTTTTGTCGTCACTGTGAAGATAGAGACCTCACTTGTTCTTCTACACTTCACCGCCGGTATCCGGATGAGGATTTTAAGGTTATGTGGGAATTCTAGAATGCCGAGAAATCGGGAGAATGACTTGCGGGTAATCAAGGTCTGTTAAGTAAATCTATCCTCTCTATTACTAAGAGGATTGCATAAAAGACAATCTACCACTTATGGAGCATTAAACGGAATAGTAGAATTCATGAGAACATTTTTTGTTCCGCCGATGCCATTTTCCACCTCATTTGTATTGATGTTAGACTTAGAATATCTGGTATTCAGAAGGTTGTTGATAATCCTTCTAACAGAGCTTTATGTGAGAGGTGGGCCTTCCCGCTTAATATCCTTGGCAATTGTGGTTCGTCTACTTGAAGTGTGATTGGTGGTCCTCTGGAGTGTTGGGGACTTCTCTCCTTTTGGTCCTTGGTTGCTTTGGGCCCTGGCCGCGGGCTGGTCTCGGGTTTTTTACCTTTTTTGCCCCATTGCGGGCTTCGTTGTCAAGGTGCCTCTCGGTGTTTTGAGGTTGTCTGGCCGATGCCCTTCCTCCATTTTAGGGGAGGTGTCGCCTCGTTTTTTTTTTCTTTTGGCTTTTGGGCTTTGTTCCCTTGTAATTTCTTGGTTGGTTGTGGGGTTTTGCCCTTTGCAAATTTTAATTATCCAAAAAAAAAAAAAAAAAAAAAAAAAGAGGAGGAGGTCTAATTCATCAACTCTTTACTTGCTTAAAAGAATCATAAATAGGCGACTAGCCTTAATACTCACTATGTCGTGGACTCAACACACAAGAGGAAGCTATCAAATTCCACTTCATTACATGCAGCGCCAGCCACTTCATCTGTAATGGCTATATATTTAAATCTGTTGGCTTGTCTCAATGGAGAAGTAGTAGCTTCATGAATTGTAACCCCAACATTATCCTGGATGACAATGCTCTTACGAGTTCCAATACTATCAACAATACTATCAACACCATCCCTCCTTTCCTTGCCCGGGGTGGCTGCATGAGGTATCATAGAGCTAGGCTCAGCATTTACTTTATCACACTTGATGACCAATTACTTTTGTACCAGACGCATGCTGCCGCTTTCACTGAGACCGTGCACTCTTGGGAGACGTGGCAATGTGAGATCTGTAACACTTGACAAAGTGGAGCAGTTATGAGGGACCCATGGATATTAATTTGAGAAGGTATACTTATCAAGAACAGCCAGACGAGCAGTCTTAGGGAATTTACTACTCACATCTACCTCAATGCATATTCTAGCAAAAGATAGTCTGGTCCTGTTTTCAGTGAGTGAGTCCATATGCAGCGGTTTCCCAACGGCACTTGCTATATAGCCAAGACAAGTGTTAGTCCAATATTCAAGAGGAATATTGAAGAACTTTACCCAAATAGGCAGAGAAGAGAGCTGGATGTTAAGCATCTCCATGCCTGGCTGCCACACCCTCAGTATAATAGGTCTCCCTGCAATATACCACGGACCATTCTCCATTACCCATCCGTGCATCCATGCCTCGAATCAAAAGATACAAACCATTATCCGTATAGAATTTCTGCATCTCATGTTTCCCCCACAATTTATCCACCGTTGCTCTAACCACATGAATAGGCAACCTTTTGTCAAAAAATTGGCCGACTAAGCAACCCTTCCACATGCTAACGCCGAATACCGCTCGTCAGAGTGACGGATCTCCCATGACCCCATCTACACAGTAAGAGCCGTAGTAGTCTAGCTTGGGATTGATCCGGAAGGAGTCGGGAAACAAGATTATTCCAAAGATTTGACTGCTCACGATCCCCTTCTGATCCTACCAGGCGTCGCACCGCTTCACCGGTTACCGAGCCACTTTTACATTGTGTCGGATTGATTTCGCACCCTATCGTGATCGGACCCATTGGGCGATGGTTCAGACCGATGCCTTTATCACCGCCTAAAGACGTCCGCTCATTCAGCATTCCCGAAAGCAACCGACAAATGCAAAGAGTTCGCATTGGCACATGCTATCCCCTTTAAGATCCGATCCTCTTCAAAACCTAAACCCGCATTTTGACACCGACGTCAACGCCGTTCCAGCCGGCTACGGCTCAGATCCACAAACCCCAAACCCGATCAATTATGGACTCACAATTCCGCACACCGCAGATCTAGTTGGCGTGGAGAACATAATGCTCGTGGACCGTTCATCATACATGAGCACCGCCGGAGTCGCCTTTGTTAGCGTAAAATCCGGTTCGACCGCTTAGATCGATCCCGTAAGCGACCTCATTCCGGCCTAATGTCACCATCACTTCCAAAGACTAACTCATCGACCGGATCCACCTGGCCCAAGACTATAAAGACCATATTCGGAAGCACAAGTCTCCGCAGACTACTGAGAAGGTGACCTCCTTCGTAATGGACTCTGATTTCCCTGACAATCCTGAATCGTTTCCTCCATCCGTCCCTGAAAACCCCCACGGAAACCAAAGGACTCGACCATATCCTTTCCATTTCGATCCACTTGAATCGAATGTGAAATGATCATCTTCGATCCGCCTTGATCCACTCAAGTGGTGGGAAACCACAAGGCCCCACACCCACAACTCACTACTGCCTGATCTACCATTTTCCAACTTACCGCCATCATTTTAGGTTCAATGAGACCTCACCGCCACCGACGACTTTGGCTTTCTAATGTACCCACATTGTTCGAAGACTTACCTTCGTACCGTCGCCAGAGAGCATTTCGCTGAGACCGCTCTTGGTTGATTGATGCTGAGTCCACTCAAGACAAGCTCCTGAAATGGGGACTCATTAATTTATCGCTGCGGTGTTTTAGTCGAAAGCAAATGCGAGGATAGAAACCATTATTTTGAATGCCAAGTTACACGGAATCGGATGAGGGTTCTTAGACCAGGCGCACACAGATTCCGGGAGAGGAGGTGGGATACAACGAATTTTTAAGCCATCGGGTTGTAAGGGTAAATCCTTATGCTCTATCACCAAAAGGATTGTTTTCGTGGTTTCCATATATCGCATATGGAGACAACGTAATGCAAATCCACCAAAACCACTTAATTCAATGGACTATATTTTCTCTCATTTGTAATGATGTCGCTTAGATCTCAAGTTTATACGTAATGATAACCCAAATAATAGAAATTCTCATACGAGACGAGCTTCGTTCCCTACTATATCGAAGCCCGCCGAGGTTTAGCTTACCGCGAGGGCGTGTCTCGCCCACAGCGCAGGTCGCCCGATCCCGGATGTGGGATTTTGGCCATGTTGCTTTTTGGCCTCGAGCTTGTGGCGTTTGTTTGCCCATCTCGCTGGTTGAGCCGCTGCCGATTAACTTCTTTCGCTTGCCTGGGCTTTACCCGATGTGGGCCAGTTTCAAGGATTGTGTTGGTCGCTTATCGCAAGCTCGCCATGGTCAAAGGCCCCTTCCCTTGTTTTTAGGAGCAAAGGTCCCGTTCTTTTCATTTCCTACTTCTACTACCGGGTTTTTGGCTGTATTTGCCTTTGGGGTTCCTCCTTGGTAATAAAATCTAATTATCCAAAAAAAAAAAAACTCTTCAGTGCTCCTTAGGCTCTTCTGTATTGTGGCTAGCTTATTAGAAAACCAAACCTGTATGAGGTCTATTTGATGTTGAATACCCTCATAGGTGGAAACCGTGTGGTATTTCTTCGTGCATTACATCAAATTCTATAATCGATTTTGCTTCTAAGAAGAATTCCTTTCACTCGCTCTTCCAACAACCAAAGTCACAGATCTCAAAACATCTTTACTTTAAACAAATTTGACGGGTAGTGAACTCTTTTCCATCTTCTTGGATATGGTTGATTCGACTTACTTCTTCAACATCCAACTTGGGGATTGGACAAAGCATTTATTCCTCATCGCCTTCTCGACATGGTTAGATTCGATCACTTGTTCAACATCTTCTTCCTTGGTTTCATTTTCTCAAGTAAGGAAACTTTTGGTTAGGATATCTGTAATCAATATGCCCCAACCCTTGGCACTTAAAACACGCCTTTGACTTCAGGAAGCCAATTTTGCCAAGGCTTTCACTCTTTTTTTGACAAGCAAGACCGATTTCGCATGGCAAAGCCCAACAACCAATGACAACGTATATTCAAAGTCTAAACAAATTAAAAACGTAAAGACCTCAAAAACAATGGAAAGACATCAGTCTAAACAACAGACGACATAACGGAAGCAGGATGTCTCATCGATCCCGGGTACAACCGAGGGAAACCCAAAGCCCATCCCGTAATATGGAAGGCCACAACAACAACCCAAAATACCATTAACAACAGCGCACTTCACACTGTACACAACAACAACAACTAAGAAAGTTGAAGCCCACACCCCGCAAAGATAGAAAGATCGATCCAACGCACAACCCGCAAAGGGCAATTAAGAGAACAAAAAGGAAACCCACTATACCGAAACCACTTGCCAACCACGAAGAACTCATCGGCCAAGTCGATCGGCCATCAAAACTAATTCTTCGTGAATCGCTATATTCAACTTGACGCAGAACTAAAATCAACCTTCCTCGCAGAACGCCCAACAACATCAATATCCTAACATGGACAAAGTCAACAAATTGCCTCAAAATTCTTCCCAGAATAGCCCAACATCAGAATAAAGGACCGGAATCGGCCCCAACACCGCTACGAATTCCCGCCGAACGCCACGTATACTCGTGAGGTGAATAATCCAGCAAAGACCGGCGTCCAAGACATTGAACACTCAATCTTGCCGTCGAACTCAGTTTCAACTAAGCTCTAATGCTTCGAGCCCAGACTAATTCGATCCGAATTAAATTCAAACGGCACTATCGACCATCGTTGGCGTTGGTTACAGATTTGGCAGAATCGGGACTAGGACCCATGATTTGGGGCAACGAAAGCCATTACAAAGATCCAGATCAACGATCGAGATCCATCCTACAGAATTACAACCGCATCATCGAACCCAGCTCGATTGATCGGCAAAGTAGATCGTTCAAACGGCAAACTGGCGCATCCGACAAAATACATCCCGCCAAGAAACCAACACCGTCTAATAAATGACATTCTAGCTCAATAAACCCATGGTCGATGCAGTGATGGTCATCACCAACAGACCGACCGAAACAACTACGGTAAAGTAGATCGCTGTAGATTCACAAGATTATGGATCGACAGTGATCCGATAGCCAAAGTCGGATCTAATTTAAAATACATTCCCATCGACCCAACTGACGATATTCAGAACCGGACCCACATTCAGGAAGCTCAAACCCTGTGAAGGTGCTTCCATCTTTTCTCGCGACACCATCGCCGATACACCTTCTCGCATCCACAATTCCGAGAAACCAAGGAATTGGGTATCTCAAAATTGTTCCAATTCCTCGATCTCAAGACACACCATTTCATATCAATACCAAACCCAGAACAAAACCGCCATCAAACCCCATCGTGATCCAATGAATCTAAATGCACGCCCCTATCGATTGCTGAAGACTGGCGTCGACGAAGTTTTGATGCGTGGCGCTACCAGCCTGATTTAAATGTAATAGAGTAGCGCACAGTAAAATCAGAGAATCGAGCAAATTATCTGTGCGACAGCGGAGAGGTGGATCCGATCGGCGCGCATTTCGTGACGTGCTGCCGCGGTTGAATCCGTTACTATCGGATCGAAGATGAAACCCTTTAGAGTGAATATTTAAAACCGCGTACTTCCGTAGTTGGGCGCATATCAAGCTCCATGTCGGCGACGGCCAAATCCAAAAAACAGGAAAACAGATCCCTGAAAAGGAACTAAACCTCCCACATGAAACCCAGGTATATTCCTGGGAAAGCGAGATCAGAGATCGTGAAAAAACGTAATAAAAGTCGTCGCCATGAACCCTCATCCTATAGGAAACTGCCCATCATGGTTTTATAACGTTGCTTCATTCCTTTACTTATGGGGGTAGCTTGTACCACTAGACTCCAATAAACTGAAACCTCAACAAACCCCTTCCATTAGCCATACACCTAGCTACTGTAGTAGAGTTTCATACTTCTTTTAGTCCCAACCTTCACAAAGTTTCATCACATCTTGAAGACTATTTAGTATAATGTAAAAAAATAACTCTAGTGAATTACTCAGATCTCAAAACTCAAAGAATGTAGTGGGTGGCTATGCATATTTCCCCACTCTTGCAAGTCTCCTGATAAATCAAGCCATGGGAACTTAAACATACTCCCACACCAAACTTCGCTGTTTAAAGTTCCGAATTTGAGGTAGATGTCTTCATGTAGCTAAATTTAGCTGGTACTTCCTTTTTAGTTCTTTTCTTTCATCTTCCCACAGAATCTTCTTTACTCATCTCTTTCACGTTTGTCTTTCCATGCTTTTCCACCAAATAGAAGCATTCTTGTACATCTTTGTAGCCACCAACTTCACTTTTTCACGTCTGAACTATAATACTCAAGACATGTCTAATTATATTGCCAACTAAAATTCATCAGATCCATCCTTCCATCGAATTCTCGGAACACAATGGATTGAATCTAAAGCCTTCATCATAGTTACTATGCCTCTTATAGTAATCTCTCATTCCCGTGTAGCAACTCATACCCTCCTATGATGATCATAGTCTCAGGCTATTACATTACCTTTGTACTTCAAATCAAGAAACCCTCCAAGCTGACTAGATCGTAAAAGCTCCTTCATAAAACTGCTATTTTTCCCTCCTCGGGGCTGGGCTGAACGACCCACAAACTCGTATCTAGAGATCTGTTCCTGAAGATCAAGCACGCCTGCTCGCTTTATGATCACCACTAATCCATGAGCTCCATACTACTTATGTCAGATTTGATGGAAGGATCCTGTGCTTAGGTAAGAGCCACATGGGTCTCAGTGTGTCCTCTCAAACAAACAGGCCATGACTAACCCTGAGAGGATCTCCGGCTTCAAAGCAGCCAACTCCATGGGCACAAGGCGCGGCACCCAGTGGCCGTCCAGCAGTGCTTGCCCACTGACTCAAGCCCTGGCCGCTCTGCACCCGGTCGTCTGCTCTCCATGCTCTTCTACTCATACTGCTATGCATATATCTGCTCTATTTTGGTCACTCAACCCATTCAATCTGAAAACCAATCCACAACACCCATTTATTTTGTTTTGAAGGCCCACAACCAACCCTCTCACATGACCCATAGCTGACTCCACAGCTCAACAAAACATCTCCTGCTCACTTTGTTTAAACCACCCAGGTACAGGCCACCCAACTCCTGTCCTCCTATGAATCCACACAAAGTATATAACCCCTTAAAAAGTATAAACTGTACATATTAAACTTGAACCTGATTGTCAAAAGACTACATTAGGTATATATAGCCCCATACTTCTAAATCAAAAAAGCAACTTCTACTCAACTAGAAAAGAAACTTTCAAATTACAAAGAAATTGAACTCTACTTTAACTAGGAACTCGAAATCTGTCTACACCAAGTTTTGAGTGAAAGAGATATAGGCTGGCTCTCCCAGCCCTAGCGCCTGGCCTTAACCCTCCTTCCCATTTTCCTTTTATTTTCCTGCCTTTGCAAGGAGCATGTTTCTCTTAGAGAAACTTTTCCTGGTTTTAGTCTCTGCTTGAGAGATTAAGCTATTTTGATTTCTGCTTTCGATCTTGTCCAGCTGAGTCACCCTTCGAAAAGGGTTATCCCCGTTGTCCCTAAAAAGGGTCTCCATAATTACTTTCATCCCAGTCTCGAAACGGCTCGTGATGCTAATGGGACCATCATCGCCGCAGAAATTCGAGTTTGGGATTCTATTGTCGCCGCCTAATAGGAGTCCAGAGTACTGATCCATCGAGCCTCAAGGTCGATCCATCCTCGAATGTGGTGCCACCGATCTCCACATTCCTAGATCTTGGGGTTACACACCCAAAAGCCATGCCTCCTGAGCATCCCATCACTCTGATCAAACAAGGAAGGATCCAGCTCGTCACCGGGAGTGGTGTTTGCTCAGTGAGCCGGATCACTGGTGCCAACTGGGGGCTCTGATCTCTGTGTTTATCGGAGCTACTGGAGCTGTGATTTAGAT
Source organism: Tetrastigma voinierianum (assembly GCA_016808115.1). Taxonomy (NCBI): domain Eukaryota; kingdom Viridiplantae; phylum Streptophyta; class Magnoliopsida; order Vitales; family Vitaceae; genus Tetrastigma; species Tetrastigma voinierianum. The sequence continues at coordinate 77,137 of JAEQBH010000197.1, read as the reverse complement.
CCCCGCAATGGTGGTCTCAGATCGGTCCATACAGAGGCGGAAGGTTAATGCTGACACATGAAATGGCCACGCTCACACAAGTCGATCGCTTGTATGGGTCCTTCGTCATTGATGATCGGATCTCCAACTTGGTTCTCTAGATCACTCTGATTTGAGACAACGGACGCTTGCCGTTAGTTTCCATAATAGTACCTAAGGCGCCGGTGATTTGCCATGTAATAAGCCGCGACACAGCCTTGTGCATGGAGCGGGACAAGTTTCCTACAAGATATTTTGTTCGCTATTTGATCCTTCAACAACCGATTCAAAGGGATATTCTGTGGAGATGTCCAGATCTGGGTCCCACAGTCTCCCATTTCTCTGCTCTCTGTGTGGCCCGGTCCCGCCGGTCCAGATTCAATGAGGCTCTGTTGTTAATCCCACTTTAAACCACGCCACCACTTAAACTGTGGTTCTTGGGTCGTCACTGTGGGCCTAGTAGCCTGGCCTGCATCCAGATGCAGACAGGCACGATGGCACTTCCGGCCCGGTCATAATAAGTGGCGCACTTCTCAACCATTGCTATAGTTGGCCGGGTTCTCGTATGTCGACAGTCTTGGCTTCGGCATGAGGTTGTCTGATCCAACTCCATGAGGCTACGACCGCCTAAGTATCGGGGGCCTGGAGGCACTCATTCTATGCCTCCCTGTGGTGGGATATGTCAAGTACTCTTCTGCATTTGTTGGTTCCATCCACGCAAAGAGATAGGTCAGCCTTAAATCACCGCCGAAACGGTGGATCCGCTGGCCTCTTACTGGCGCCGACGAGGCAGGTATGCCACCTGGGTGTACGCCGCTGAGGCCGTTGGTCCTGCCTGCTTCGTCCACTTTATTCCCTTCGGGTTCCCACTAAATGCAGCTAGCTATGGTCGGTGGTGTGGTTTCATGGTGGTTCGTAAGCTGGGCCTGATGTCAATGGCCTCTCGTGGTAGCCATACTTGCCTCCTCCATCTGTGGATGGCTCCCATTCCTCGCAGGATTGGCTATTTCACATTGTCGTTTGTCCAAGAATAGCTTCAAGGAACAAGTCAGCAACTCCACAGATGCTAGTGGTGTTAAAAGGATACCATAACGCTCTATATTATGGATATTAGCTAATCGCCTGGTGGTCTTATTTCTGCCTGATCTTTGATTACCCCGTTGGGGTTTGTTTTGTGTCGAGGTTACTTGCTTCATGCATCTTAAGTAGTATGGATTATATTTTCGTTTCCTGTGTCTGGTTAGGGCTTTGTTTATCACCCATTCAGCATGTGGTCTGACTCTCCTGCCTGCAAGCCCCGCTGTGGCTGGTTGCTGCACGGCTGGTTCTCGCTCAGACAGGTGGGATCCCACGGCCAGCCTTTCTCAGGCTTTAGGGAGGCCAAGGTCTGTTTTTTCTTCGTGGTAGCCTTTGGCCAGCTGTTTCCGACTACTGGGGGCTCGCCTTTTGCACACCCCCAACTATCCAAAAAAAAAAAAAAAGAAACTTCTTAAATTACAAAGAGCAACCTCAAAGAAAACTCAATAATAAAGCAATCTTCCAACTTCTAAAATAAATAAAGAAACTTTCTAAAACAACATATACTTCCACATCAGGTTCATTCAAGTCCGACTATCGTTACTTCCGCGCCCAACGGCATTCCAAAAAGGAGTTTACATGTATTCAATACGTCGATTCCTCCTAATCCAATTCTTCAATAATTAGCTGAATTCCCAATGTTGTGTTTATAGATGCTCTCAGATCAAACCCTTATAGTTGGGAAAAAGACTTGTCCTCAAGTCGCACTATGATAAGGCCAAATCCTTAACCTTGAATGGTGGGCAAGATATTGTAGTCACCGGCGATTAACTTATAAGCATTCTTATGACCTTCTTAATAATCTTGAAGGACCATCTATTCGTGCACAATTTAACACTCTTTATCATGTGCTACCGTAATCCATCCTCCGGATCAAATACCAGCCGCTGATAACCTTCATATGCTTGTCTTCATTGTTCCACTCGCTTTGTTGAATCTTGCTTCATGAATAAAAAATGTTGTTGAAAGCCAAGTAATCAAACACATACTCCAAGATCCATCTTTTCATGCACCAACATAGTGGGAACTACATGTGAACTTTCACTCATTTGAACAAGCCTTTCACAAGAAAATCATCAACTCAGAGCCGAACTTTCATACCCAAGATCTTTCGCCCCTTCCGATCAGAACTTAAGCAATGATTGGTTTGAGTGGTGGTGCAAGGGTCGTCTCACGAGGCTAGCCGGGATTCGGAGGGTCTTTGTCGCACCTGCCGCCACAGCCACCGGCAGGAAGGCAGATTCCGCAAAAGTTTGCACACCACTTCGCTCGCTCAACTGCGGAATGGAGTTCGGTCCGAAGACGCTATCTCTCGCATTGAGGGTGGGGATTTCCTGGGCGCTCCGATTGGTGCCTGATCCAAAGTGTGCTCGGTGCATTCGCCCCTTTCGCTCGTCAATTCGCTGACAAGGAATGACAAGGCATTTGAGTTTCGATCAAGGATCGATAGAATTTTAGTGTTCCCAGGGAGCAATTCTATGAGTTAGTACTTTGATGTGGCCTGAGTATGGGTTGAGTGACTTTCCTCGTTGCTCCTCATTGCCCGATCCGGATGTAGCGTTTATGGCTCTGCTTTCCCTCAGGTCTGGGTGTGAGCCTGTGTTAATTGGTAGAGTTGCTCGGTGGCCTACAGGTCCGCATGGTTTGTCATCATCCGCCCACTGCAGGGCTTGTTGGCTCATTTTCGCAAATGTTGTTTCCTTGCTTCGGGCCGGGTGCCCCTTTTCCTATGTTTATAGGAGGTGTCACCGCTTTTCTGGCTCCTGAAACCCCGCTTTGTACTGTGTTTATATGGGGCTTTGCCCTTTTAATAAATTCTAATTATCCAAAAAAAAAAACTCTTCATGCTCCTTGGCTCTTCATGTAGTTCTAGCTTTTATTAGGAAAACCAAACCCGGCATGAGGTCTATTTGATGTTGAATACCCTCAGGTGGAAAACCTGCAGCAGATTTCTTCAGCATTACATCAACAAATTCTATAATCGATTGCTTCTAGTAAGAATTCTTTTCACTTTCTTGCTTTCTTCAACAACCAAAGTCGCCGTGATCTCGAAACATCTTTTGATTTCTAAATCAAAATTTGACTAAGAGGAACTCTTCCTCATCTTCTTGGATATGGTTAGATTCGAATTACTTCTTCAACATCCAACTTAGATTTTGAGAGCGTTGATTTATTCTCATCGCCTTCGACATGGTTAGATTCGATCACTTGTTCAACATCTTCCTTGGCTTCATCTTCCTCAAGTAAGGCAAACGCTTTTGGTTGGGGTGATTATCTGTAATCAATATGCCCCAACCCTTGGCACTTAAACACGTCTTTGACTTAGGAAGCCAATTTGTCAAGGCTTCACTCTTACTGAAAGTGGGGGCGCTTTTTGTACCAATTAGGATTCCAAGAATTGAAACCCTCAACAAACCCTTCATTAGCTGCACTCTTAGTTGTAGTAGAGTCGTTACTTTTTAGTCCCCAACCTTCAAAGCAAGTTTCATCACATTCAAGACTATTATATGGTTGCAAAAATAACTCTAGCAATAACATCTCAAACCAAAGAATGTAGTGGTGGGCTATGCATATTTCTGCCTCTGCAAGTCTCCTTGATAATCAAGTTTACAAACTTAGCCGAATACCCTCCACACTCAAATCTCGTTGTTTAAAGTTCGAATCTCGAGGTAGATGTCTTCGCGGTAGTTAAAGGGGGAAGGTAATTTCCTTTTTAGTTCTTTCTTCATCTTTCCCAAGTTTGAATCTTCTTTTTTTTTTTTTTTTTTTTTTTTGGATAATTAAGAATTTATTACCAAAAGGGGAACGCCCAACCAAAAGAATACAAAGAACAAATTCGAGGCCACAAATCAGCGAAGAGGTGGAACGAAGAAGACCTCCCCTATAACATAGGAACAGCAACAAACAACAACATAAAGCCACCAATAAAGACACAAGCCCACATTCCGGGCAAAAAGAAACAACACAAGAAGAATTCTTTTTACCATCTCTTTCACGTTGTCTCTTCATGCTTCCAACTCAAATAGAAAGCATTCCCAAAAGCATCTTTTATAGCCAAATTTTAAACTCTCACTTTTCTAATGCCCTCAGTGGGAACTCATGGGGATACTCCCAAAGTATTTATTGTTCACCATATGTTAGTCAATCCAAAATTCATCACATCCATCCCTTCCACCGACTGAATGTTAAATTTTGATTGAATCTGAAAGCCTCACTATAGTTACTTAAGTGCTTTTATAGTGAATCTTTCATTCCGTAGTAGCAACTCATACCTCCCATGGACATTCGACTTCAGAAGGTCCCGGTGCTTACTTACATATCTTAGTTTTCTGTGCCCCAAGAAACCTTCAAGTGGACAACACCCTCCTCGATTATTTACACACACACATGTCATCTCTACAAACCGGGCTCTTTACAATTTAGGGTTCCACTAAGCTCACTCTTTCATCAAATCTGTTGATGAAATCCCAACAAAACCCTAGAATATAACCAAAGTCCATAAGAAATACAACCAAGGCCCCAAAGATCATGTTTCATATACCTTAGTGAACTTTTTCAACCAAAAACCAAGCTTTCCTTCAAGCCTTTTCTCCTCCTTCTCTCTAGCTTCTTTCTAGAACTCTCTCTCACTTTCTAGAATTCCAGAATTTTCCATTCCTAGCAAGAAACTAGTAGAATCCAAAACCAAGAGGGATTGGTTTGCTTGGCACATGGCAAGCTCTTCTCATGCACTTGCCATGTGTCAAGAGCTCCTACCTTGCATATATGAGGTGTCATGCCCTCATGATGCCACATAGCTCACAAGTACGATATTGCACTTTAGTCCCTCTCCACTAACATGTTTTTCAAAGTGGTCCTTCAAGACATACTTAATTACAAACCCTAACAAAACCATTCAACTTACCTAATTGCATAATTGACCCACATGCCATAAAAAATGCAATCTAACAAACTTTGCTAATCCCCTAATTAAACCAACCATTAAGATCGCTAATCTTAATCACAATTTAAAGCTGGCATAAGTTGCATTTGCTCCCCAAAAATCCTTACCTGAATATAACAAAACATATATTAATATACCTATGTTACAGTAACCGAAATGCTTGGGACTGCATATGGCTTGAGCAAGGAATTTCGTGTTGGATGTTTTGTGTGGTATTTACAAAAACTAGACTTTCTGGACTAAGTCCAGATTATTTCTTAGACCAAGCATGGCCGAATTTATGGCCGGGAATGGCTAATGTGTGTTATTGTCATAAATTCAATTACATACCAAATATGTGAAATTATGTGACATATGTGTGATGAAGATGGAAATAATTATATGCTCTCAGCCTGGGAATATGAATTATAGGATTAATTGCCTAAGTAATGGTTGGAATTATGTTAATACATGCTTGAATGATGTGTTGACATGAATGAACTAAATGATAGAAAAGATGTAGTGCATGCTTATGTGATGTACTGATTTGGATGTTGGAATATTAACATGACCGCATGTATGTTAAATATGTGAAATGTTGTGTGCATTAGACATGAGTGTTCATAGCACACACATAGTGTACGGTGTAGAATGTCCATGTAGAGGTCTTCATACATTGGTCATGGGTTTGAGTGCAGTGGCACAAATTGCATTGCATTAATGTGCGGTAACACCACATTACATAAGAGTGTGTATATGGTACTGATTTGGCACTGTGTTTTGTGTTGAATCGTGTGGGCTTGGGAATGGGACGAAGTCCATTTGAGTTCCACAGTATTAAATGAAAATGGAAAATGAAATATATCATGTAATAAGTAGGGATGATACCCCCTCACAAAGGTAAAAGCCTAAATATCCTGCTAGACAACAGATCTGACTGTGAAAGCCCGACAACCCAGATGCTTGTGGGTACTAAATCCCTCCGTAAGAACTGTGGATTATCCGAAGAGAGAGGGGTCAGGGTCGCATATCAGCTCTATTGTGGGGCCACGAATTCTAGGTTGAGCCTTCCACCGAATGGTCTCCCAAGAAGTTGGCTCACGGCATGAACGGGTCTACTACAAATACTGGTTTGCCCTATCGGGTTACTTGATACTCATCCGAGTGGCAAACTGTGAGTTACACTTCGGGTTGCTGGGGCGGCCCTGCCGAGGGCTGTATGGTTCCTCGATGGTTCCTCGTTGTTTTGTTACTAAGGCCCCGTAGCGGGCTCAGGTATTGAGTATCTTTGTTGCCTATGCCCTGCCGCAGGGCGGCGTGTGCGGTTTGCCCTCCTTGCCCGGGTGTGGGCTTGTGTTATTTGGTCGGGCTCTTATGGTCGTCTCGTACGAGGGTCCGGGTCATGGTTTGTTCATAGTATACCCAGATGTGGGTTTGGTTTATTTGGTTGATCAGCTCGGGGCATATGATGGTTTTTGTGCCTGGCCGATGCCCCTTTTCCTATGTTTAGGGGAGGTGTCAGCCTGCTTTTCGTTTTCTCCGGTGGGAGCCTCGTCAGATCCTTCTTGGTTGTTTGTGGGCTTTGGTCTTTTGGTAATAAATTCTTAATTATTCAAAAAAAAAAAAAAAGCCCGAAAATGTCCAATGTGTAAGAGACCAATGATGAGACCTAAAAGTTTTGTTGCCTAAAAGACACGGCAGTAAACGATTAAATAAATATCACATGTAATTTGGTCATGAGGATGGGAGTCGAGACTGACTAAGATTGATTCCCATTGGCACTCGCGATTGGGTGGTCGGCTCAGGTTGGACCAGACTTGGGGCATGTAGGGTGTCGTCTCATACATGCATGTAGATTTTTTTCATGATAGAACAATATGTATGCACGGATTGGTTGTTGGTTTGACTGTGAAAATGCATGTGCACCTAGGTGGGGAATAGCCCTTGTAGGATTTATCTCAGATCGGTATTGGGCCACTCCCGTCGGGGCCCCTTTCATATACTGTGGATAGGTACTGTGTAGACGGCGCTCCTTAGAGGCCTGGATTATGAAGCAGGCCGGATCGGGTGGCCTTGATTCTGTTTTGTGTATATTAGAACGAACTAGTTTTAATATATGTTTCTAGATAAGAGTGATGTAATAACCCTAGATCTATAGAAATGTATGGTCTTGTAACCGTATGGACGAGTATGGGATGATGGGCCCTATTGGGTCATTTTACTTCAAGTATGGGTCTCATGATATGAGACATAGGTTTCCACAGTTGGATAAAGGGTCAACGGACCCCCTGCTTTGGGGTGTCACAAAAGCCGCCGGATTCCTCAGGGCATACTGCACAGGGATACAAAACCATCCTTGACATGTCTCTTTATTGCCTAGTTTATGGCAAGGCATGTCACCTGCCTATGGAAATTGAGTATAAGGCATGGTGGGCAGTGAAGAAACTGAACGTGGATATGGGAAGAGCTGGCCTTAAAAGGCTCCTTGATATCAATGAGCTAGAAGAGCTGAGAAATGATGCCTACTCCAACTCAAAAATTGCAAAATATAAGTTAAAGAAGTGGCATTATCAGCTAATAGCCCGTAAAAATTTCAAACAAGGAGACCAAGTGCTTCTTTACGACTGGGCCATTCATCATCCAAAAGGTCTATCTTAATGGATCAGTAGACCTACTCAATTCCAAGGACAATAGGGTATTCAAGGTCAATGGGCAAAGGCTAAACCCTATGCAGTTGTAACACCGGTATATTAATATATGTTTTGTTATATTCAGGTAAGGATTTTTGGGGAGCAAATGCAACTTATGCCCTATGATATTTTATATTGAGATTATGATTAGCAATCTTATTGGTTGGTTTAATTAGAGGATTAGCAAAGTGTATTAGATTGCATTTTTTATGGCATGTAATAATTATAATTAGGTGTTTAGTGGTTCCTTTGTTAGGATTTGTAATTAGGTGTATCTTGAAGGACCACTTTGAAAACTTGTTAGTGGAGAGGGAGTAAAGTGCAAATCATGCTTGTGAGCTATGTGGCATCATGAGGGCATGACACCTCATATATGCATGGTAGGAGATCTTGACACATGGCAAGTGCATGAGAAGAGCTTGCTGACAGCTAAGCAAACCACCTCTTGGTTTTGGATGCTAGACCAACTTCTTGCTAGGAAGTGGAAAATTCTTGAATTTTAGAAAGTGAGAGAGTTCTAGAGAGAAGCTAGAGAGGAGGAGAAAAGGCTTGAAGGAAAGCTTGGTTTTTGGTGGAAAAAGTTCTCTAAGGTATGTAAACATGATCTTTGAGGCCTTTGTTGTATTTCTATTGACTTTGCTTATATTCTAGGGTTTTGCTGGGATTTCATCCTAACCCTAGATTCATGAAAGGTGAGTTCGTGGAACCCTAAATTGTAAAAGACCGGTTTTGTGAAGATGGGCATATGATGCAGGAGCTTCTATAAACACACCGAACATTGGAAATTCAGCCATAATTATTGAAGAATTGGATTGGGGAGCTCAAGACGCATTGAATACATGTGAAAACTCCTTTGGACTCATTTGGGCCTTGGAAGGCAAAAACGTGGCCGACTTGGACAAACCTTGATGGAGCCGCGTATATTGATTTTAGAAAGATTTGCTATGGCATTTGTCTAAGATTTTGTTTTATCCTTTAGGAAGATTTACTTTATTTATTTTAGAAAGTTTGCTTTATTTATTAGGAAAGTTTGTTTTATTTATTTTAGGAAGATTTGCTTTATTTATTTTAGAAAGTTTTCTTTTAGAGTTGCTTTTAATTTAGAAAGTTTTTTTTCCTAATTAAAGTAAGAGTTTTTTTATTTGATTTAGAAGTAAGGGGCTATATATACTCCCCTGGGTGTAGTCTTTTGATAATCAGTTCAAGTTTAATAATATTTTCAGATTTCTTTTAAGAGAGTTCTCTTGTTCTCTATCTCTCGGGTGGATTCCCTGGGAACGAAGTTCGTGGCTTCTCATACCTAGGTGGATTCGTGGTGAAGTCTTGTCCTAGCTTATCAATCAACCCCATCCATAGTTGATTGTGGCGCCTACTCCATCATATATCTAGCGTGATCGCTTCATTAACCCGTAAGTAACCACACTCTGTGCAAACTCTACTTTCCTCACCATCTCATCTTCTCTAAACTTTCCATAAGCAATTTTTCAACCTCTACCCAAAACTTTCCAAATCTTGTTCCATATCACTCAAAACCTTCCTAAAATAATACTCCCTTCCTTATATACCATAAATTCACCTTCTTAACTTAGAAAATCTCCAAAATTCGTCCATAACTCCTATTTTGGCCCAAGAAACTACCCTAAACCCATATTTTGACTTTACCTAAACTTCGATCATCCATCACTATCTCCCAACTCAGATCAAAGTGGTATCGTGAGCTCGGCGGATTGATGGCTGATCATAAGCTAAAGAGTATTCTTGGTTCCGAGACAAGAGTCCTAATCATGGTCTGCGAAGTTCTCAACTCATTGCAAAACGCATTGCCGATCTTGAATCTATGGTTCAACGCCTACAAAAGCAGATGGCTATCAATGATGATTCTATGTATACAAAGACCTTCATGGAAGGTGAAGGTGATGAAAGTTTGACGAGGGAACTGTATGCCTAGCCAAGTTCTAAGATTACTTCGAGGCTTAAGAAGCCTAAAGACAAGCATTCAAGAGAATATGATTAGCGGAGGTAGGTATGAGATCGACATCGCGATGATGATTACTTATGAGAAACGACAATGATGAAAGTTCCGCATTCAATCCAAAGTTTGATATTCCTAATTTGAAGGAAGAATGCAGTCGATGACTTCTTGATCGCTTAATACCGTCGAATTAATATTATGATCCCGAGAAGCAAAAGGTGAAGTTGGTGGCTATCAAGATGCGCAAGAATGCTTCTTTTTGGTGGGAAAATTTAAAGAGTAATACAGAGAGATGACAAGAAGAAGATTGAAACTTGGGAAAAGATGAAGAAAGAACTAAAAAGGAAGTATCTTCCCTTCCACTATCGCCAAGATATCTTCCTCAAAATTCAGAATTTGAAGCAGCAGAATCTGACTGTGGAGGAGTATTCAGCTGAGTTTGAAAATTTGATGATCAAAGGAGACTTGCAAGAGGCTGAGGAGCAGTCCATAGCCCGCTACCTTTGTCAGGTTTGAGGTCTCTAAATTTCTAAAACCTGTTCAATTGCGTACCATATAATACTCTTCAAGATGTGATAGCTTGCCTTAAAAGTCGAGGCTCTAAACAAGTATGGGGGTTTTACTACAAATCTGATAAGAAAGGATTTATCAAGAATTCGACTTCAAGGGGTCCTAGTAGTGCGGAACCACCCTTAAACCTCAAGTAAAGGTGAAGTGCACAAGCCAGCACAAAGAAGAGTCTACCTCTAAGTCAAGGCAAGGCTTTAAATGCCACTGATTGGGGCATATAGCTTCTCAACGTCCTAACCGACGAAAGTGGTCGCCGAATCTGAAGAATATGAAGCCGAGGAAGAAGATGTCAAGAGGCAATTGAATCAATTCATGAAGATAAGGATGAACTTTACTATGCCCGACCATGGACTTCGCTTGTTCAAAGGAGTCTTAAGATAGGGCAAATTACAAAATAGGAGAATCGTCATGGCCCAATGTCTTTCACAAAGTGCACATCTAAGCAATGTGGTTTGTTCGTTATTATTGATATGGGAGCTTAGAATTGTGTTTCATTTATGATGGTGCAAAGCTTGATTTGAAGATGGATCCACATCCGAAACCCTATAAACTTAGTCGGTTTCAAGAGGGTAAATATATCAAGGGTAAGCATAAAGCCTTTGTCTCTTTATAATTGGAAAAGCACTACTGTGACGAGGTATGGTGTTATGTTGTTCCAATGGATGTTTGTCACTTGCTTCTTGGGAGGCCATGGCAATATGATAGGAAGGTCATTTATGATGGCTCTAAGAACACTTACACATTCCGCAAGGACGGGCCACAAATCGCCTTGAAGACCGTTTGAAACCCGGCAATTGTTCAATTTCTCCAAACCACAGAGCAAAATTCTTTATTGTCAAAACTGAAGTTGAGAAAGAAATCGAGTCGGTTCGTATGTGATGGCCTTGGTTGCTATTGAAGAAACCTAAAGTGAGAAGGAGATCCCAAAAGAAGTAGAGCCAATTCTGGCAGAATTTGTTGATGTAGTACCTGAGGAGATTCCACATGGGTTACCCCCTATGAGAGATATTCAACATCAAATAGACCTCGTACCAAAGTTCCCGTTTTTGCCCAATAAACCTACTTCTATAGATGAGTCCTAAAGAAATATGAAGAGCTTACAAGACAAGTTGATGAGTTGCTCAACAAAGGGCTTATTCGAGAGAGTAAGAGCCCTCAGGCGGCTCTCGCCCCCCGCTAGGGGTACCAAAGAAGGATGGATCTGAGGATGTGTGCGTTGATAGTAAGACAAATAATAAGATTACTATTGAATATCAATTTCCCATTCCAAGACTGGATGATTTATTGGATCAACTCTATGGTGCTTCCATCTTTTCGAAGATTGATTTGAGGAGTGGATACCATCAAATTAGTATGAGGGAAGGAGATGAATGGAAGACGGCCTTTAAAACTCGAGATGGACTCTATGAGTGGATGGTGATGCCATTTGGACTATCCAATGCCCCTAGCACTTTTATGAGGTTTATGAATCATATCCTTAAGCCATACATTGGAAATTTTGTGGTGGTATACTTTGATGATATTTTGATCTATAGCAAAAATTCGATGGAGCACTCTGGACATTTGAGGCAATTGTTCTCTATCTCGAGGGAGCAACGATTATTGTCAACTTGAAGAAGTGTGACTTTATGCCATGTAATCATATTTCTTGGTTATGTGGTTACTAAAGATGGAATTGAGATGGACCGGGCAAAGACAGAGGCGATACGAATTACGACTCTACTCGATCCATGATGTGAGAAGTTTCATATTAGTCTCTTTTATAGGAGATTTATTCGTGGATTTAGCTCTATAATGGCTCCTGTAACTGAATGCTTAAAGGGAGACAAATTCAAGTGGACTAGTGTTGCCGAAGAAAGCTTCGAGTTGATTAAGAAGAAAGTAACTGAAGCTAATGACTAGCGAGGGAAGGCATGAGCTGGTGGTGGGCTGGAGCGATCGGAGCTGGTAAGTCAACGCATTGAAGATGGTCACCTTGGTGGTGGGGTCTGGTGTTGGTGGAGGGGGATCCACGCATATTCGGCCTCCCCAAAGTGGGATTTCGCCTCTGGGCTCCCAAAAAGGAAATCCACCGAACCGCACGACCATGGCATGTTCTCCCAAACCGGTTACCGCTGGTGTGGTCGCAATCGCGCGCCTCTGAGGGGGTCTCCTGCGGATGCAGGAGCATCTATAAACACACCAAACATCGGGAATTCAAATTCCACTATTGAAGAATTGATCGGGAGGTCAAGACGCATTGAATACATGTGAAAACTCCTTTTGACCTCATTTGGGCCTTGAAGGCAAAAACGTGGTCGACTTGACAAACCCCCGATGTGGAGTCGCTATATTAATTTTAGAAAGTTTGCTTTATTTATTTTAGGAAGATTCGCTTTATTTATTTTAGAAAGTTTGTTTTATTTTATTTTAGAAGATTTGGTTTATTTATTTTAGAAAGTTTTGCTTTATTTATTTTAGAAAGTTTTCTTGAGGAGTTGCTTTTTGTAATTTAGAAAGTTTCTTTCCTAGTTAAAGTAGAAGTTGTTCTTGTAATTTAGAAAGTTTCTTTTCCTAGTTAAAGTGTGGTTGCTTTTTTCGATTTAGGAAAGTATGGGGCTATATATACCCCTAATGTGTCTTTGACACCGCCAAGTTTAATAATATTTTCGTATTTCTTTTAAGAGTTCTCTGTTTTATCTCGTGGATTCCCCTCGGGACGAGTTCGTGGCTTCTCATACCTCGTGGATTCCTCAGCGGCGGTCTTGTCGCCTTATCAATCAACCCATCCATAGCTGATTGTGGCGCCTTCACTCCATCATCTCATTAACTTAAGTAACCACTAGGTAAACTTACTATCTCACCATCTCATCTTTTCTCTAAACTTTCCATTACCACCCAACCTCAACTCCAAAAACTTTCCAAATCTTGTTCCATATCACTAAACCTTCCTAAATACCTTTTTTCTCCTTATATACCGTAAATACACCGGCCCCTAACTTAGAAAATCTCCAAAATTCGGCCCATAACCTATTTTGGCCTTAGAAAACTACCCAAAACCCATATTTTGACTTACCTAAACTTCTTGATCATCCATCACGGTCCCAACCTTGCATCATCCGGCGACTCCATTATAGCAGATCAAGGTACCTCAAGAGCTGTTGAAGCCATCATCGGAGCGAAATGGCAAAAGGCGTGACTCAAATGCAGGCGAGTCTACTCCGAGAACACTACCACCGACGACCCCAACGGCGCGATAGATCCCGCCCGGCTTTGACACCGCGCATCCATTTTTCTGGCCCGGCTTGCCGACCTGAGGTACATCTTCGATCTGGTCGGTTTTACTCTCCCGAACTCAAACCCAGGTCAATCCGCTTCTCGGGCTCAACCGGGTTACCGCTATTGGTCATGGAGGGTCGCCAAGATCTCTCCAGCTGAAGTACAATGAAGGGAGAGTTTCATCATCGTGGGATGGGTTCGGCTAGACATGGGTATGAGAAGGGATTCTTTGGTTGTGCTGAGGCTCGCTATGGACAACTGGTGACTGGTAATACCGAGGTAGTGTCGGATCTCGGTGGCCGGAATGTGGTCGAGCGAACGCCAGCCCACTGGTCCCGGAAGCAAAGCTTCTGGCTCATCGACGAGCTCACCAATGGCTCGCCTCGATGAGCTCAATTCCAAACGATTGAGCTCACCCGGAGTCTTTCCTCGGTCTTCGCAAGCCTGCATCTTCTCCCTGCAGTTTGACGAGCATGCGAGGAAGGGCGACGCATGTGGGTCGTGCATAGCTTAAATCGTATCACCGTAACTCCGCATTTTCCGGCCACCATTAATCCGAGATGGCTAATGATCCTCCAAGAAATCTCGAAAGCTTGTCTCTATGCCCGTGAAAACAGTGGTCCGTCATATCGATATGCCGCATTATACTGATTGTAAGCCATACAGTCCTCCCAAGTGGAGGCTGCGGAATGAGGGCATCGATAATGCAGCGGATGTTCGTAGGACAATTTCGACAAGCCGCCTCCCCGCCTCCCGCGCGGGTGCGCCCTCCGCCACCAGACTCCGGGCAAGAGGAGATGCCCTCGAATATCTGGCTAACCGAGAATGGTTTATTCTTCTTTAGATTCAGGGACCCGGAGGCACAGGACTGGGTTATGGATGCTGGACCATGGCACTTAGCAGGGAGACCGTTCATATTACGTGCATGGAAGCCTGGAATGGACATGCTCAACATTCAGTTATCATCTATCCCAATCTGGTCAGGTTCTATAACATTCCTGAATAATCGGGATACACGTTGTTCGGGGCAATACGTGCTAATTATCGAATCCCGGGCCAAGACTCGATCTTACTCAATCGGTGGAACCAAACAAAATTATCCTTGCTAGAATTTGTATAGAGGTTGGGGTTATCAGAATCCCTAAATCCGTGCTCCCGACGTGGGTAATGGCGCTATTCTACAATAAGGATCGAATATCCTCGGGCCCTCAATGCCGCTCGTAATGCAAGCTATTCGCCATAACCTCGTAAATCGTCAAGCTAAGAAGAGACCAACGCGTAGCACCTACAATTCCCGAACGAAGCACGGTGCGCTTATCGGGAAGAAAGTTGATGAAGTCGCGGAAGGGTTGAAGATCGGCAATCGAGACTCCATTGCGCGTGGTTCATTCCTACCGTAGCCGCATGCAAAGAAATTCCGAAAATTCCACTGTCTCGTAATCCAATCCTCCCGTAACGCATGCCGGAATTGTGCTGGACGTAGAGGACATTAGTGTGGCTATCGAGGGTGACGTCCCACTAAGTTGCATGGTAACACCTCAGATGTCTACGCAGTTGTGAAGAGGGTCCTAACGTGGAAGTAGTCCGCTGTCCATCCTTACCGGCTAACACCGATTTTCTGACACTCCCCCATTATTGACACCCTCAGCACATAAAAAGGGCCGATGAGCCGGACTTCACGCCGTGCCTCTTTCCGTGAAGGCAGTTTAAGAATCAAGAAACGGAGTCCTACTTATGTCGCAGATCCAACGATAGTGGGACTCCACATCTTCCCAATGGTTGTCTCGCCTTGAACATAAGTTCGCCGGGCGCCATCTCTTACGGTGTGAGCCCTTGGCAGCCAAAACCCTTGGATGATTACGGGCGACTTCAATACCACCAGTTTAGCAGCTGAAAGGTCCCGGGGCAACATGTCAATGACACCTACCATGAATGACTTCCACGAAAGTGCCTGCTTTCCTTGAGCTTATGGATGTTCCTTCGGGGCCTTATTCACTTGGATGAACCGCCATGGGTGTTTCATAATTAGGAAGCTGCATGTATGCCTTCAAAATGAATGCACTGATATGTTCCCCAACGTGTCACTAAGTTCTCCCCGGGTTATCTGATCATTGCCCTCCGGTTACTACCTTAAGGTAATCCTGGCTCCGGCCCGTAAAGCTTATCCCATTCAAATTTTAAATTTATGGGCTGATCATCCAGATTTATCAATATTTGTAAAGGAAGCGTGGAGTAATGAAGTTTTCTGTGACTTCGCATGTTCGGGACCGACCCGCAAGCTGAAAAGTGAAGGTCATCCTTAAAGCCTTCTTCACCTCGACATCCTTTGGTAGGTTGCATGAGCGCGCCAGGGCGGCCGTGAGAGGCCTTGCCAGCCCAATCAAGCCAGGCTTAACAAATTCCTCTAGTCCCATGCTGTGGGAAAATGAGAAGAGTTGCTTAAAGAATTACTGACTTGTCACGCTGAGGAGAGCTCAAGCAAAAATCTAGGGAGTTCAGTTGGCTTAAACTTTGGGACCGTAACACTAGCTTCTTCCACAAAGCCAAGCCAAAAGCTCGTGAATGCTCTGAAAGTGCTTTAAAGGTTATTACTATGGCAAATGGTCGCAGAATCAAGACCCTAAGCATGCCATCAAGGTGAAGTCAGAAGGCACTTCCAAGGTATTTTATGTTCTGATGAACCCACAGCTAGCCGTTCCGAGTATTTAGATAGATTGGATGGCTTCAGGTGGACCCCACATCATATGGATACGCTGAATAAAGCAATTTCCCATGAGGAGATCAAGGAAGCCATTTTTTTCCATCGATGACCTAAAGCCCCGCCCCATGGGTTTTCTCGCTTCTGGGCTACATTGGGGTATTATCGAGTGACGCTAGCAAACAGAGGTTCCCTTTACTTTGAATCGAAGTATGTCACGAGATTAATCAGACAATTATAAATTTTGGTGCCTAAGGTTCCTTAATCCCGGTTCCACGTGATCGATTATAGCCTATTTCACAGAACACCATCTATAAGTGCATCCTCGAAGATCATTGTCGAGAATTAAACAGTTATCTCCGCATCATCGTACCCCATCACAATACCAGGTAAGGCTCCAGCATCATTACAATGTCCTTATCACCCAAGACCTTATGTTAAACCACCATCGTGGGTATTTCCATTCTCCTGTGTGTGCGCTAAAGGTCAGACATCATGAAGGCATAATGGCTACGCTTAGTCGGGGTTGTATCTGAGTATCCTCTCCTTCAGATGAACCCCTACTCACCCATTGAAATGTATTATGGCTTGTATCACTACCCCATCCTTCTCTATCTCGATAAATGGTGAGCTTGCGGGGTTTTTTGCTAGCAAGCGCGGGTTAAGGCAAGGGGACCCATTATCATCTTTTTTATTCATCCTCGCAATGGAGGCCTTTTCCAGATCCTTAGCTGTGGCCGCCAATAGACAAGGGTTTCAGTTTCACCCCAGATGCAAGGAAATCAACCTAACTCACTTATGCTTTGCGATGATATGTTTTATTTTCCGTGGGACGATTCCAAAGAGTTCGTGCTCCTAATATGAATTGCTGTGTTTATGGTTTCTGTGGCTTCAAGTGAACAAGGTAGCGCCATTTTCCTCACGGAGTTTCCTCGATGAAGCTGGGGTGAATGACTTGTTGAACGCCTGTCTCACCGCGTGTTTCCTATGAGATACTGGGAGTCCTCCGATTTACAAGGCTCACTCACTATGATCGTATGCCCTTATTCAAAGAATTACGCTGTAATTCGGGCCTTGACAAGCAAATCTTTATCTTATGCCTTGGTGACATACCGGACATTTGGCCTTATACAAGATACAATTAAAATCGTGCACTGCTTATTATCCCTAAGTATACTATATCTAAGATCGAAAGGGCCATTCGCAGCTTCTAGGTCTGAAATTCGAGCGCCGTCAGGCTAAGATCAAATAACCGCAGGTGTCTTCCAAAGGAGGAGGGCGGCTTAGCTCGGGACGTGTTAAAGACCCGACCGTGATTCAAATGTTATGAAGCATGTCCGGAATCTGTTCTGCCAAGAAGGATCCCAGGGGGCGGCGTGGGTGCTGAGGTTTTATCTCGCGTGTGGAGCCTCCGGAATGCAAAGGTCCCTACGAAGTTGTTCCCGGAGTCATGAAAATCCTTCAACTTAGAGAGGATCGACCCTCATAAAGCACAAGGTGGGTGACGGTGAGGCGACCTTTTTATGGCATGATTTCTGGAACCCGGTTGGTCCTCTCCTTCCCTATTATGGCAGGAGCGGATCTCAGATGACTCGCAATTCATCAGAACGCCGAAAGTAGCCGTAGTTAATACGGCTAGTGGAATCGGGCCTATCGCTAATCCGTGGACCTTATTGCTATCAAGAACAATTGTTAATTACTATATTGATGCCTCCAGGAGGATATTATCTCTCGACTCTGTGATCCTTCAATTTCACCGTAAGTTCCGCCCTCGAACCACTTTAGACCAAAGATGCCATTGTTAATCGCACTATTCGATTGGTTTCCCAAGCCATCAGAGGCATGCTTTCATTGTCCGGCTGACCATGCATTAGATTGGTTACCTGTGATAAGCTTCAAGTGCGGGGGTCTCACCAGCTCTATATCTTGTGTATTTTGTCGCATAATGTCAAGACAGAACCACTTATTCTTCTGGCTACATTTCTACAAACTGCATTCGCGCAGGATTCTATGGTTGTGTGGGGTCCTAGAACTCCGAGAGGAATTGGGAGAACGAACTCTTGTGGGTAATTGCCAACAAGGGAAAGTCCTTCACTCTATTACAAGGAAGATTAAGTGCGGGGTGCTACTTATCTACCATTTATAAATATCTAATAGTAGAATTCATGAGAACAACTATGTTCCACTGATACTATTTTTCACCTCATTTGTGATGATGTTAGACTTCAGATTGCCCCGTAAGGTTGTTGATAGTCCCGCAACGTATCAATGTGAGAGATGGTCCTTCCTCATTAGTATTTTATCTCCCGGTAGGTCGATGCCTGGATTCAGGATCGGGCTGGGGCCCGGTTACCTTGCCTCGGTTGTGGGCGGGTTCTGTGGTTGCTTCTTTTTTGCCCGATTGTGGGCTTGTGTCTTTGTTGGTGTTTTGTGTTGTTCGGGCTGTTGCCCGCTCCTATATTTATAGGGGAGGTGTTGTCCGTTTTTTCTTTCGTCTCGGTCAGCCTCTGCCTCCGTTCTTGTATTTTGTCAGGCGTTGGCCCTTTAGTAATAAATTCTAATTATCCAAAAAAAAAAAAGAAAGTAACTCGAAGCCCCATGTTTGAGTTTTACCGATTTCAACAAAGTCTTCGGGCAGAGTGTGATGTATCTCAAGTCGATTGGTGGATGCCCTTAGTCAAGAAGGAAGCACGACGCTTTTGTGGGGCAGTGAGAAGTTAAATGAAGTAAAAAGGAAGTACTCCACCTAAGACAAGGAGTTTTATGCTATCTATAGAGCTTTATTTCATTGGAGTCAATACTTGCTTTACAAGCCATTTGTGCTTTTCTCAGATCATGAAGCACTAAAATTCATCAACCACCAATCAAGCATAAAGCGGGTGTTCATAACGTTGTTGCGGATGCCTTGAGTAGGAGACATGCCTTAGTGACTTCCATGCAAGTCCAAGTAGTTGGATTCGATGTGTTGAAAGAACTATACGAGGAGGATGCCGACATTGGTGAAACTGAAGGTATGCGCCAACAAGCCTTTCAAGGGTTTTGTAAGGATGGACGGTTTTCTCTTTAAAGGAAACACTCTATGCATCCCATCTTGTTCCTTGAGATTGAGTATTCTGGATGAGTTGCATGGTGGAACATTAAGAGGACACTTTGGTGAAGCAAAAACCTTAGCTCTAGTGAAGGGGCAAACTTCTTCGCCTAAGCTGTAGAAAGACATCAAGTAGATTTGTCAAGTGTGGTTGTGTGCATGATGGCTAAAACTCATGGAACAATGTGCGGACTATATACACCATTGCCAATTCCAATATGCCATGGGACTCTAAGCTTGATTTTGTTTCGATTAATGAACACAAAGAAACAAAGATTCGATTCTCGTGGTCAGCGGATGTGCGTTTTCAAAGATGCCACACTTGTACCATGCAACAAGTCTAATGATGCTTCGCATGTTGCCGATTTCAGATTTAAAGAGATTGTGCGTCTACATGGTATCTTCAAGACTATGGTTTCAGGATCGAGACTCTAAGTTTCTTAGTCACTTTCGAGAACTCTACGGAGGAAACTCGGGACTTCTTGATCGTTTCAAGATGCCTCTATCACCCTAAACCGATGGTCAAACCGGGTTACTAATAGAAGCTTGGGAAATTTGCTAAGGAGCCGTGGTGGGAAAGAACGTGAAACAATGGGATTTGATTCTACCTCAAATTGAGTTTGCTTCACAGGCCGCCCACATGGATAGGAACTGCTTGAAAGCCCATTTGAGGTAGCTCATGACTACAACCGATTGGACCCATGGAATTAAAGACTCCCATCCGACTATTATTCAACAATTAGTGAGATCAAGAGCCAAAGAGATCAAGAAGTTTTGGCGAAGAAGTTCGCTTAAAGATTGAAGAAGAATGCCAAATATGTGGAACAAGCAATAGATCGTCGCAAGTATGTCGAGTTCCGAGGTCATGAATCGGCTCAGTACACCTTCGCAAGGATAGGTTTCAACGAAAGTTTAAAAGCTCGCCAAGGGTAGATGGCCCTTCAAGATTATAGAGAAAATTGGATTCGCCATGTTGTAGCTGCTTTGACGAATATGAAATTTCTCCAATGTTTAATGTTAAGGACTCGAGGGTTTATCACTTGAAGACTTGAGGGCAAGTCTTTTTTCCCATCTATGGGGGATTGATGCAGGAGCTTCTATAAACACACCGAACATTGGGAATTCAGCCCTAATTATTGAAGAATTGGATTGGGGAGGTCAAGACGCATTGAATACATGTGAAAACCTTTTTCGGACTCAGCAAAAACGTGGTTAGACTTGAACAAACCCCCCGACGTGGAGCCAATTATAGTTGATTTTAGAAAGATTTGCCACAGATCTTCGAGGATTTGTTTTATGATTCTGTATTTCTTTAGAAATATTTGCTCCAATATTTTATTCTATCCCTTTAGGAAGATTTGCTTTATTTATTTTAGAAAGCTTTAGAGTCGTTGTAATTTAGAAAGTTTTTCTAGTTAAAGTGTATGTTTTTTTTTTTTTTTTTTTTTTGGATAATTAAGCCGCTATTTCCAAAAGCAAACCCCACAACCAAAGAATACACGGTCTCAAGGTCCAAAATGAAAAACTGATTTAACCTCCCTAAAACTAAGGAGAAGGCCATCCCGAAACAACCAATAACAACCAAGGACAACAAACCAAAACTAAACTCACTTCCACAAAATCCTAAGGAGACACACACCCAAAGCCAATGACGTACCGCAAAGGCAACCAAGGCCCAAAAGAGACCAGGCAACAAACCCATCAATCATCCAAGAGAACCATCAAGACCAAAGATATTGCTTTAGTATGACCATCTCTCACATAGCCTGCTCACCTGGATTGTTCACCACCTTCCGGAAAACCTGAGATTCTCAACCTAACATCATTACGTACGAGATGAAAATAGCACTGGAGAACAGGATGTTCTCAGAGATTCTATCATTCCGTTGCCTCCATAAATGATAAATGGTAGCACCCCACGCAATCCTCTTGGTAATAGAACAAAATGATTTCCCTTTAGAAGCACAAACCCATAAGAATTCATTCTCCCAACTTCGCGGCATTCTGGAATTCCCACATAACCTTAACATTCTCAACCAAATACCAACAATGAAATGGCAACCAAAAAACAAGTGATTCCTGTCTTCACCATTTGCCCGGCAAAAAACACATGAATTGGGTTGTTAATAGACCTGATTCGAGAAGTTTCTTCACAGAATCTAATTCACCTCGAATGGTCAACCAAACTATAAAGCATATCTCCCGATAGCTGGGAAACTATATCGTAATGCCGGGCAGATTCAATCGCATTTTCGATCTAAATTGGTTCCAGGCAGAATAAACCGTGAAGACCCCAGATGGAGCAAGTGTCCATGTAACAATATCCTCTCTAGAGACATCTATATGATAATTGACACAACTGCTCTTGATTTCAATAAGGTCAGCAGAATTCGCAATAGGCCAATTCCACCAACCATCCCCAATAACTTCAGCTACAAGAGCGTTATTCTCAATAGTAGAATCATATACAATTGCTCTCCATAGCGAGGAGGAGGACCAACTCTGACTTAGGAATCATGCCAAAAGGAATGTCCCTTTACCGTTATAAACCCTATGATTGATGGGTCTCATCTTATCTTTCAAACGCACTTTCCGCCGCCTCCATGAACAAATCGAAGGAGTTTCGGCACACCAAAGGCTCCCGTGTCTCAAATACAACCTCTGCACCCACGCCACCCATAAGGAGTCCTTCCTAAAAAACAGATTCCAAATGTGCTTCATAACATTCGTATCATTCGAGTCTTTGATCCGACGCAGACCCAAACCACCCTCCTCCTTCGGAAGACACACAGAATCCCATCTGACCTTAGCTCGACGAGAATTTCCAAGGTTTCCTACTACGTAACCACACAAGTCAGTTCAATTTTGGAAATTACGATTTAATAATGAACATATCGCACCAATACAACCGAATACTATGCAACACTCCAGCCAATAAGTCAGACCGCTTCGCATAAGATAACGCCCGCTTGTCCAAGACCGACTCGCCATTATTTTTCCGTATGGCCTAAAATCACGGTGACAATTCTTTGTCGAGATCAAAGGAACACCAAGATATTTCATAGGAAACCCCAACCGGAAGCCGTTGATGTTCGTGAGCAGATTGACTTCACCATTTACCCCAAGAACAAAATGGCTTTTAAATTGTTTAATTCGCATTCGAGCGTACCCTCAAATCAAGTAAACTCATCCAAAATAATCTGACAATTTGATATCGTCCCACTAGCAAAAAGAAATGTCATCCATGCA
Source organism: Tetrastigma voinierianum (assembly GCA_016808115.1). Taxonomy (NCBI): domain Eukaryota; kingdom Viridiplantae; phylum Streptophyta; class Magnoliopsida; order Vitales; family Vitaceae; genus Tetrastigma; species Tetrastigma voinierianum. The sequence continues at coordinate 54,595 of JAEQBH010000197.1, read as the reverse complement.
GCTATTGCTGGTTAAGTTGATATCCTTACAAAAGTAGAAGTTGTTCATTGTAATTTAAAAAGTTTCTTTTCCTAGTTAAAGTAGAAGTTGCTTTTTTGATTTAGAAAGTATGGGGCTATATATACCCCCCTAATGTAGTCTTTTGAGAATCAACAAGTTTAATAATATTTTCGCATTTCTTTTGGCAGCTCCTCTTGTTCTTATTTCTGTACTTGGGATCGTAGTTCGTGGCTTCTCATACCTGTGTGGATTCCTTGGTATGGTCTTTTGTCCTACTTATCAATCAACTCGTCCATAGTTGATCAGGGCGCCTTCACTCCATCATCGATCTCAGGTGGATCGCTTCATTAAACCTAGCAACCACGGTGCAAACTCTACTCTCCTCACCATCTCACATTTTCTTCTAAACTTCATAACTAAATTTCAACTCAACCCAAAACTTTCCAAATCTTGTTTCATACTACTAAAACCTTCCTAAATACCCCTTTCCCCTTATATACCAAAAATTCACCTTTCTTAACTTAGAAAATCTCCAAAATTTGTCCATAACATATTTTGACCCCAGAAAACTACCCCAAACCCATATTTTGACTTACCTAAACTTTTGGATCATCCATCACTGGCCCCAACCTCAGACACCGAGAGTGGCAAACCCAGCCTATTTGTTTGTTCCTGTGGCGCACCCTATGTGTTAGTGCTTGGGTTGCTTCAGCTCCTGCCGGGCTGTGGTTTCTCGGGTTGTTTCCTTGGATGGCTCGTTGCTCGTGCCCCTGCTCGGGGCTTGTCTCTTTGGGTATCCTGTCAGTCAGGCCTGAAAGCACAAGTGTGGTTCATGATTTGTCTCTCCTGTCCGGTGGGCTTGTTTTATTTGGTAGGTTTGAATTAAAATTCAGGACAGTGGGTCCGGCTCTGGTTTGTCTATCCTCTTCCCGGTGTGTGGGCTTGTTTAATTTGGTTGGTTTGCCTGTTGGCATGTGTTTGTTGTTGTATCGGGCTGATGCCCCTTTTCCTATGTTTATAGGGGAGGTGCAACCGTTTCTTCGCTTTATCCGGGGCCTCAGCTTCTGTATTCTTCTCGGGTTGCTCAGGCATCGCCTTTGGCAATAAATTCCACTATCCAAAAAAAAAAGAATTATGTTAATACATGCTTGAATGGTGTGTTGACATGAATGAACTAAATGCTAAAAAAAAAAATGTGTAGTGCATGCTTATGTGATGTATTGGTTTGAATGTGTGGAATATTAACATGACTATATGTATGTTGATGTTGAACTAAATATATGAAATGTTGTGTGCATTAGACATGAGGGATCTCATGAATAGCAATCCAATAACAAGCAAAATGTCAATGTGGAGGTCTTCATACTTTGGGTATGAGTTTGAGTGTAGTGGCACAATTGCATTGCATTGGTGTACGAAAAATCACCGCATCACATGGGTGTAAAAGTGTACACCGGTCGACTGGAACAAATAAGTAGGAGATAGTAATCATAGGTTGGCTCAAGAATGAGATGAAGTCCAATTGAGTCATACAGTGTTGAATGAAAATGGAAAACGAATAGTGTCGGGCGAGCGTGTGGGTGTGACACCCCCCCCTCGTGAAAAGCCCGAAAACCTCGGGTTAGGACAAATAGTGATTCATCGGAGAAAGCCCAAAACATCGAGGGGTAAGAGACCCACTGGTGAGACCTCGAAAAGTTCCTTCATGGCCCAAAAAGACACAAAACAATTAAATAAATATCACATAGACTACTTAGTTGTGTGATGGGAGCTCTGGACTGACTTTATTGATTTCCATCAAATTTACTGCGGTAGGTCAGGTCACTGGTACATGGGACAAGTAGAGTGTCGTCTCATACATGCATATAGTTTTTTTTTTCCATGATAGGACAACATGTTTGCATGGATTGTGTTGTTTGTGTGGCTGTGAAATGATCATTTGCTTGTGCACCTAGGTATGGAGTAGCCCCGTGTGTTTTGTTTTCTATTAAGCGTAAATTTCTCACTGGTCGTGGGACCCCTTTCGTGTAGTATAGGTCACGTGGCCAAGTGCATGGTGCTCCTGGTTATCGAGCATTTGAGAAGAGGGCCTAAGCCAGGGCCTTGATGTAATTTTGTATATGTATGAGAACTATTTCTTGTAATACATACCCCGATTTGTATATTGGAACAACATTTGGTTCTAATGCACGTATGTGTACCATATGTGTGAGTGAGGTGCTATAACTCTCACATTTTGTATATGGATTGTATGATGTTATTTTGTGTATTTATGAATTAAATATACAAGGATGAGTCTCAATATGCGAGACATGTGAGTGTGGTATTGGGATACCCGATTTCCATAGACTTCCGTAAGTTGACAGGTTGTCAACGAGACCCTCGGGTTTTGGGGCATCACAGTTTATGCTTTGGGGGTTTGGGATTTAGGGTTTCTAGAATTTTGATTTTAGGGTAGGGGGATTAGGGTTTGGGGTTTAGGTTTTCTAGTTTTAGGCTTTATGGTTTTAGTGGTTATGTGGTTTAGTGCTCGAGTTTACTAAGAGAGTTTTTTTTTTTTGGATAATTAAGAATTTATTTCCAAAAGGGCAACGCCGTAAAAACAACCAAAAGAATACAAGAAACCAAGGCCCACAAGGCAAAGGAAAAACGGACAGCACCTCCCTAATAAATATAGGAAAAGGGGCATCAGCCTGCAACAAACCAACAACCACCAAAAGTCATACCAACCAAAACACAAGCCCACAACCCGGGCAGAGAAGAAACAACCCAAAACCCCGCCCACAGCCCGGGCAAAGGCAACCAAGGACCCAACAGAGTCAAGCCCCCAACCAGGGTCAAGGATATTAAGAGGGAAGGACCATCTCTCACACATTGATCTGTTTACAGGATTATCAACAACCTTTGAAGACCAGATATACTTAGTCTAACATCATTACATACAAGGTGAAAAATAGCATCAGCAGGAGAAAAGGTTATATAGGTTTTAGGGTTTAGGGTTTAGGGTTTTTTTTTTTTTTTTTTGGATAATTAAGAATTTATTACCAAAAGGCCGAAACCCAACAAACAACAACCTAGTTTATGGTTTAGGGTTTAGGGTTTATGGTTTTAGAATTTATGGTTTTTTTTGATAATTAAGAATTTATTTCCAAAAGGGCGAAGCCCCACAAACCAAAAGAATACACGAGCCCAAGGCCCAATAGGAAAAAGAAAATCGGACAGCACCTCCCCTAAAATTATAGGAAAAGGGCATCAGCCCGAAACAACTAACAACAACCAAGGACAGATCAACCAAAACTCACACCCACAACCCGGGCAGAGAAAACACACCCCAATACTCCAAATTCCACACTCGGTGTAAGGTAACCACTACCAACAGAGACCAGCCCCAACCAACTATAAGTACCATCAATCACCCAGACGATCCACCAGGGCCAAGAATATTAAGGGGGAAGGACCATCTCTCACACATTGATCTGTTCACTAGATTATCCACAACCTTCTGAAAACTAGATATTCTTAGTCTAACATCATTACATATGAGATGAAAAATAGCATCAGCGGGATAAAAGATGTTCTCATGAACTCTACATATTAGAATTTTTTTTTTTTTGGATAATTAAGAATTTATTACCAAAAGGGTACAGCCCCACAACCAACCAAGAAATTACAAGGAACAAGGCCCACAAGCCAAAAGAAAAAAAATGGACACCTCCCCTAAAATTAGAGGAAAGGGCATCAGCCCGAACAACCCCTCAAACACGAAAAGGCATACCAACCAAAACATAAGCCCACAAACCGGGCAAAAAACGAGAAAATAAGACCCATAACCCCGCCTACGTACCGCAAAGGCAACTAAGGACTAATAAGAGACAAGTCCCCAAGAAACAAGAGGACTACCATCACAGTCGCAGACGAACCACAATTGCCAAGGAGATTGCCGGGAAGGCACACCTCTCGCCACAACGCTCTCGTTAGCAGGATTGCCACCAACCTTCTCGAATACCAGAAATTCTAAGTCTAACATCAATACAAATGAGGTGGAAAATAGCATCAGTGGGAACAAAAATGTTCTCATGTATTCTACTATTCCGTTGTCTCCATAAGTGGTAGATAGTAGCACCCCAAGCAATCCTCTTAGTAATAGAGGTGATTTACCTCGAAGCAAGCATCTACAAAAATTCATTCTCCCAATTCCCAAGATTCTAGAATTCCCACACAACCTTAAAATCCTCATCCATATACCAGCAGTGAAATGGCAACCAAAGAACAAGTGGTCCCTATCTTCAACGCTAACAAGGCAAAAAACACAGGACCTAGAGTTGGTAAGGCCCCACTTGAGAAGCTTATCTAGAGTAACCAATCCGCCCCGGATGGCCATCCACACAATAAAAGCATGTCTCCTAATAGCTCGGGGGAACCATATCAGAGCGCTAGTTTACAACCTGATTTCTGGCCTAATATGGTACGTCGAAGCAACAGAGAAAACCCTGCATGAGCAAGCGTCCAAGAGACAATATCCTCACTAGAGACATCAACGATAATCAACACACAACTATCCTTTGATAGCAATAAGGTCCGCCGAGTTAGCGATAGCCAGCCCCACCCTTACCATCACCACAACTCCGCCACATGAGCGCGCATTATGAATAGCGTAATCATATATGGTCCTTTCACCATAACAAGGAAGGAGGACCAACCTGATTCCAAAGAATCATGCCATGTAAGGTCCCAAGACCATTGCACACCTTGTGTTTTGTTAGGAGAGGTCCGATCCTATCCCTTAACCGGGCGGTTTACGCTAACTCCAAGAGAGCAAATTGTCGACTTTGCACACCAGAAACTCCCTTGTCTTAAGTACCATCTCCGAACTCCAAAGCCACCCACAATGAGTCCTTTCTATAAAAAACAACAAATTCCAAATGTGTTTGCCGTCATAATATTTGCATCGCTCGAATCTTTTAACACAGACCCAAACCACCTCCTTTGGGAGAGATGATAAACTGACAATCTAACTCGACCTTGCACGCCGGGCATTTCCTATTTTCCGCACTACGTAAAACTGATGAATAATTACTCAATCTTAGCGATAGTTAACTTAGGAATAATGAAATTATCGCACTAAAGACACTCGATTACTATGCGTGAATCGATGTACCACCGCAGAATCTCCCCGCATAAGATAATGATCTGTTGGTTCAAGTCTGGATTCTGGCCATAATTTTATCAAGGAGCGGGCCGCGCCACAATGGGAAAGTCTAGTAGAAATCAATGGGACTCCAAGATATTTCATAGGAAACCTCCCCAAACTGAAGCCCGTAATGTTCAGTAAATCATTCTTAACATCATCATTAACCCCAGCAAGGAACATGGCGCTCTTCTGAACGTTCACTTGAAGCCCAGAAAAATTTTCAAAATCGGCTAAGCCTGGCCCATTGTAATTTGATACCGGACTGCGGTCCCACCAAAGAAATACAAAATATCATCTGCAAAGCAAAGTGAGTTAGGTTAATTTCCTTACATTTTGGATGAAACTGAAAGCCTTGCCTATGGGCTGCCAGTGATAAGGATCTAGAGAAAGCTTCCATAATGAGGATGAACTAAGGGGATAAGGGGTCCCCTTGCCGTAGCCCCCTCTTGCTAACAAAGAACCCCGCCAGCTCACCATTCACGGCCATAGAGAAGGATGGGGAGGTGATGCATGCCCTAATACATCTCATAAGGTAAGCTGGAGTACCTATTCTTGGATGTGACTTCAAAGATGCAGCTCCAACTAATTGTGTCATAGCCTTCTTGACGCCAACTTGGAAAGTGCACACCTGGGAGGACCATTGTCTCGATGGTAATTGATCATAATCTCTTGGGTGATAAGGATATTGTCCGCAATGCTCCGGCCTCGTGATGGGAGAAGGGGTCTCCCCGTCTCTCTCCCGAGATGGGTTTTCTGTCGCTAACCATCTTGTGGTTTCCGATTCGTGATTTAGAACATGCGTGATTTCGAGGTCGAATGTGGGCGGGTGGGGAGGGTAAGACCTCGCTTCTTCAAACGGGTTTCCTTCCCCTCGGGCAAGAAAAGGGTGTGACGAAAATGGGTCTCACCCATCTGGTTTTCGAAATGCGAGCAACGCAGTTATCGCTAGCAACGCTAATCCCGGCGACAGCTCCTCCATCTCGTAACACGCCCGCTTTAACCTAACCAATCAGATCCGAGAATGGCGAACGCCCGAGATCCGACCGGGTTCCCGTTTTGGTAAGCAGACGTTCACCCGATCCTTCCTTGCTTCCGTGGCCGCCAATGCAGCCAGGCCGCTCGTGACGCCAGGCGACTAACGCCGACGGCATCGTTGACGCCGATTATGCCGCCGCAGTAACGAGAAGTAACGCCACGCCAATATCGATGCCATATCCTCGTGTAGCGCCGCTTCCACTCAACCCGGGATTCAGACCGATCTGCGGATCGGCGAACGGCCCCGGAGATCCGACCGCCTCGCTATGAAGCTGCGTCCCTGTTCCAGGTAAATCGAAAAAGGGTGTACGAACGGAAAAGTTGATCCTTAGATCCGAGGGAGGACTTCCGTACCGATCCACTTACACGAGTCCGACAACTCCATCTGCAGATTATGGGGAAAGACATTCCGCTTCCTGGGTCTCCATGGGGTTCGACCTGATTCCGTGCACCCACCTGAGCTACCACAAAGTCACAGGCTTTGGGGAGTCCAAGGTTGATGAGGTTGCCGCCAAGAATGTCACTGGGCTTGCCTCGTCAAATTCAGTAACGCTTCGACGAGCTCGCGCCCGAACGAAACGGGAAAATGATCCCGGTTCCTTGATTCCCATTGATGAGATACACCCATTGTTTGGGTCTCTGCATGTTGGGGACTTTGGATAAGATGTTGAGATCGTATGTGTGGAGTGCACGTCAATGGGCGTATCCGTAGTGTTCTGGATCGCATGCATCGGATCGACCACTCGTCGAAGCTCGCCCAAACGAGGGGCAATCACAAAGAATGTTAGCTGGGACCGTGCATGTTGGTTTGTCGGGGGTGTTACGTCGTTAGGGCCGCAGGATTGGTCACTGGTTATCATATAGTTCCGGTCCGAGAGGCAACCAGCACTAGCTCTTTCGTGTGCCAAGGTCAGCTGATTATGTCCAAGTTGTGGGTTGTGTGGTTCCATTGGGATGGTTCCTTGGTTGATTTGTTGCTTGTGCCCTGGTAGTGGGTTTGTCTCTTGGGGTATCATTGGTTGCCTATGCCCAAGTTGTAAGGTGGTGTATGGTTTGTCTCTCCTTCGTCGGGGTGTGGGCTTGCATTTGGTTGGTGTGCATGTTAGCCCGTATGTGGTCCGGGGTTGTGGTTTGGTCTTGGTATGCCTTGTCCGTGGGCTTGGTTTATTTGGCCAAGGCCTGCTGCATATGTTGATTTTGTATCTGGGTCGATGCCCTTTTCCTAAGTGTTTAGGAGGTACATCCGTTTCGCTCCGAGCCTCACTTCTTGTATTCTTCTGTTGCTCAGGCATCATTTCGAAATAAATTCCCAATTATCCAAAAAAAAAAAAAAAAAGAATGGCTTATAATCAGTAATCTGCTTTTAACCTCAAGAACAATGATCTTCAGATGCACTTATAATTGTAAGGCAACAGTAGGGCCTATAATCGTGCATAGAACCAGTATTAGTGACCTTGAACCCAATGTACACTTGTGCAATTTTTATCTCTAAGCATTAAGCAACCAGAGTTTTCGGAAAAAGAAACTATACTACAAACATACCTCCCAATAATACTCCACGATGCCTTGAAGAATAGAGCAGAAAAATCATCGGGGCCCGGGGCTTTAGAATCAGCAATTGAGAACATGGACTTTATGGTTTAGCATTTATTGTTTTAGTGTTTTCGATTTTTGTTTTAGGGTTTAGGGTTTGGGATTTGGGTTTTAAGCTTTAGGGTTTAGGGTTTCTTGTTTTATGGTTTAGTGTTTGTGATTTTAAGGTGTAGGGCATAGTGTTTTTGGGTTTAGGGTTTGGGGTATTGAGGTTTAGGGTTCAGTCTTTGTGGTGTTAGATTTTTAGGATTGATGGTTTGGGGTTTTAGGTTTATGGTTTTAGGTTTTGGATTAATGTTTAGATTTTTGCATTAGGGTTAGGGTTAAGGCTATGGTTTTTGTTTATATTTTAAGGTTTGGAGTTTTAGTTATAGGCTATGGCTCCCTATTCCGTCTGTTATTCCACATTAGTTGGTCCCACCACACTATGACATTATCCGAGAACTCTATGACATCAAGTTTCACTTTCTTATTTTCGAAATAATTGTGACAATAAAAAACAAACTCTACCCTTACGACACTCAAGATATGCCTTGGTGATACGTAAACTCCGCGCCAACCTGCGGAGAGACCCGCGATCAATTAGTTCTGAAGAACCGCCTAAATGGGCACCGATGGATGACCTTGACCCGTTGCTTATATGGAAGCAAAAACCTTGGTATGTGAGGACACCACAATCGTTGATGGAGATCCGATTGATAAGTCTTGATGAACGCCACGGAATAATCGATAAGTTCAAGGAGTTCTTTAAAAAACCAAAGAGAAATTTAGACTCTCAATTTTATTAATGCTTAAAACTTGAAGAATATAGGGATAACAAGCCTTTAAATAGGCAAAAAATATGAAGAATAGAAACTAAATATTCGGCCACAAGGAAAGTAAATATTTGGCCAAAAACAAGAAAGGAAACTAATATACTTTTTCCTAAAGTAACACACTAAAAAAAGGAAACTAGATAATTATAGGATAAGGCTTGGGAATCAAATCAGCCGCAATCTAGAATAAATCAACAGCAAATCAGCACCAAATCAACAGCAAAATCAGGAACAAATAAGCTCCAAAATAGCAGCAAATCAGGAACAAATCAACACAAAATCTGCAGTAAATCAGCTCCAAAATAGCAGCAAATCAACAAGTCAAAAACTCCTTAGCTCTTGGTCCAAGTCCGGATTTAATTTGATGACATGGACCATCTTTGTTTCCTTTTTGGAGTTGAACACACAAGCTTCTTCCACGTGGGCATCTCGGATTAAAACATGAAGGGCTTCTTTGAATCTCTTAGCCCTGGCTTGTGCCATAGGACCAAGTGGGACTTCAAGCGGGTCCACACTCACTGGACAAATCTAGCTTGTATGCATTGTCATTGATGCGCTTGAGGACTTGAAAAGGACCATCGCCCCTAGGGAGAAACATGGATCGCCTTTGTGCTTTGAAGTATATGGAAATTATATACTTGTTATATATGTTGCATGGTGAATGGTATGAAGTACAACTAGGAGAATGATTCATGTAGTGTGCATCATACATGTAACATGAGAAATTGAAGTGACATTATCATTGCATGTGCACAGTAACATCACGTCTAGTCGGGTGTGGGTGCATAGAAATGGTTAATTCACCATTCTTGGTGAATGTGTGGGGAGCTCAAAACGGACAACATCCAATTGAGACTCACGGCGGTATAAAATGAAAATAAATATACGTGTGTTGGGCGTAGCAAGATGGGGTAGATCCCCCACCTAGGGTGAAAGACCAAAATTTATTGAGGTTAGACATGATCACCGGTGGTGAAAGCTCGTAAAAAATGTCAGAAAGGTGCGCGGCATCCGGTAGTGTAATCCTGAAAATTCATGGCCCACAAATGCATAAACACACAAAATTTGATTAAATCAAATGAACATTGGGGGTTGTCCAGTGGGTTACAAGTTTTAAAAACAAAAAGCTTTTGTTTTGAAAAAGAAAAAGGGTCATTTGGTGAAACACCAATGACAGGTTTTCACATATGGCAATTCTATGTGTGAGGGAGTCGGTGGGGACTCGGGACATGGGATAGGTTGAGTCACATTCTCATCCATGGCATGTAGACATTCGAGTAGGAATGTGCATATTTTTACTTTAAATGTGTGTGTGTTTGATCATCGCATGAGCACTTGATGAGTTCCTCAGGAGATTATCACTACCGGGCTTCATTTCACATCAAGGCAAGACATATGCATGAGTAAAAACGACCACTTCGGCCCATACAACAATACTCATCAATATACATCAACTATATACCATAGCTTCAAGAGTTAATAAATTACTCTTATACAACATATATTAGAATGTGACGCCCCAAACCCGGGTGTCCGCTTATCACCACAACCCACTTAAAATCTATACGGCCTCAGATACGACCCATACTGAAAGTAAAATAGCCTCAGCCCATAAACCAATACTACAAAATAAAGATCCCAACTATATTCCAATAGTCAAGAGTTATACATTACTCTTAATACAAATACATATTAAAAGTTTAAAACATTCTAATACATGTATACATAATAATACCAAAGCCACAACCCGGCTTTCTTCTAAAACGACCTCTAAGATGAGCCGTCTCCCCGAACGCTCCCTGTTCCTAAAAATAATATTCCCTCGACAGGGTGAGCTATCGCCCAGTAGTGGAATCATCCTAAATGGGTTACTCTCCACCAAAGTGCATATGCAATGCTCCAATGTAAACACACACTCAAGTAAATACGTGATCCTACTCAATGCCTACGCCCATTCCCATGTCTCGAGTCTCACCGACTCCCTCACACTTGCCTAAGCCATGTATGAGAAAAATACCATTTTCGAAACAAAACTTGTTGTTCTTGAAAATACACTACTGAATGTCGGTAAAAATATGGGATTACCCTCCGAGGCGAATGTGTTGGAGAACTTCCGAAACAGTCATGGTCCTCATTCGAAATGATCTGTTGGACCGTCTCCCAACCCCATTCTCCGGAAAATCATCCCTGAAATTCTCTTCTCGCGAATCATGTTCATTTTTCAGAAAATTCATGTCATGCACTCACACCTAATTTCTAGGTTACCCGGTGCATATGAAATGCATTATGCCATTTCAATCATTTTTATAACAATATATCAAATATGCATATATTCTCAAATTTAGAATCACACCACATGTAATTCAACAATATCAACCATCACCCAAATTAGCTCACTTGAGCAATTCACAATATCATCTCCAATGGTCCATACACACAATTTATATTCCCCATATAATCGGGAGCAAATCACAATTTCATCTCCAATGGTTTCCATACACACAATTATATTCCATATAATCGAGTAAATCAATTTCATCTCCAATGGTTTCCATACACAATTATATTCCATATAATTAGACCTCATGTTAATACATCAAGCTTACGATTAACCTATCTATTTCCACTCAACTCGCTTTCATTACACCAAAAAATTAGCTCATGGGCTATCATCAAACACGAGCAATTCAATTTGAATTACTCATCCAAGCACATTTTCTCACAAAATATTTCGTGTGGAATACTATTCACGCGGAACAAAGTGGAAAACCCGTTACCGCTCAAGGCCAATCACTCCAACATCGGTTCCACTTTGTGAACTCTCGAAACCATGGCCTAAACCCGCCTCATACAATACCAAAACATGAATTAATGCACAACACCTGTGATGACCAAACAGTCCGGGCGGACTGCTCAAAACCGCCTCCAAAATTCTGAATAACTGAACCCGTGCTTCGGGATCGATCAAACGCCATTCAAGGCCTCAAACCAACCGACCATCAACAAAACACTTAAACAAAGTGTAACTCAAGTAGATAAAATTTACTCACGGAGTTTGTCGAAACTCCTCAAACTCCAGCCCACGCTGCCCCCGGGCCACAAAACAACTTTCCTTCTTGTTTCGAAAAAATCCAACGGTCCGATCACTCTGACCAGAGAGAGAAGGGGCTTACTCTCTTAAAAATCACTCAAACCCCCACTCCCACTCCCACTGCAGATTCCTTCTTTCTTTTTCCTCCCTCACGTTCGTCCCTTAATAAAAGAAGAGATGACACTATTCGTGCTTTGCCCCTCATTATCATTAAGAATTCAAAATGCCATCCATGTCCCTTCGATTTTGACACGTGCACTAACTGGGCCGTCCGCTTCCATCATATCTTCTACCATGTAATATAAAATATAGAGTACATGTTATAGGTGACTCTTGTCACATCATTTCATTTTACTTAATTCGATAATGCAGGCCTCGAAACGTGCAAATTCCGATCGTTCTGAATTCAGACTAAATTCGACGTGTTAGATCTGAAATTCGACGAAAATCAAAGATCATGCCATATGATGTGGTTAGTTCATGTATCCTGGCTCGAAGTGCGCCATTGCCTCTTTGTTCCCGCTTTTGTTTCTCGGGTTTTGTCTAATCGCTCCGGGACATACGCGTATTGAATGTCCGAATTTCGGCATATGATTAGGAGTGATCTCAAGGCCTATGAGTGGGTTAGCTTGGCTTTCAGGTTATCTCCTTGTGTAGGGGAGTTTTTGCATCTCTCATCGCTTTCACCGGGCTGCACTCCAAGTCAGGTAGTCTGATTTCTGGGTTTTCCTTGATTGGTTTGGTACCTTTGCAATGACTGGGTGGGTTGTTCTGCACTCTGGGCCGCTTTGTTCGGCCGCTGGCTGGCCGGTTTTTTCTCTCCTCTGCCCGAGTGTGGGCTCGCTTTCTTTATAAATGCTTATCAGAAAGAAGAAGCTCGCGCTGATGCCCTTTCCTGAGTGGTTTTGGGGAGGTGCCGTCCCGCTTGGTTTGCTCTTGCGGGTATCTGCTGCTTCAGATTGCTCTTGTTTGTCTGCTTGGGCTTTGCCTCGGGAAATAAATTCTTACTTATCCAAAAAAAAAAAAAAAAAGGAAACTAGATAATTCTAGGATAAGGCTTGGGAATCAAATCAACCGCAACACCAAATCAGCACCAATTTAAGAACAAATCAGTACCAAATCAGCTCCAAAATAGCTGCAAATCAATACCTCAACCGCCTCCAAAATCAGAAGAAATTAACAAGTCAACATAGCTCTTGGTTTCGTCCAAGTTCGGATTTAATTTGATGACGTGGACCATCTTTGTGTCCTTTTTGTCTTGGAACACACGAGCTTTCGTGTATTCTTTGGTTGTGGCTTTCTGCCTTTTGGAAATAAATTCTTAATTATCCAAAAAAAAAAACACACGAGCTTCTTCCACGTGGGCATCTCGAATTAAAAAATGAAGGGCTTCTTTGAATCTCTTAGCCCTGGCTCGTATCATAGGCCTAGTGGGATTTCAAGCGACTCCACACTCCATCCCTTAGCCATGCTTCCATCACACAGCCTCCCGAATCTGAATTTTCCATAATTTTTTGTTTGGATAATTAAGAATTTATTTCCAAAAGGGCAAAGTCCCACAAACAACCAAGAAATTTCCATACCAGATTGAATTTAATATATGTTGTGTGGCCGGCACGTAAAATCCTTTGTGCATTGATTCTCATCATTCTCCCCTTCCTCGAAAAGATTCGCCCTCGAATCTTAACCATAATGTTGTTGATGACATGAAAATAAATACACATAGTCCACAATCCATCCTTTTTGGTTTCAAGTAATACATGTTGAACACATGGACTAATCAATTCCTCCACTTTGCTTTGAAGTTCTTTTTTCTCCTCGGGTGGCAAACCCTTAGGATCATCCTCAAGGATTACAAACTTAAACTCTTGTAACAAGGAAGAAACAACACTGGGCAAAGAAGAATCTAGATCGTTAATGTTTAAAAACGTCTTTTTGTAGAAAAGTACAAACATAGGCTTGTTAGAATAAAAAGCACTCTTGAGCTCACTATCTTTAGAGAAGCTTTCCTTTCCTTTGTTTCCCTCCCTTTTCACGCCTCACTTCCTCGATCTCTTTTTCTTTCTTTCCTTCTTCTCGTTGTTCACTTTAAGATCTCTTTTCTTTCACTCATCTTTTCTTTTCTACCCTTCCTTCTCTCAATTTCTTTTTCCTCTTGGTTTTCTTCCTCTTTTCTTTCTTCCTTTTCTTTCTCATTCTTGAATTAAAGTGTGATTCAAATGTGGTGGAATTGCAACATTATGTAGAGTTGGAGGATATGGTGCATATGGCTATAAAGATTGAGAATCAAGTCAAGAGGAGGGACAGTACCAACACACATTTTGAACCTAGTCCAATTTCATCCACTTGGAAGTCGAATCAATGGAGGAAGGAAGATAAGCCACCCAACGCTAAGCCCAAAATAGAATAAGAACAAGAGGAGACCAAACAAGGAAATCAAGACCATGAATCAAATTGTGATTCTAGGCCATCCTTAGAGGATGCTGATTATGAGGAATACGCTACCCAAGAAGAATTGTTGGTTGCAAGGAGGGCTTTAAGTATGCAAGCGAAGGAAGATGACGGGGTGCAATGGGAGAACATTTTTCACACTAGGTGCCATGGTAAGTAGTGTGATCTTTGATGGTGGGAGTTGCACTAGTGTCGCTAGCACCACCTTGGTGGAGAAACTAGGGTTGTCAACAAGCGGGCCTTGGAAATTTGATTTGAGAGGCAACCATGACAATTTCAAGAATCATTTCAGTTTCATGAAAGATAAGAATCTTATAACTCTTGTAACTTTGACACCAAAACAAGTGTATGAAGATCAAGTGAGGTTAAAGCAAGAGTGTGATTGAAAAAATAATGAAAAAGAGAGTGAACAAAAGAAAAAGAGTGAAAAAGAGAGTGAACAAAAAAAAAAGTGTGAAAAAGAGAGTGAAAGAAAAAAAAATCAAAAGGTGAACTATGAAAAGGAGGGGAAACAAAAAGAAAGGAAAGCTTCTTTTTTTTTTTTTTTTTTTGGATAAGTAAGAATTTATTTCCAAAAAGGCCAAAGCCAACAACAATCAATACAATACAAGAAGCCACAGTTAATAGAAAATCGAAATCCGACAGCACCCCTCCCTAAAACATAGACAGGCATCACCGAACAAACCACACCTGATAAAATAAAGGAAACCATGAGTAATACAACCCAAACCACACAAGGAAACCCTGGGGGAACTAAACCAAGCTCACACCCACATTCCGGCAGCTGTAATTCAAACCACAACCCACCCACACTTCGCAAAAGCAAATCCAGACCACCAATGGCCAACCCCCGAGCCATCGACACCCAGAATGGTCTACCATGGTCAAGAATATTATGAAAAGACCATCTCTCACATATTGCCCTGTTCATTGATTGTCCGCAACTTTTTGAAAACTATAAATTCTTAAACGAACGTCATTACAGATAAGATGAAAAGTAGCATCAGCAGGAGAAAAGATGTTCTCATAAACTCTACTATTCCGTTGTCTCCACAAATGGTAGAAGGTTGCACCCCACGCAATCCTCTTAACTATACGCTAAGACTTCCCTTTAGTAGCACTAACTCCACAAGAATTCATTCTCCAACCTCGCGGCTGCCTAATATTCCCACATAATCTTAATATCCCCATCCAAATACTCAAATGGGAGAATTGGCAAATTCGAAGAACAAATGATTCCCCCGTCTCAACATTCGAGCGCATCACAGCATGATGAGGAGCCGGTCAAACCCCATTCGAGCAGCTTTTGTCTCAGGTAGCCACTCGTCCCGCACTCACACAACCAAGCAATAAAAGCATACCCCGGGATAGCTTCGAGGAAACCATATCGACGATGCCACCGGCCACCCAAGATTTTCGCCCAAAATGATTCCAAGTCGACTAATGCTGAAGACCCCAAGCGGCTGCGGTCCACAAAACAAGAATATCCTCTCTAGTAACGCTCAAGATGGTAATTTACACCTATTCTTAATGCCTATAAGGTCAAGAGAGTTCGCACAGCCGGGCTCCACCCGCCTCTATCAATAACCTCCGCTACTTGGGCATTACTTTTGATACGAACTAAGATGGCAATTCGATCTCCATAGTACGGGATGAGTGGACCAACCGAATTCCAGAAATCATGCCACAAAAAAGTCCCCTTGCCGTTACAAACCTTGTGTTTTATGAAGGGCTAATTTTTGTCTTTCGGGCTGCGGATTTTCACGCATGACTCCACGAAGCGAATCGAAGGGATTTTTGCTTAGCTCTCCTCGTCTCAAATACATCCTCCGCACCCATACCACATAACAAGTCCTTTCTATAAAACAAGTTCCAGATGTGTTTCATTACATTCGTATCATTCGAGTCTTTAATTCGCATGACCCGACCTGCTCCCTCAGCGAATGGCCCGCCTCCCATTTAATCTTGGCTCGATGAAAACTCGCAATATTTCGACCCACAAAAACTTCTTGAAAGTTGCTCAATCTATAAATCAGTATATTTTGGAATAATGAATAGCGCATTTTCCAATGCGTGGATGCTATATAAAGAGCCGAACCAATTCATTGTCTTCCCGCATAAGAAAGACCTAACATCCCAGTAGATTACGGCGAATTTTATCCATTAGAAATTGGCGATCCGTGGAACTTGACCTTGAGATCAACGGAACACCAAGATATTTAATGACAAGCTCCCCATTGAATCGGTGATGCACCGATGCTTCGACCTTGTCTTCACCATTTGGCGATAGATATTGCACTCTTCACGTTGGCTACTGCGGTCAGGAGAATTCCTCGAACCTGATTAGCTCATCCATTATGACTTGTACACTGGACTTCGTCCCGCCGGCAAAAAGAAAAATATCATCCGCAAATGTTAGATGAGTTAGATTAATTTCCTTACATTTCGGGTGATATTGAAAATCCTGACTCTGATAGCGAAGGGATCTAGACGAGGCCTCCATATGATGATAAATAATAATAAAGGCGATAAGGGTCCCTTGCCTCGGACCACGTTTGCTATGAAAAACCCTTGACTCCCATTCTTGTCTGAGAAAGAAAGGGGTGGTGATCTGGTAACTGATACATTCCGGTAGGTACACGGGGTTCCAGTACTAAGCTAGGATACCGGGATACGGCTCAAGCGGTTATTAATAAAGCCTTCTTAATATCAATTTTTAGTGCACACAGGAGGGCCTTTATCACGGTGATAATTGATCGCAAAGCTCTGAGTAATAAGGACATTATACCTTTATACTCAGGCCTTTCCTGTGTGCGGGGGCTTATAATCTCGGGGAATGCAGTTAAACCTCGCGACAATAATCTTGAAATGCACTTATAGCGGTGTTACTGACAAGATTGGCCTATAATCATTCATATACTCTGGATTAGGGACCTTGGGCACAAGGGCAATAATGGTGCAATTTATCTCGTGAGGAGAATCTTTGGTTGAAGAAGGAGATCTTTGCATATCAAGCAACATCACTCCCGATTATGCTCCATGCGACTTTGGCAAGGCGGAGAAAACCATCAAGTTTGAGCTGTTATCATCAATCGAGAACATGGCCATCTTGACCTCCTCATGTGATATTTCACCATTCAAAATATTTAGATGCTGCTGGGACCAAACAAATCCATCAGTGCTATATTCAGCACTATGAGGACCATCAACACATAAAATATCTTTAAAGTAACGCACTGCTTCCTCTTTGATTGCCAACGGGTCTTCAATTCTACACCCACTCCCGGATGTTAAGATTTTTATCGCATTTCGAGGCATTAGAACGACCGCTTTATTAGGGAAGTAATTCGTATTCTGATCTCCAAGTTTGAGCCATTGGACTCTAGACTTTTGTTTTAGGAACCCCTCCTCGGCATATGCAAGATCATGGTACTCTTTTAGACACTTCCTCTCATCATCCATCAGCAAAGGATCAGTCGGATTGTTCAGCAAATTAGTTGAGCTTTGGTTTTAATTTCTCCTGGCATCCAACCACGTTCACGCGGCTAGGAAGATTGAAATTAAGCGTTTGAGGCGCTTTCACTCTCTTCGACTTTTGAGCCATTACGTACGCTAGAGTCCCATAAACATCACTTTGAAGCATCCTTACAATCTCAAGGAATGCGGGATGGTCGCCCCAAAAGTTGAAGAATTTGAATGGGAAGTTCTTCTGCGCTCGAGACTTGGCGACATTAAGACCTATTAATCGAGAGGACAATGGTCGAGATAGTCGGGCGGTGAACTTCCGTTAAGGCATTGGGAAACATTCCGGAATGAAATTCATTTGGAACACCGAATCCAACTTTCTAGCTATGAAGTTTTCCCCACCGCGCCGGTTCATCCACGTAAAAATAGGTCCCAAGAAAGGAACATCACTTGACTAAATTTGAAAGAGGCACTCGTGGAACTCAATCATGGCCATGTCGCACCATTACCCACGATTTTCTCATTTAGCCGAATCGGTGGTGGAAATCACCAATAATCCATGGTTTGGTCGACCGGGACCACACCCATTTGAAGGTGGCCAGCCACAACACCGCTTCTATCAATATAGTTATTGAAGCATATACAATAGAACACCAAAGCGAATATTTTTCTTTGATAGTTTGTGATGTGACATAGTATTACTGATCCGTAAGTGGATGATATTAATGCCTAGCAGTTTTAGGTTACCACAAATCCAAATTCTACCAAAGTAAAAAAGCATGATCTTAGTTATGACGTGTGACACGGAAACATAGAAGAAAAGATTCTATCCCTTGTTGTTTATGCTTACTAGCGTTTTCGAGAATACACCTGAAAATCGAGCGTAGGTCTCGACAAGCAGGCACTTCTTTTTGCTTAAGGGTGTCGTTGAGGCCCATATGTTCACGTGAAATGAATTTAACCATTGGAAAGTTTGCCTCCGCACCCATGGATCACCTTATTAGCAAAAATTAAGTTTTCCGATTTCTTGAGCTTCTTCTTAGAAATTGTGTGGCGTGATCCGACTCATCGACTCTCTTCGCGTAGCCAAACGTGTCAGCCAATGAAATGTCCCGAGTGACCGGATTGCAGTCTCTTCATCCTCACTCTGGGCTAGGCATTCAAAAGTGTTCCCATGTAACTGGTTGACAGCTACAATAGCCATACTAGTTTCCTCCTCAGCACACAAAACTGCATCTAACTGCATGTTGCCCCTAATACCACCAACTTCTTTGTCATTTAATTCAATAACCATATCTCCTACTGGCTTCTTACTATCCCCTGCATCATTCGTGTCTTTTTTGTCACCAGCCATCATCCCAGCTTGAGCCACAGAAGCACTATTTCCAGGAGTAGTGGATGCCATTCTGCTGCTTGAACCCTTCTGACCTTGACAATTTTCCGGTTTGTATTATTGCAAACGGGCGGCGGTAGTAGACCCGAGGATACTCGACTCTTATATTGAAAAATTGCCATCACGCGTCCAGAGCCGCAGTTTGAGGAATTCACAATCAACCCCACTTCTATACATATCCTAGCAAAGGATAATCTTGTCTGATTTTAATTAGAGTGAATCAAGATGCGTGGAATGCCTTGATTCTTGCAATGTACGAGACACGTACCGTCCAATATTAAGAGGATATTGTAGAGAACTTGATGAGTGGAATAGTGGTTAGTTGAATGTTAAGCATATCCATACACAGTTTCCATGCACGTAATATGAATGATGCTCTGCGGGTTCCACAGTCCAGAATCCATGACCCAGTCCAGGAACCTCGGGTCCACTGAATACAAAGAGAAAAAAAGAGCCGTTCTCGGTTGTGGAAATATTGGGCATCTCCTTCTTGCCCCACGGCTGCTAACAGCGTACTCACGAGGAAAGCGGAAGCGCTTATCTAAAATTATGACCAAACGGCCCTTCCACATATCGATGCCCTCGTTCACACCTCTCAGTGGTCTTGCAACAATCTTCCCATCGGCCTGATGTGGGTTGCGGTTCCCATGTTGTTTTGTTTTGGGCGGCGAAGAGAAAGGTTACTCGATTTCTTGGAGTATCTTTCATACCCCACCATTCCCCGACCCTTCCCCTTGCTTCTCGGCTCTCTGTCAGTCTTGGATACGTTTCCCTCAAACCCATTACTAGTAAAGCCTTAGTCCTTGTAGATCGATCTTCTTTCAGCTCATTGCTTGTTGGAGCAGTGTCCCACCGTGACCATGGCCATTCTTGGCGAGCTCCATAGCGGCTAAGTTCACAGGCCCGAAGGACCACGAATCGCCGGCGTATCAGCAGGATCTTCGACTTCATGATCGGCTGATGCACCGGGATCGATCTGATCTGCTTGCACAGCAGTCGGATCTCCGTTGGTATTAGCGATCTCAGATGGGCGGCTCACTGTCATTGACACCCTTGGCTCATATTGTGAGATCTCACGGATTAAAATCATCGTGTGGGTGCCCTTTTAGAGGTCGATTTGCTTTTGGGTCGGTAGGCCGCTCATAGTCAACCCCTACTAAATCCTGTCCCCACCCATAGGAGTTTAACATCTCTGCCGTATCAATGCGAGAAGGCAATAGACGAGCATTCTAGGAAACATCTCGACCAAATATAGTGAGCTCGAGGTACTTTTATTCTAACAAGCCTATGTTTGTACTTTTGTACAAGGAGGCGGCACAGACAATATGATCTTGATTCTTCTTTATCTAGTATTTGTTTCTTCCTTGTTATAGGAGTTCAAGTATGTAATTCCCGAGGATGATCCTAATGGTTTGCCACGACGAGAGACAAAGAGCTTCAAAGCCCAGTGGAGGGAGATTGATTAGTTGAAACCAAAGGATTGATGTGGAGGGGCGTGGTGTTTTTATTTTCATGCCTCGACAACATTATGGTTAAGATTAGAGGTGGAGTCTTTTAAGAGAAGAGATAGTGAGAATCAAGCCTGAAGGATTCGTGATACCAACTTCTACAACAAATATAGGGAATTCCATCTTAATTTTGGAAAATTCAGATTCGGGAGGCTATGAGCAGAGACACCTAATAGATTTCTATTTCAAAGTGTTTTGAGTTTATTACTATTTTGATTTGGAGTTATTTGATTTTAGAAAGATTTATTCTCCAAGTCAAAGTATAAGTTGCTTTACTGAATTTAGAAAGTTTGTTTTGCTAGTCAAAATAGGAGTTGCCATTTCTTTTGTTAGAAAAGATTTACTTCAGATTTTGTGTTGATTTGGTGAAGATTATTCCTAATTTGCTACTATTTTTGGAGCTGATTTGTTCTTTATTTACTACTATTTTGGAGCTGATTTGGTTTTGATTTGTTCCTAATTTGTTGCTATTTTGGAGCTTATTTGATGCTGATTTGTTCTTGATTTACTGTTGATTTATTCTAGATTACGACTGATTTGATTCCCAAGCCTTATCCTTGAATTATCTAGTTTCCTTTTAATATATGTTACTTTAGGAAAAAGTATGTTAGGAGCTTATTTTGAAGTTCCCGAGCCTTATCACAGGTGTCGGTTTCCTTTTTTTAATGTGTTACTTTAGGAAAAAATATTGGTTCCTTTCTTGTTTTTACTTATCCAAAAAAAAAAAAAAAAAAAAAGAATATATATATATTTTTCTTGGATAAGTAAGAATTTAATTCCAAAAAGGGTTTGCCCAACAAACAACCAATGACAGTACAAGAAGCCAAAGGCCCCTAGAAAGCACAGAAGCGGACCACGGACACGAGAGCCCGAAACCGACGGGACATGCCCTGCGAATCGAGGCCGGATAGGCGAAAACCTTCCCCCCCAGGAGGGGAAGGCAACAACCACCACCTAAAAAACCACCAAAATCAAACCAGACCCCACACTCAGGGCCAATAGGCAAACCTACCAAAGAAACCGAGCCCACACCCTAGAAGCAGGAGAACAAGCAAACCACATACAACGGGCAAAAGCTTGACCAAAGATAACAAAGAAAAGCCCACGGCTTTGGGACTGACGCAACCAACCAAGGGAGCAACCAGGGACCGCAACCCTGGCAGGGCACAAGCAACCATGCGAAAGTGGCAATCCACCACGACAAGGATTGAGCAGGGAACCACAATGAAAACCTAGTTGTCACTCTCGGTGAGAGCAAGCTAGATCCCACCCCCCAGAGAGAATCCTGTTACCAAACCATGACAATCCCCTCCAGTAAGCCAGACAAAGCGGAGGGCAATGGCGACAAGACCCAAACAGAGCATCCCTCCCTGAACCCCCTCAATCACATCCCAGCCTTCCCGACCAGGAGGCCTATCTGTGGCATATCGTGAGGCAGGCCAGCCAACTGACCCCGGAAGTCCCAATGACCGACCCCGATGGAGCAGCCCGCCCAGACCTCTTGTCCCAATGAAGATCACCTCAACATGTGAAACCACATCTGGCTCCCAAAGAAATGACCAGCAGTCCTCCGCACGAGACGTGACCCGGCGCCGGCCAGTCAACACTTCAAATCCAGATGTGGACGAAAACCATCCTTCTGGCCAAGGCCCAAATGTGGCATACCCACCCACCGGCGCCTACCTGACCTCCAGATCCTCTCTCTTGAAACAAAGCGGACCCAGTGAACAACCCAGTTCCATATAACCACGACCTCGACCATGGCGGAGTCCTTGATCCTCCCCAGCGAACACAATGACTGGATCTTCTCGCACGATCGGGAATATGTAGAACGGCGGATATAGCGTCCGATCCATTCAACAAACCATATCCGGCACGTGAGTACGAATCCGCTCGGTGGGCTTGGAAATCCGGCTCCACAGGCAGGCCACTCTCACAGGGGCGGAGGGCTTCGTAGACCTTCATCTTTAGATCGACACGGACTGTGACAGGTGCTCTTTCGTGAGATCTACGCTCTATGTGGTAGATCAAACATCTTCATATGTCCTTAGGGAACACGCACAGCGCAAATGTCAAGCGGGTTGCTCCGCTGAAAAGCCATGTTCCCTTGAAAAGGGAACGGAAACCACAAGGTGGTTAGCAACGGGAGACCCATATTGGGAGAGAGAGAGGGAGACCCCTTCTCCCTCCCCATGTGAAAATGTGGCCGAATATTTAGTTTCTATTCTTCATATTTTGGGGCCTATTTAAATGCTTATTATCCCTACATTTTGCAAGTTTTAAGGTTTAATAAAATTGAGAGTTTAAAATTTCTCTTTGGTTCTTAAAGAACTCTGCTGGACTTATCGGTTATTTCACTTGGCATTCATGAGACTTGTAGTCGGATCTCCATTACGTTGTGGCATCCTCACATGCAAGGTTCTTGCTTCTCTATAAACAGCAGAATTCGAGTCTTCCATCAAGCCAAATGTGGCGGTTCTTTTTGAGCTAATCCATCCACGGGTCTCCTCACAAGTTGACAGGGTTTGTTTCATTTGGTATTGAAGCCTTGGGGTCTATTTTAAGTTTGCCTATCTTTTATGTTTTTTTTGATTTTCTTCTTTGTCTGAACCCAATTTAGTCACCACTTCCATCCGTTCCTTCACAATTTTTCAATCCCGATTTTAATTCACAACCCTATCTCCACTCCATCCCCAAATCCGATTTTTCGTGTGTCGGTCTCTTTTGTTTGTTTTTTAACACTCCCATTCGACTCAAAAAAATAAAGATAAAATAAAAGATAGAGGAAAGTAAAGGAAAGAAGGAAAAAAATCTTGAGGCCGAAAGGTGGTAACATAGTGAGAAATTTTATTGTCCTTTTTTTGTTTTTATTTTGTTTTAAGTGAGCTGAATATTGGTTATTACCTGGCCTTTTTGCAGTGTCCTTTGGTAGGTTTTTGATTGAATTTTGCGAAAAAAATATGATTTGTTTGATTAGATCCAAAAGAACTCAAAGATAAATTACTGAGTGGAAAAAGGCAAGAGTGGTAAGAATATTAGAGTGACAAAAAGCCTAATATATTGTGTGAAAACAGGTGAGCCATTGGTCATTCTTTGAGTGAAAACATATGAGGAAGTGATTTGTGAGGTCCTATTTTTTTCTCTCACCTTGTTTTGCAACATTATGTCAAACAACAACGCATCTGAAGGTGTGGCGGGAGGAGTTGACCTGAAGTTTATTATGGAGGCCTTAATTAGTGAAGTAAAGAGGATATTTAGGGCTTAATTGGAACAATTCCTTGAGAGGGTGGAGCAAAGCTTCGAGCATCCACGAAACCCTCAGAGAGAGGAGGAAGAAATTATAAGAAAATTTATTAATAGGGTGTAGAAAGGAGAGACTACCAAGAAGGGGGTGCGGGTAGAAGAAGAAGAGTATGACGGAAGAGGTTTTGAGGGTGAGATTGATCATGATTCGGTTCTTGGTGATAGGAGGTATGAGGGGAGACTTAGAGAAACTAGGAATTGGGAAGGTAATAATTTGGGAAACATGAAGATGAAGATTCCATCTTTGGGAGCGAAGCACGATTAAGGGTGAGACAGCGTGAGTCGCCCGAGTTTAAAAAGCGGGTTCCACCTCTGGCCGAAAAAGTCGCAGTAAATGGTTTTCTCGTCACGGTCTTCAGTTGCGGACAACACCGGTCTGGGGCTTGCTAAAAGCGGGTTAAATCTGCAGGGTTAGCGATGTCGTCAATGTCAAAGTCGGTGGATCTTTGGCCGATTCTGATGTCATCGATCTACAGATTTCGACCATGAGTGTTCAGCCATATCGGAAAGGGGTTCTCCCTTCGTTGGCCCATACCGACAATGGAGCTCTCCTCCCAGGTGCGGCTTCCTCCGGGGTCTCGAATCGTGGTCCGGTGCCTCGGCCCGGGACCGTCAGCGACTGCGGCGGAGTTTCATGGATTCGATTATGGCGAGTCAAACTACAACGTCGCTGCAGATCATCAAATCTCAGATGCGGCTCAGAAACGGGCTGGTGGAGTCGATTTGGCGGTGTCCGTAGATCTCATCATTCCTGGATCTTGGGGATGAGGACTTCCCGCCGATCCGGTCGGGTTCTATGATAGGGGTTTCTGGTAAGTTGGTGGGTATTAACCATCTGGTTGTCCCTGATAGTGGTCGAGGGCTGGATTACCAACCACTCGGGTCGGAGTTGAAGCCACGAAGGTGGGGAGGTCGAGTTTATTCTTGATCTGTGGAGTGAGTGTTAATCGAATCAGATGGGAAGGTTTTGGTCATGTCAAGGTCGTTGGGCACACAGAAGATGGAAAACACCTGCAGGGTCGTCGATTCCATCCCCTCTTTGGAATCTTGTTGGGTTTTTCCATTAGTGTTGGTCGATTCATTGACTAAGGAATTGCCGATGCGTAGTTCGGTCGATGGTGATGGAAGCTGTCTCTGAGATAATGAATGTTCATGGGCGGGATGCGGACGTGCGGATTAGTGACCAAACCCGGGTTAGCCGACTTTTGATGTGGAGATCTGGCGAGAGGTGTATGAGTGGGATGGCAGCGCCCGGATATACCCTTGAGTATCCTTGTCGTGGTGTTTTGCATCTTTCATTGCTTGGTTGCTTGTGCCCGGGATGTGGGTTGTGTGGTTCCCTTGGGGTTTCCCTTGGTTAGTTTGGTGCTTGTGCCATGGTTGTGGGTTGTTCTTTTGTGATCTTTGGTTGCCTTAGCCCAGGGTGTGGGCGGGTTGGTCTCTCCTTTGCCCGGGGTGTGGACTTGGGTTTTTTTTTTGGTTGGTTTGCTTGTTGGCCCTGTATGTGGGGTCTGGTTTGATGTTGGTGGTTATTGTGTAGTGGTTGTTGCCTTCCCCTCCTTCTGGGGGGGAAAGGTTTTCACTTTCTTTCCGGTTTGCCCTGGCTTTGGTGGGGCATGTCCTGCTGGCTTGGGGTATATGGTGGTTTTTGTTTCGGGCTGATGCCCCTTTCCTACGTTTTTAGGGGGGGTGCTGTCCGATTTTCATCTTATCTGGGGGCCTTTGGCTTCTTGTATTATTCTTGGTTGTTGTTCAGCTTTGCCCTTTTGGAAATAAATTCTTACTTATCCAAAATAAAAAAGATTCCATTTTTCCAAGGAAAGAATGACCCCAAGGCATATCTTGAGTGGGAGAGGAAGGTGTAGTTGGTTTTTTATTGTCACAATTATTCCGAATATAAGAAGGTGAAACTTGCTGCCATAGGGTTCTTGGAATATGCATCAGTGTGAATTGGGACGATTAGTTTTAATGAGACCAGGAATAGGAGCCGGCGGTGGAAACATGGGAAGAGATGAAGAGGGTGATGCGAAAGAAATTTGTTTCAACTTATTACTACCGGGAGTTGTACAACAAGTTGCAAAACTTGAGGCAAGGCAATCATTAATAAATGAGTATTATAAGGAGATGAAGGTTGTAATGACTAGAGCAAATATTGAAGAAGATCGAGAGGCTACAATGGTGAGGTTTCTGGCAGGTTAAAATAGGTAGATTCAAAATGTGGTGGAATTGCAACATTATGTAGAGTTGGAGGATATGATGCATATAGCTATCAAGATCGAGAAATCAAGTCAAGGAGGGCAGTACCAACACACATTCTGAACCTAGTCCAATTTCATCCACTTGGAAGTTTAAAAAGAAATTTAACCCATAATGGACTGTTAAAGAAAAAAAAAACAAACAAAAGTTATATCTGATCAAGAATGAAAAAAATCGGACTTGGGATGGAGTAGATATTAGGTTGTGACTAAAATTGGGGATTGAACAAAATTTAGAAGGAACGGATGGAAATGGTGATACGAACCCCGTCAACTTGTGAGGAGACCCATGATCGGATTAGCTCGGAAGAACCACTCTTGTATTTGGCTTGGATAGAAGATACCGACCCGTTTGCTTATGAAATTCTACAGAACCTTGGTATGAGGACGCCCTGATCGGTGATGGAGATCCGATTGATAAGTCTTGATGAACGCCACGGAATATCCGATAAGTTCAAAGAGTTCTTTTAAGAACCAAAGAGAAATTTAAACTCTCAATTTTATAAATGCTTAAAACTTGAAGAATGTAAGGATAACAAGCCTATAAATAGGCCCACAAATATGAACAATAGAAACTAAATATTCAGCCACAAGGAAAGTAAATATTTGGCAAAAAACAAAAAAAGGAAACTAGATAACTTTTATGACAAGACTTGGTAATAAAATCGTGACAAATCGGGGAACAAATTAGCTCTCAAAATAGCAACAAATCGGGAACAAATTAGTCAAAATAGCAATAATCGGAGACAAATCATCACCAAATCGCGTGAATCCAACACCAAATCTGAAGCAAATCTTTTTTTTTTTTTTTTGGATAATTAACTGAAGCAAATCTTTCCTAAAAAGAAATAGAAACTCCTATTTTCCTAGCAAAACACACTTTCTAAATTAAATAAAGCAACTTCTACTTTGACTTGGAGAATAAATCTTTCTAAAATAAAACAACTCCAAATCAAAATAGTAATAAAACTCAAAACATGAAACATAAATATATTACCAGACTCAGTTTCCTGACCTCCAGAATATAGATTTTCCCATAATTAAGATTGAATTCCCTAATGAATCTTCCTAGAAGCTCCTGCATCACGGATCCCTTTGTGCTTTGATTCTCATCATTCCCCCTTCCTCGAAAAGATTAGATCCTCGAATCTTAACCGCATAATGTTAATGGATGGCATGAAAATAAATACAAATCCTCAGAATTGCATCCCCTTTATGGGAACTAAAATCCTTTGGGCATGGACTCAGCTCTCCCTCACATATCCTTTCCATCAATTCACCAACTTGCTTTTGGAGTTCCTTTGTCTCCTCGGGATTATGCTTATAAGCGGGTCGATTAAGAATGGTAGCACCAGGCACAAAATCAATTAGATGTTCGATCCCTCGGATATGAGGTAAACCTTTCGGAATTTCCTCAAAAAAGACATCTTCAAACTTTTGCAAAAGAGAGACAATAGAACTAGGCAAAGAAGTGTCAAGTTGGTTAGTATTAAAAAGTGCCTCTTTATGCAGTACAATCTCTGTAGGCTTGTTTAAGAACAATGCTCTCTTAACCTCACTTGCCCTTGCATAGAAATTGGTTTTTCTCTCATTTTCTCTTAAATTTTTAGTCACTTTCTTTTTCTTTTGCTCACTCTCTTTTTCACACTTTTTCTTTTGTTCACTCTCTTTTTCACTCTTTTTCTTTTGTTCACTCTCTTTTTGCAACCTCACTTGATCTTCATAAACTTGACTTGGTGTCAAGACAAGAGTGATAGTGCATTGGTTATTGCCTGAGAGCAGTACTTATTAGTGACCATCATGTACTTTAGATCAAATTGCCATGGTCTTCCTAATAACAAGTGCCCGGCTTGCATGGGAACTACGTCACAAAAAACTTCCTCTTTTTATTTCCCAATGCTAAAAGAGACTAACACTTGTTTATTCACCCTTACCTCCCCACTATCATTGAAGCCATTTGCAACTTATAGATTAGAGGATGCTTACTTCTTGGCATTCCTAGTTTCTCCACCATGGTTGTGCTAAAGCGACATTAGTGCAACTTCCCCGTCGATGATCACACTACATACCTTGTTTTTTGGACGTGGCACAATTGTGAAAAATGTTATCCGTTTCATCTCGTCATCTTCCTTAAGCTTGCACATAAGGCCCTCTGTACCATTAGTTCTCCTTGAATGTACTCTCATCATCAACATCTTCTAAGGATGCCATAGAATCACAATCCAACTCATTATCTGTTTCGAATCACCATTCATCGCATCACCATGACTCTTTTGTTCGGACGTTGGCTTACAATATGACCTTTGCCTTGGCATTTAAAACACATAATATCACGATTAAATTGGTAAGAAGAATCGGGTTTACCTTGATTTCCTTGGTTGTTCCCCTCCTGTTTTAGTTCTGTTTTATGCTTGGTGTTGGGTGACTCCTCTTGATACGAACCCCGTCAACTTGTGAGGAGACCTGTGATTGGATTAGCTCGGAAGAACCGCTCTAGAATTTGGTTTGGATGGAAGACCTCGACCCGTTGCTTATAGAGAAGCAAGAACTTTGGTATGTGAGGATGCCACAATCGGTGATGGAGATCCGATTGATAACTCTTGATGAACGCCACGGAATATCCGATAAGTTCAAAGAGTTCTTTTAAGAACCAAAGAGAAATTTAAACTCTTAATTTTATAAATGCTTAAAACTTGAAGAATATAGGGATAACAAGCCTTTAAATAGGCCAAAAAAATATGAAGAATAGAAACTAAATATTCGGCCCGCAAGAAAGTAAATGTTGGCCAAAACAAGAAATAAACTAATATACTTTTCCTAAATTAACACACTAAAAAAAGGAAACTAAATAATTCTAGGATAAGGCTTGGGAATCAAATCAACCGCAATCTAGAATAAATCAACAGCAAATCAGCACCAAATAAGCTCCCAAAATAGCAGCAAATTAGGAACAAATCATAACCAAATCAGCTCCAAAATAGAAGCAAATCAACACCAAATGCGACAAATCGACCGAAATAAGCGTAGTGAAAAGTCAAAGACTCATGGCTCTTGGTCCAAGTCTGATTTAATTTGATGATGTGGACCATCTTCGTTTCCTTTTTGGAGTTGAACACACGAGCTTCTTCCACGTGGGCATCTCGGATTAAAACATGAAGGGCTTCTTTGAATCTCTTAGCCCTGGCTTGTGTCATGGGACCAGTGGGACTTCAGCCAGGTCCAGCGATTCGAGCTTCTATAAACACACACGAACATTAGGGTCGATTTAATTATTGAAGGAATTGGATTAGAGGGAGGTCAAGGCGCATTGAATACATGTGAAAGCTCGCTTTTTGGACATTTGGGCCTTTGAAGGCAAAAACGTGGTGGAGACTTGGACAAACCTTTGATGTGGGCGCCATGAACGAACAGCCAGGAGGAGGAGGAGGAGGCCCTAGGTTTTGTTGCTTTATTTGTTTTAGAAAGTTTGCTTTTAGGATTGCTATGTAATTTAAGAAGTTTCTTTTCTAGTTAAAGTAGAAGTTGCTTTATTTGATTTAGAAAGTATGGGACTATATATACCCCACAATGTAGTCTTTTGAAAATGGGTTCAAGTTTAATAATATTTTTCGATTTCTCTTTTTATGAGTCTCTCAGCATTCTCTTATCTCTTGGGTGGATTCCCTTGAGACGAGTTCGTGGCTTCCTCATACTGGGTGGATTCCTTGGTAGCGAAGTCTTTGTCAGGCTTATCAATCCAACCGTCCATAGTTGATTGGGCGCCTTCCTCCATCATCACATCTTGTGTGGATTGTTTCATTAACTCGGTAAGTAACCACTCTTGTCTGAGCTCTACTATCTCACCATCTCATCTTTTCTCTAAACTTTTCCAGTAGCCAATTTTCAACCTCAACCCAAAACTTTCCAAATCTTGTTCCATACTACTAAAACCTTCCTAAATACCCACTTTTTCCCTATATACCATAAATTTACCTTTCTTAACTTGAAAATCTCAAAATTAGTCCATAACCTATTTGACCCAAGAAAACTACCTAAACACATATTTGACTTACCTAAACACGGATCATCGTCAGGTCCAAACCTTGCATCATCCACTCCGCTTCCTTAGCCTGCTTCCATCATTCCCTCCTCTTGGAAAGGATTTGTCCTCAAATGATCACGCATCAAAAGGACTAGTCGGTGGCGTTAAAGTAGCACTTGATCATATTCATAGACGAAATCTAGCTTGTATGCATTGATGCGCTTGAGGAGCTTGAAAGGACCATCGCCCTTAGGGGCTTGACTTGGGCCCGCCTTTGTGCGGGAAATCTTTCCTTGCATGTGCACCCAAACCCAATCTCGGGTTCAAAGACTACGTGGCGGCGCCACGACGGGACAGGCAGGACCACCTCGGGGGTTCCCAGGGTGTAGTCGGCGCCTGAGTGGAGTTCCATTGTACGATCACAGGGAATGCCTGAGGGACCCCACCTAAAAGAGAAGTAAACACATGCAGTACCACAATACCTCAATTATATAGAAAAATCCACGATCGACCTATCCAAATGTAGGTCATAACCACAACATACATAATAGGGACCCATATGAGTTTAATACTAATATCATAGCATTCTAAGAGTATTTGCAAATTTAGGGTTACAAATGAAAATAAATAGGTCCAACAAAACAAAGACAGATAGGTGGGATAGAGTACATGTTTGCATCCGCAGTAGGCGTGTTGGATGGCGTGAGAGATAGGCCTACGTTTGCTCGGACCTAGGAGCAGATTTAAAACAATAGCGTGAGAAATCGATCATCTCGTCAGTGGCATAATTTACAAAGGAAAATAATGTTTTAATTTTTTAAAATTTCTTCTCTCAGAACCTCCATCACTCTTTTTGTAATGTTCCCAGTTTAGTAAACATTTTCACAAAACCCTGACTTTACCAAAGCCCGACAATATGAAAGTCATGCTCGACATTTAGCGAGCATCATTTTCAGAACCTTAAGACCTGAATCTGTTTCACAACATGCAATAAAACATAAATATATGTACCCATCATGTCGTAAAAATAACCATGAAAATACCATAACCAAAAATATTTAAATGCTTATACTTTGTCAGGACCTTGATATGCCGTACCATGTACCATCCTAAGCGAGTAGGACACCACCTCGCGACCCCAACATAAATGGTTTATCCTTTACCACAGGAGACCCAACAATATACCGTACCATATACACCTCATAAACCGTGGGACACACCCACCTCTGACCCCTGACATAAAGGGTTATTACTTGCAAGAAACAACAATGTACATCCCTTGTGCCCATCTAAGCCGTCAGATGGCTTAGGCCTCACGACCATGGAAATAATATATAACCATTGGATGAAACCAATATCACGACACGTGGCAGCTCATAAGCTAAGGTCAAAGATTAAGAAGCGGCCTCACGGCCTTAGTGGCAAACGAATACTGCTTGTGGGGGTGAAACCGACCTCCGCAGTAGTGGAAATAATATATATAGTACGGATTGGATAAAACCAACCTCACGACAGCGCAAGCGATCTCGATTATACTTAAACCGTCGGGTAAAGCGGAGCTCACGATCGATGGAAATAATATATGACAGTTGGATAAGCCATTATCGCGACAAGTGGCAATCTGAGTGCGCTCTGATATAATTCTTTGGACCCGATCCTAGGTTACAATATGGTACATCACCTTATAACCTCTGACCTGATATTCCTTACTCACGTGTACTTTTCAGCGTCACCTTATCTTAAATTCTGAATTTATGGCGATTGCACCTGACTCGGTTTCTTCACATTAAGATCTTTAGTTCCTTAATTCAAGCCGAAATTTGAGAAATACCTCAATGACCATATTCCTTAACCAATTTTTTTAAACACATATGTTTCAAAATCCATTTCATAAAATAATAATTTTTCAAGGGGGTTTAAAACCTCAATCCACGTAACCAACATATTTAAAATACCACAGACTCATCCACGAACTCAATACATCTTCCAAACATTTAAAATGTTGACAAAATTCACATGAAATGATAACTTGTTTTATATGAGACCGATAATCACATTTGTATGCAACCAACCATTTGATCAAGCGGTATATAAATAAAAATATTTAATCACAATAGATATATCACATAATACCCCAAATCATGTTTTAAACAAATCAAACCACTCCACGCAGGACTATAGGCGGCTCAGTCTTGTTCCTAAGGGTGCGTCTCAGGCCCGACGTAAGGTACGTAATATAAATAAAACACTGTAGGTTCCAAATAATGAACAGACAACGCATTGGAATGCCGAAGGCCTTAGAATAACTTTGGAACTATGAAACCATCCAAATTGGACTCAGGCCGATTGGTGCAAATTATTAACCACATAGGCTCGAGGTACCCCGAGAATTGGGACTTTTCACGGGAGCTAATTTAAATTGGGCAGTCGATAATTGCAAACATCAGTTTCACTGAAATAAGGCTTCGATTTTGTCAATTTGACCAATTGGTACTCTATTTGATCCCAACTTCCGGTAATTACGAACAACCTAAAAATGGATAACTAACTTAAGCGATGTCCAAAATTTACAAACCACATATCAATGGAAAGCCAGAGACCAGGAGCTCATCAATTACCATTACCTTGGTTCCAACGATCATTGTGGTGGCGGAAAACTTCGATCGACGGTCGGCCAACGTTTGTCGTATCTTTCAAGCGGTGAGAATGCAAAAGGGACCACGAGCCAGGTTGGGGTCCAAAATGGTGGAAAGGAACTATGGGGTATGGAAATGGCACGAAATAAGTAGAAAAATCAAAATTACAGGTGACCACGTGTAGAAATTTCTTGTGTGGCCGGCGAATCCGGAGCGTCTGGCGACGGTTGGCGGGTGTTACGACCAACATCGTCGATGGTGGGCTCCTCCTGTCCGACAGCGTGTGGTAGTGGTGGCGAATCGCTCCCACGGTGGCTGCGTCGACTAAAAATGATAAAGCGACGCCAGGTTTTGGGTTTGGGGATTTTCTCTCGGGTTTTGGGGTTGGATCTAACTTGGCGCAAACTGAAGTATATAGAGCCCTGGGGTTGTTTCGGGTAAAAATTCGGTGACTTAGTCGATAAATCTTGTTGTTTAGACTTACGGGGACCATGCTTTTATCAGTAAGTGGTTTGGCCGTTCTATGTCTGTGAACTCGTATCGACTAGGCCTACGAAATGGTGTCTTAGTATTGGAAATTATTAAGTGAAAAGAAGTCAGCTTGTTTCCCCACCTATTGTTTGGTTGGTCAACAGTCAAACTCAGTTAAACTTGGTCAAACTTGTTAAAAACTTGTATTATTTGGTGCGAGGTCATTACAAATCTACACTTAAGAAAAATTTAGTCCCACGAGGAAATTGTACACAATATTATGGAAGAGATGGGGATACCGACTCATGTTGTGGTCTTCCCTGCTTCAAGTCGCTTCTCGACTAGGTGGTTCCTCGAAGGACCTTCACTAAGGATATTTTCTTGTTCGCAGCTCCTTATATTCTCTACCCGAGGAATGCATAGCATTTGCTCCTACGTGGGATCAAAGTCATCCCTCGACTCAGTTCTACGGAATTGTCTCAAGCCACGTGAGGATGCGGGATATCACTTGCGTAGCATGGAATATGGAGACACATTATGGACTCTGAAGGCTCCTCCGACAAGTCACAATCTATGGGGCCTTCGGACCTATCCTCTCGACAATCTCAAAGGTCAGGTCATGAGGATTGCTTCCTAGCTTCCCCAGCGTACCACCCCTTCAAGGAGAGAGTTTTGAATACTTGGATCATAGACCTCAAACTCAAGATCCCTTAGAATATCCACATAACACTAAATATTCACATCAAAGTATGCTCAACCACCAACAGCTGGAATTTGGCATAAGATCTCCGTCTCAAAAACCTACCAGTGGCACCATGTCACTTGTGATTTAATTATACTTTACACATCTAAGGTGGAAATAGTAATGAGGATGAGGTTAAATGACTACATTAGTGAATCCCCTAACAAGCCATGCTCATAAAAAACATTTCAATTACACATAAATTCAAGATATACAAAACATGAGCATTTCGGATAATAGGTTGATGATGGAAACACATGAATCTGATACTACAGAGAAATCGTAAATGGCCAAATCATTTGCATTAGAGCAAGCGGTCGTCAGCGCGTGAAGATGATCACCTCGGTGGTAGAGTGCAGTCTTTGGTGGAGGGGTCACGCATAATTCGACCATCCCAAGTGGGATTTCTGAGTCTTGGGCTCCCAAAGGGAACCCGGTGGCCCCGAGCCGCCACGACCGTAGCGTGTTACTCCCAAATCGAGCCGCGGAGTGGTGTGGTTGCGATCGGCCTTGGCGTTCCTCGGTCTCGGCGACTCATTCTCTTGGTCAAGGTACCTGGGCGACCCAAGCCCATCGCCAGATGACATGACCTCTTTGTCCAGGAAAACAAAGGCTTGCTTTCTGCCCACGAGCTC
Organism: Tetrastigma voinierianum; assembly: GCA_016808115.1. Lineage (NCBI taxonomy): Eukaryota > Viridiplantae > Streptophyta > Magnoliopsida > Vitales > Vitaceae > Tetrastigma > Tetrastigma voinierianum. The sequence continues at coordinate 19,990 of JAEQBH010000197.1, read as the reverse complement.
GAATCTGCCCGTTGGAGCTCGCGAGAAGTCTTCCCTTGGTCTTGGCAGAGTGATTTTCTTCTCTCGACAAGCGGAGGTCGAGCATCAGGAAGGCGATTCTGGTCGGGCTTGGCGGAGAAAAGCCGGTATGTTCTTGTAACCCGATTTTTCGGTACCATTATCTGGAGATGGCTAATGATCCTCGATGGAAATCTTGGAAAAGCTTGATACTCTATGCGTGAAAGCGGGTGGTGGGTTACTGGGTTCTGCGCATTATCTTGATGGTAAGCTTGTTGCCAAACCTCGGTGGGCGGTGAATGAGAGGCATCGACATGTGGAAGGAGTTGTTTGGTAGAGACGATTTACGGATAAGCGTCTCAGTTCATTCAGTGCGCTCTCTGGATTGCGTTTGAGGCGAGGGAGATGCACGAAATATCTACGAAATGGTTTATTCTTCTTGATTCAGGGACCGGAGGCACGGAATGGGTTGGCAGATCTTTGGGCCATGGCACTTAGCGGGGAGACCTTTCATATTAAATTGCATGGAAGCACGGAATGGACATGCTCCAACATTGATTATCTTCATCCCGATGGGTGAGTTTACATAACATTCCTTTGGAATGCTGACGAAGCACGTGTCTTGGGCGCATTACGAAACACTATTGAATCTGTTTGCACCTCGATCCACTCCTGTGAGAACCAAACAGTATCTTTTGCTAGAATTTGTATAGAGGTTAGGGTTGATTGTGAATTCCCTAAATCACATTAATACTAGACGGGGGGTAATGGCAGTTATTCTACAATAAGGATCGAGATATCCTTGGAACTCCTCAATGCATTACGGGGTCTGAAAGCTATTTGGCCATAACACAGTAAATTGTCGAAGCTAAGAAGGGCCGGCTTGGTCGGTATAATCTCCACGATTCACAGGAACTGATGCACGAGGCGAGTTGACAGGAGGAGTTGATGAAATTGGTGAGAGGTTGAAGATAGCGGTGGAAAATCCATTTGTCACGAGTAGCCATTCCTGCGTAAGCGCATGCGGCCATTTGAAAATTCCACTTGTTCGAATCGATCTCATATAGCATGGGAAAGGCTCAGGAATTAGGTTGGACGTAGAGGACATTAGTGTGGCTATTGAGGTTGACGTCCCACTCAAGTTGCATGGTAACACCTTTGCATGTCTAGCGCAAAGCGAGGAAGAGATCTAATGTGGAAGTAGGTCAGTTTATTAAGTCCACTACGCTAACAACGATTTTTTGAGGATACCTCCCACAATTATTGACACTTTCGGGGCACATAAAAGGGTTGATGGTGGACTTCACGCTTTGTGCCTCTTTCAGGGAAGAAGCAAGAGTGAAGAAAGCGGGCGAAATTTGGTCGCGAGGATCAATGATGAGAGGAATCCATCCTTGATGGTTAAGTTCGCTCTTGGAACATAAGGGGCTTGAGCGACCCCCTCGAGCGAGAGAAGTGTTCTTTGTAGGGTTCATGCCTCTTGATTTTGTTTGTCTCATTGGAAACTCGGGTGCGGGCACTACTTGAGGGAATAGATTTTCAACTCTCTTTTTCCGGGGTGGAGACTTTTCCATAACTATGAGCATGCTCTGCTTGGTAGAATCTGGATTTGTGGAAACCCTGAGAAGGTCAGCGTTGATATTATTCACTCCATGGATAAACTATGCTTTGCCACATTACTTGTCTTTGAAAAGCAACATCTCCTTTTGGTTCTCGAGTGTACGCCTCTATGACTACATGGATGAAGAGTGCTCTGGCGCCATCTCTTGCAGCCAAACCCCGATGACTACGGGCGACTCACACCACTCAGGCTTAGCGTTGAAAGGTCCGGCAACATGTTGAAATGACACCGCCATGAATGACTTCCACTGAGTGCCTCGTTTCGAGTCATGGGATGTTCCTTTCTCGGGGGCCTTTATTCACTGACGAACCGGGCCGCTTTGCGCGTTAACTTCATACTAGAGGTTGTGATGTATGCCTTCAAAATGAATGCAGCTTGATATGTTCCCTAATGCTCACTGCCCTCCCTGTTATCCGATCATCGCCTTTCGTTACTGCCTTAAGGTAAATCCGATTCCTGGGTCTTAAAGCTTATCCCATTCAAATTCTTTAATTTCTCGGGTCGATCATCCCGACTTCATCGGGCTTGTAAATAAGCGTGAGTAATGGTTTCTACTCCCATGTTCAGGATCGACCTAGTGTTTAAAAAGTGTGAAGACCATCCCTTAAAGCCTTCAATTTCCGCCTTTGGTAGTCAGATGAGCTGCGTCAGGGCGCTTTGCAGAGGCACTTTGCCAGCTCAATCACGTGCTTACCAAATTCCTCTAATCCCATGCCGAGGAAAATGAGAAGAGTTGCTTAAAGAATTCATCACATCAGCTACACAGAGGGTTTTTGAAGCAAAATCTAGAGTTCGCTGGCTTAAACTCTGGGACCGTAATCACACTTCCACACAAAGTCACAAAGCCTGTGAATGCTCATGTTTTTAGTGTTATTACTATGGAAATGGCTACAGAACTGAAGACCCGATTGCCATCAAACAGGAAGCTGTAAGGCACTTCCAAGGTATTTTATGTTCTGATGAACCCTCATCTAGCCATTCCGAGTATTTAGATAGATTGGATGGCTTCAGGTGGAGATCAAGAAAGCCATTTTTTCCATTGATGATTCCAAAGCTCCCGTCCCTGGCCGTTTTCTTTCCTCGCTTTTTCAAGGCGCTCTGGGGGTATTATCGGGAGTGACGTCATAAGTACCGTGAGTTCCTTCTTTGAATTTGGAAGTATGCTTCACGAGATTAATTGTACAAATTATAGCTTTGGTGCCTATGTCCCTTAACCTCGGTTCTATGCATGATTATAGGCCTATTTCTATTTAAGAACACCTCATCTATGGGTGCATCTCAAGATCATCATTGCTACAGAATTAAACAAAGGTATCCCAGATATTATCGCCCCATCACAAATTTTGTACAAGGCCCTATCACGACAATGTCCTTATCACCCAAGACCTTATGTTAAACTACCATCGTGATATCGGGTCCTCCCAGTGTGCCTCAAAGGTCGACATCATGAAGCATACTTACTACGCTTAGCTTCGGTTGTATCTTCGAGTATCCTCTCCTCGTATCGGAACCCCTACTCAATTATGAATGTATTATGGCTTGCATCACTACCCCATCCTTCTATTTCGATAAATGGTGAGCTTCATGGTTTTCGCTGAAGAAGCACAAGGCTAAGGCAAGGGGACCCATTATCATCTTTTATTCATCCTCGCAAATTCCGAGGCCTTTTCCGCATCCCAAATTGCGGCCGCCATCAGACAAGGGTTTCGGGGCCACCCCGCATGCAAGGAATCAACCTAACTCACTTATGCTTTGCAGATGATATGTTTCTATTTTCTGGTGGGACGCATTCCAAGAGTCTCCAGCCTCATGGATGAATTGCTGTGCTCGTGCTTCTGGCTTTTAGCGAACAAGTGCGAAAGTGCCATTTTCCTAGCTTCTGAGTTTCGATGAAGTTAGAATGACTATTGGAACGCCACGTGGTCTACCAAGTGCTTCCTATGAGATATCAGGAGTCCTCCGATTTCTACAAGGCTCACTACTTGATTTATGCCTCTTATTCAAAGAATTACTACTTAATCTCGCCTCGGGAGGCAAATCTCTATCTTATGCCTGCTAGACATGCTGATTGCTTCTGGCCTTATACAAGATACACCGTGACCGGTACCGTTTATTATCCCAAGTATACTATATCTAAGATCGAGCAACCATTCAAGAGTTTCATGGTTTGAAATTCCGAGCGCCGTCGTGCTAAGATCAAATGGGAACGCTGTGTCTTCCAAAGGAGGAGGGCGCTTTAGGCCTCTTGACGCAGGTTAAAGACCGAATGATTCAAATGTTATGAAGATGTGTTCCGAATTTGTTCTACAAGAAGGACTCGTGGGTGGCGTGGTGCGAGGTTTTATCTCGCGCAGGATTCTGGAATGCAAAGGTCCCTACGAAGGCCTCGAGTCAAGTGAAAATCCTTCTAACTTGTAGAGGATCGCACTTCACATAGCACGAGGTGGGTGATTTGTGGAAGCAATCTTTTATGGCATGCTGATTTCGAACCCATTGGTCCTCCCTTCCATATTATGGTGAGCTGATTCAGAGGACTGCAATTCATCAGAATGCTCGAGAAACAGAGTTATCGATGAACGGGGTGGAACTTCATTCCATCAATTTAGGTGACCTATTGCCATCAAGCACAATACAGCCAATTACCATATCGATGCCTCTAGTGGAGGATATTATCTCTCGGACTCTGTGATCCTTCCTGGTTTCCTACTCATAAGCTCTCGGGCCTGAACCAATTTTTGCACCAAAGATGCCTATTGCTAATCGCACTATTCGACGGTTTCCTGCTTAATGTGAGGCATGCTTTCATTGTCCGCAATGTATGTAACAAATTGGTTACCCAGATAAGCTTCTCAAGCGGGGTCTCACCAGCTCTATATCTCGTGTATTTTGTCGTGCTAATGTCAAGACAGAACCACTTCATTCTTCTATTGCCATTTCACAACCGGTATTCGCGCAGGATCTCTATGGTCATAGCTGGGCCCTAGAACTCGTGGAACTGGGGAGAACGACCGTGGGCACTGCCAACAAGGAAAAGTCCTTCACTCTATTACAAGGAAGATTAAGTGGTACACGCGATTCACCACTTCAGGGGTCACCCTGGAATAAGAGAATCTTATGAGAACAACTATGCTCCACCGATACTATTTTTCACCTCATTCAGGATGACGTGACTGTATTTCTCTGCCTCCGTATGCTGTCGATAGTCCTACAAACATATCAATGTGTGAGAGATGGTCCTTCCTATTAATATTTTATCTCCCGGTAGGTTGGGATGCTTGATTTGTGATTGTCAGTCTTATCAGTCATTCCTGCCTGGTCGTCACACAGCCTTCTTCGCCTGGACATGGGCTTGTGTTTTTGTTGGTGGCTTCAGTTGCCTCGGGCCACAACGTCTTATATTTATAGGGAGGTGTCGGGTCCCGCTTTTTTCTCGTCTGTCAGGGGCTCTCGGCCTCGCTCAGAGATTCTTTCACATGCCATCCCTTTGGTAATAAATTCCCACTATCCAAAAAAAAAAAAAAAATACTACCACCATCTCAACCCTCATCATGACTTTTTAGGCTTTCACCTGTGGACAATGATCATCTAAGAGGAACGACAAATCATTGGACTTACCACCAAGGGATATGCCCACATCCCAGATATCTCGTGACCTTTCTGTAGACTACAACCTGTGAACTAGTCATCGTCCCGTGTCTTACCAAGCATCGATCCCACTTCTCACACGCTCCTCATACCTATGTCACATGCTTAAAACAATTTCACAAGCATTCAACCACGGAGGCTACAAAAGAAACATCATGTACCGCTTAATCCAAAGATTTCCATATATATAAAAATATACATTTATATATATTCAGAAAATCAGCATACCTAAGCATAATGGTACAAAAATTCTACAACATCAAAACCACAAGATGCAGAGCATATTATAAGATCCCCACTTTCCTTAGATTCAAATGTCCATAAGTCTCCGAAGGAAGTCAAAACCGAGGCTACTCCAAGGGTCTCGCAAATAACAAGTCATAAGATTCCTTAGCCTCTCACAACTGCAGTCACATAAAAATTACTCAAGTGGTTCATTACTTTATCACCACTGACTCACATATATCCTTATACCTTCCAACATAAACCTTGATCCCCAAGTGCACTCTCTCTTACACTTACTAGATCAACATTCAACACTCATTATTAAAAGGCACAACAACACTCAACATAAAACACCTCTCGTATTCTGGTATCTCCATATTACTCATTTGAAGATAAAGTGCTAAGGGTTCTTTCCAACCTGAATCACCCACTCCTGGAGTACTCCAAACTTCGAGATATGTCCTCTAGCACAACATAGCCCCACTTTGAATGAATCTCGGGGTCCAATGGGTTACGACTAACACACATTTTTCAGGTATTTGTGCTCAAGTCTAGTTTACACGTACCACTCAATCACTTTAATTTTCGGGAGCAGAATGATCAAGCTATGGCCAATATACTAACATCGGCTTACAATGTAGTAAACTAAATTTACCAAAATGCCCGTAATTTATGATCTTCTCCCACTTTTTCCATAAGTTTCCAACCAATCTAACCTTACACTCAAACCCACATCGAAACCACTCTATTCAACCCGAAACATCTTCCAAAACACACCTTAAACCAACCTGGGGTTTCTTGGCTTAACTCATCACCTCCACTAATCTAAGATTAGGATGAAATCCTAACTCTCAAAAAGAGAGAAATCCATGAATCATATCCCTCTATACAAAATCCCTCAAATCCTTGCTAATAAATAACCAAGGATTGTGGCTCTTACGCCCCATATCCTTCACATCTGTGGTTAGGAGAAGTCTCAACCAAACCCTTAAAAGACCATTTACAAGAATCGTATCCAAAACTCTTACCTTTCGCTCAATCTCCTTTCCCGGTCAGCCCCAATTTGCCACGCTTCTACTTTCGAGGATCCACATGAATGCCATCAACAAACTACATATGTCCTGGTAGAAACCCCACTACTTCCAACCAAAATTCCCTATCCGAACTCGTGATGCAACTATCATTTTTAAAGTCCGCAACACCAAACCCAAATGTCTCTTTCTATGTTCCAACTCGCTTCTCGAGCACACCAAGATCGCCGATGAAGACAATGACAATCCATCTGGCGGCGATCGGGGCACCCTGGCTCATTAAATCCATGAAAGCCAAGCTGGAATTGGTGAGTCCGAAAGACATCACTAGAAACTCATAACGCCTTATACATATCTCGCCTTGAATGCCGCCTCGGGAATGTCCGATTCCCTAATCCTTAACTAATGGAACCCCTCGACCTCAAGTCACTCTTGAGAACACTTCGCACTCCTGACTCTCCTCAAATAGGTCATCAATCCGAGGTAAAGGATATCAAGTTACGAATGGTCACCTTATTCAACCTGGCTCTGTGAGTTCATACACAACCTCTAAGTGCCATCAGAAGAAGAACTAATCAATTTCAAGGATAAGGTTAGGAAGGTATACAAACATCGATGAGTTGCACAAAGAATGTACAACCTCAAGGAATTTAGAAACCTAGAAGTTCGACATACCAAGGTCGACTACCGGCTATCGCGGCACGAACGAGCACTTATCTGCGAAGTCATTGTCGAACTTCTTCCTATCAAACTGCTACGGTCTTCCTATCAACAAGGCCCAAATTTCAGATTGAACTACATCACACAAAACTTAATCTTCGTCTTATTTTTTTTTTTTTGATAATTAAGAATTTATTTCCAAAAGGGCCAAGCCCCACACAACAAAAGAATACACGTGTTCAAAAGGCAAAAAGAAAACTGACAAAGACCTCCCTTAAAATTATAGGAGCGGGCATCACCAAACAACCAACAACCAAGGACAACAACCAAACTCACACCCAACCCAAGAGAAACACCCCAAACCCCGCCTCACGCCCGCAAAGGCACCATGGGGCCATCGAGACCACCCAACCAAACTATAAGTACCATCAATCACCAAGACGATCACCACTGCCAAGAATATTAATGTGGAAGACCATCTCTCACATTACTGATCCGTTCACCTGATTATCAACAACCTTCTGAAGACCAGATATTCTTAGTTTAACATCATTACATATGAGGTGATAAATAGCATCAGCAGTAGAAAAAATGTTCTCATGAACTCTACTATTCCGTTGTCTCCACAAGTGATAAATAGTAGCACCCCACACAATCCTCTTAGTAATAGAGCAAAAAGATTCTTCCCTTTGGTAGCAATTACCCATTGGGCATTCATTCTCCCAATTCCTGATTCGAGTTCCCACATAACCTTAAAATCCTCAACCAAATACGCAAAGGGGAATTGGCAACCTGAAGAACAGTGTGATTCCCTGTCTTCAACATTAGCTCTAAGAAATACACAAGATATGAGTCGGGTTTAATTCACTCGAGAAGTTTGTTCAGGTAACCAATCAGCCCCAGATGGCCATCCAAACAATAAATGCATGTCTCCCGATAGCTCGGGGGAAACTATATATCAGAGGCACGCCAATCGACCACCCATGGTTCTGGCCTAAAATGGTTCCATGCCGAATGACAATGAATTCCTGAATCGAGCTAGTGTCCATCACGAAATAATATCCCTCTCTAGATGTATCTAGACGATAATCGGGCACAACTATTCTCGATAGCACAGGTCGGCCTGAATTCCCGCGAGAAGAATTCCACCTACCATCACCACAACCTCACTTTACATGAGCGCGATATGAATAATAATCATATATGATTCGACCTCCATAGTAAAGCGGAGGGAGAGGGACAACTCGATTCCTTTAAATCATGCCATAAAAATGTCCCCGTACCGTTACATACCCTGTGTTTTATGAAGGGCCTGATCCTGTCTCTCAGCTAAAGTATTTTACGCCAACTCCAAGAGCAAATTGAAGGGATTTTAGAAACCAAAGACTCCCAAGGTCTCAAATACATCCCTCCGCACCCATGCCACTATAATGAGTCCTTCCTATAAAACAAATCGATGTGTTATGTAGTTTTACCGATCACCCTCGTTATCAAAAAAAAAAAAATTCGATGCGTTTACCGAAAACATTAGCATCATTCGAGTCTTCTATCACACGCAAACCCAATCCACCTCCTTCTAGTTATCACACGAACTCCCATCTCGATTCGCCCGACGAGCATTCCCTAGTTTTCCGCATCAAAGGAAACTCACGAAAGTTCGCCTCAATCTGTAGATAGTGTATTTAGGGTACGATGAATGCATCGCACTCAATACATCCGATACTATATAAAACTACAATCAACAGAATCTACCCAAGATAAGATAACGCCCCGGGCTGTCCAAGGTCGATTCGCCATAATTTTAGTCCGTAGAGCTACCGATAATCACAAATGGAAAGCCTTTATTAGAAATCAATGGGACACCAAGGTATTTCATAGGAAAACTCCCCAAACTGAAACCTGTGGTGTTCAATAAATCAGTCTTGACATCACCATTTACCCCTAAGAATGAATATGGCGCCTTCCGTTTGTCTACTTACAACTTCGCGTAAAAATTCCTCAAAACTGTTTAACTCGTCCATGATAACTTGGACACTGGATTTCGTCCCACCAGCAAATAGAAAAATATCATCCGCAAAGCTTAAGTGTGTTAAGTTGATTTCCTCACATTTAGGGTGAAAACCGATACTTCGCCTACGGGTACCACTCGATAAGGATCTAAAAGGCCTCCATATCAATGATGAATAATAAAGGAGATAAGGGGTCCCTCGTTTAACCCACGCTTGCTAGCAAAAACCCGCCTAGCTCGCCATTTACCGATACAGAAGACACAAGCTTAACAACATCCCACAAGAACAAAAACACTTGATACAAGATGTAAGATACAGCAAACCCATCACTATGTCAGGTGCCTTGTCGCTGTCTTAGAGCACAAACTCATTGAACCCACATCTTGTCATTATTATCACTTATCAATACTTGAAAATATATATCATTTTAATACTCCTGGTCTTCATGGTGTTTAATCATATAATACTTATATAATCTCATCATATAACATGTTAATCTATACATAGATAACTTTCATTTAATTATATAAAGATACAAAGAATTCACTTCTTATAATCGTTATAGATCAAAATGATTATAAGAACTCAATACTCAAAAACAATTATAAATGGTCTCCACTGGTAATTTTCCACTGAAGAAGAGATATCACCGCTTGGTCATTCTCCAATCATATCCTGATCGCTAAAAATGATGAGAAACTATTATGTCTATTGGGAACAGATTTAATTAATATGAATGATAATCTTTCCTACATCTCTCATGAGCGATCCAATCTTTAATGGTCCAGATACATGATATTTAAACTAACTCATCTTAGATATGTTATTCAATGATGATTGGCGATTAATAGATGACTATTTGTAATGATAATATCTCTTGAATGATTATCGTCAACGATTTAATACGCCACTGACTCTACCCATCTCTAAAGATCATATGATCCAACCTGATTTCAAAGCAGACCATATGATTGTGACAAAAAGAAAGCCAACTAATTTGAAAAATGCGCTCACATCTTATAATAATCAAAGATTAAATAGACGCAATTCACTAACTTATAAAATCATCAAATCTTCCATACAATTCAAAAATCATCTGTCATATAATGATGTCTACATATTTGTCCACATTCATATGGTAAGTCCTGTCATTTTGTCAATCATCACATTTAAATACATTATCTCCATATTTAAACCATTAACTTAAGTTTCTATACAATTATGAATGTCTATAACACACTCATCTGATAACATTAACATATATCTTAATCATTATTATTAACTTATTTCGAAACTTTTTGGTAATGTCTTTACTGATCTATCCGCAGAAATATGTTTATGTGACCATGGTTTCCCTATGCGTAACTTATGCTTTTATATAACAAACTTATGCGTTTATGTCTCGACTCCTTGTAGGGAGATGTGAGATTTTATCCTTATTCAAAACTTATACTTGTCCTACCGAACTTTATAACGTCTTACGAAATCCTATAATCGTATTACTGAACTTCTATACCTCCGATGTTACAAAATTGATTCTCAGATTTCGATTCATTCTCAGATTTAAGGTACCCATAAGTACAATATGCTCCGAACAAATCGACTTATACGATATATTTCAGCATGGTCATTAGTCCATAGCAGTAATGCATCATAACAGATAATGTGATACGATTTATCGATACACGAGTACCAAGTGTGGGTACTACAAAACTTATACTTATTTTACTGATAAGAGAGTACCCTTAGGTACTTTCGATCTTATAATTTCAGAGCTATCGACAATGAGAGTACCGTAGAGTACCATCGGACTTATACTTATTTATCGATATGAGTACCCGTAGGTACTCATGCAGTTTAATTAGATATAAGAGTACCCGTAGGTACTATGTAACTCAGATCGCATACAAGAGTACCGCAAATTATAACTTGGTTCAGATACGTGAGAGGACCACAGAGAGGTACCATGTAATCCTGATCGACAAGAGCACTCCGAGGTACCATGCATCCTATTCGTATGGCCGTGGAGCACCCCAGAGGTACCATACTTGATCGCATACCCGTAGGTACTACATGTAATCCTATCTAGATACGAGAGTACCCGAGGTCCCGCTCAACAGATCCACTAGTCCAGAACACACCTATCATAATGAGCACCCTGAGAGGGTACTACACTTGGATCGACACAAGAGTACCCGTGAGGTACTACAAAGCTTTTAATCAGAGATGTGTGGAATTTTATAGGTACTATGGATCAACAATACACCTTTGCTTACTCTTATTCGCATTCAAAGATATCATATAACCGTTAGAATACCTGTATCAAGAGCATTAAAAGTAAGACACAACATAATGTGTGATTCAAGATAATATACAAAGACTTTAAGCCGTGAGCACAAAGCTTTCTTACTCCGGGCAGGCATCGAACATGAGCCGCCAGAGCACTAACGGATTGCAGAGTGTCAGAAGACTTAACAGTAAGGTGAGCGTCGTAGCACTATCAGACAGAGTGTCGAGCATCTTGCACGTGAGCATCAAGTATTTAATCGGGGAGGCTTTATACTAATCAGAGTACCAAGCATTAATCGTATGCCTGAGCACTAATCGTGAGTACCGGTTATTTCAATCAGAGTGCCGAGAGCACTAATCGTATACCGGGCTACTAATCGTGATGAGTGCCAGGTCATTTAATAACTGGTCTTAGGTAGTTTTACAATTATATGGGTTCAAGAAATTACTATCTTATAATAGTACTTAAATACACACATTACGTGCTCATGATGTGATGGTATTTCAATGCTCATGGTCACGTGTCATCGCTTTTCATTCCATATCAATTTATGTTTCATGAACACAGCTATGCATTTTGCATTTCCTATATTTTTCATGTTACTATTACATATGGCATTTCATATACTTGTACAGTATAATGCCTATGTATTCACACATCATTCATGTATTCTACTCCCTCTATGAATCTATTTTACTTAGAAATTGGAATCATTCAATTCCATCATCCAAATCAAGTTATGGCATTTTCATGCTAACTAGTCATTTTTACCGATTTTTTTTGATAACCAAGGTGACTGGCCCGCACGCATCCCCATAATCCTCAAATCCCTGGAGAACCGAATGTTAGCCTCCCATTTATGGAATTCCCAATGTCCCCCCTGAGGCTCCCAACCTCGGGGGACCCTCCGCCTTTAGAGGCGTGGCCCTAGGCCAACCGAGCTCCCCCGTGGAGGGATAAGTTTATCGATTTTTTTCGATAATTATGAATTTATACCAAAAGGGCAAAAGCCCCACAACCAACCAAGAAATTACAAGGAACAAGGCCCACAAGCCAGTAAGAAAAACGGACAAAGACCCTGTAACAGAGGAAAGGGCATCACCTCAACAACCTCAAACACACAAAGAGGCACACCAACCAAAACAAAAGCCACAACGGCAAAAAGATAAAATAAAGCCCAAAGACCTCGCCCCACACCGGCCAAGGCAACCAAGGACCAAAGAGAAGTCCCCAAAGAATCCGTAGGACCACCAATCACACTTCGTAGACGGAACCACAATTGCCAAGGAGGATTAAGCTGAAGGCCCACCTTCACATAAAGCTCGTTAAGGATTATCAACAACCTTCTCTCGAATACTGATATTCTAAGTTTACCGATTTTATCGAGGGACGCTTGGTAATATTCATTTTCAAAGGTCTTTGTTCATATTTGACACGGGTTCTTTGTACTCCTTAAATCTAAGGTTAAGGGTTCTCCTCCAATCGAATCACCCAAACGAGTACTCGAACTCAAGATACGCGAAACAATCCCACTACTTCATGCGATTCAAAACCGATGCAGAATTGTCTCGCACATACAATACTTTGAGCAAGTGTTTTATGGGCCACTTAGAGTAAGAATTTGACGATATCTATTTCTATATGTTTGGTTTTCCTTGAAGTCTATTTTAATTAGCAACTTGAATCACTCAAATCGGATAAGAAATGAGCAAGTTATGGATAAAATACAAAAACTGGTCGAAACAGGAAAAACATAATTAGGTAAGGCATCTGACACGTAGGGCCAAAATGACCGTAACCTGAAAGGTTACGGCAGATGTTCAAGGTGTACCAAGATATGTCATCCGAAATGCCCATCGCTGTGATTTTCTCCCATTTTTCATGCATTTTCATCCATAGATCAATTCCCTAATGCATCCTTCATCAAAACTCACAGATCCTCCCAACAACTCCACAAACACTTTAATTTGCAAAAGAATCCTACGATTCATACCTTGAAACTTCACCAATTTACAAATCCTTGGAATTGTAGAAGGATTCCATATCTACTCATTATCAACTAGGGCTTTTTCAACCAAACTTCCTTAAATCTAGAGTTAGAACAGCCTCAGCAAAACCCTAGAGAAGTGGAACCAAATTAATATCCAAATGAAACCCTAGTGTAATCCATACCCAAGAAATTTATACAAAAATCATACCAAAGTCATGTATACAAGAATCCATACAAAAATCCCAGATACCTTGGCTTGGTTTCTCTCTTCCTCCTTCTTTCTCTCTCTCCTTCCTCTTCCTCTTTCTTCCCGTTTGTTCATTTTGTTTCAGAGACCAAAATAATGCATTTTTGGTCTCCCACACTCATTTATAATTAATCTTTAGGTTATTTTCTATTTTTATTCCATGCTTGACTATTTGTATTCCAAGCTCCCAAAATTGTATTGGGCTCATAGTCTTTTCAAATTATGACTTTTAAGCCTTTTCGACCAATTACAATTTTGTCTCCAGTCTTGTAAATTTCTAAGTTCTCGCTTCCATGTTTCTCATTTAACTCACGAAACATTTAAACTACGCTTACAAAATACCCTAAACATGTCGAAAACTGCTAGGGTATATTTTGGGGTGTTACATTGATAGCCTCCGGGTCTTCAATTCTGCATCCATTCCCCAAGGTTATGACTTTTATCGCATTCCGAGCATTCCGAGCTTTAACGGCTTTGTGGAAGAAACTCGTGTTCTGGTCTCCAAGTTTGAGCCATTAAAACTCATTTTCGTCACGGGTGCAGGTTTCCCTTTCTCTCCATGAGGGGTTCATACTTAAAGATCCCTGTTTCTTCTTTTTTTCTTTGATCTCCGATCCCTTTCCAAGGGAACATGGTTTTTATGTGGGTTCCGTTCCCTTTTCAAGGGAACAAGTTTATTATGGGAGCAACTTGCTGGAAGGGGTTTCCCTTAGCGCAAACCTCCTCTCCGCCGCTCGATCTTCGCTTCTTGATAAGGGATCATGTTTGTATATGTGAGAGAAACTCTCCTCGGGGCCAAATGATGATTTCGACTCCTTTCCACCGATATGTTGGAAATGCTACTTTCCCTAAATGTGAAGACCGATGATGTGGGTGTTTATTCCCATCCGTTTCGTAATTCGTCGCAGCCGCTCTGACTTCTACAAAAAGGAGGTCGAGCACGCTTCCTCGCCGCCAGAGTTCCGGCGCACTGTGATGTCGCTGGAAAATCAAGACTGGGCTTGCATAGTGTCAAAACGTAGAGTCTTCGATCGTGATCTCGAGGTTCGCGAGCTTCAGATCCGGAGATCGATATTCTAAACTGCATCAAGGCGCGTTTGCCGGGCTGGAGGGGGTGGCCTGAGACACGAGGCCGACGGGCCATTTCACTGACTGATCCCGTGTTCAAATCTCGCCGACGCAGCGAAATCTGGACTTATTCTCACCGGTATCCGCTTTCCTGGTGGTATGGTTTAGGCCCCCAACCATACCCGCCATGGAATCTTGATTGGAAATCATCTAATCGCGCCCGCTCAAGCAAAGCGTGGCACCGATTCGGGGGTTCCATTTCTTGTGAACTCGATATGGTGGAGTTCCCCGCGCACCGCGCGATGATCTCTGTCGGGATATGGTAAGGAAATTATCGTAATCTGGCTGGCGATCGACGACGCCAGGAGATCTCGTATATTCATGATTTTGCAGGTAGTTCGTGACGTTTCTACTGGAGGAAGGTTTCATGTCCGGCGATATTATCCCATTTCCATCGGATAGTGCGCTTGTTTTCCGATTGATGGAGGTAACGACCGAACCATGATGCGTATTTGTGTCGAAAGGGAGCCGAAGGGGAGGAATCAAGACGTTGGTTCCAAAAGAGGCTACTATGTCAAGCAGCTGGGCATGCCGGGAGGTCCGAGCAACTCACTGAGCTTTTGCGCAGCGCAAGTGTGGTCACTGCTTGGGGGCACTAACAAAGTTCGCACCCTCCCAGAGTCAAAGACTGATTTCGATCCAAGCCGATCTAGTGATGAAGGGCTGCCGGAATCTCCCATCATCGACCGTGGGGATGCGGAGCTGGTTTTTCCGCTATCTTCTGAGGACCTTATGGTATTATTATCCACCTAAGCCATTCACATCGGTTCATTAATCACGTTGATTTTGGTATACTGATGGTTTACCCAAGTTCGTTTAACGCTTAAGATTGACTGCGGATCTGTCAAGTTCTACTGATGGCAGGTGTGATCCGATGGTCATTACTTAGTAGTACGTGATGCTTTGTGCGTGTGGGAAAGTGGGTGGGACCATGGTATGTGGTGCCCTCGGGTTGTTTCTCGCGGAGTATAGTTGTGGGTTTTTCGTTGCCTCGCCGGTTGCCTTGACCAGGTCTCGGGCCAGGGGGGACTGCAGAGTTCATGGTGGCCCTTAAACGGGTCGGGCCGGATTCGTCCCTTGATTGTGGAAGAGTCAGGTTACGCTATTGTTGCCTTGATGGTTGTGTGGCTTGTGCCCGGGATGTGGGCTATTGTCTTAATTTGTAGCCGATTTTGAAGTCAGATTCGGCCGATGCCCTTTCCTATGATTTGCAGGGAGGCCATCTCGATTTTCGCTTGCTCTAAAGGCATTTCTCTTCTGACTTCATGTAATGTTCTTGATTGTATGTTCGCATTGTCTTTTGGGAATAAATTCTTACTTATCCAAAAAAAAAAAAAAGTTTGAGCCATTGAACTCTAGATTTTGTTTTAAGACACCTCCTCAAAGATAAAGCAAATCATGGTAAATCTTGAACATTTCATTATCTATCAAAGATGGATCACTGAGTGTTCAAGTGAAAGTAGATCGCTGTCTGTCTCTCGCACCACAACACGCTCTCGCAGCTTACCAAATGAGTGGAAATTGAAAGCCTTAAGGGAAGCCTTCACTCTTTTCAGTTTTTGAGTCAATCTGTACATGGGAGTTCCGTGCACCTCACCTTCCCACGCTTCCTTCACTATCTCAAGGAACGTAGGGTGGTCAACCCAGAAGTTAAAAAATTTTAAGGGGAAGTATTTTTCGTGGTTCGTGATCTCGGCCTAACATTAAGGCCGGTAAACTGCAGGGCAATGACCGATAACCCAAAGATTGACTTCCGTTAATGCATTGGGAAACATATCCAAACAATATTCATTTTGGAGACAACGGTCCAACTTCCTAGCTATGAAGTTTACCCCCTCTCGCCGGTTCATCCACGTAAATATAGGCCCCAAGAAAGGAACATCCGCCAATTCAAGGTTGAACAGACACTCGTGAAAATCATTCATGGCCGTGTCCTGCACCATATTACCCCCATATTTCTCATTGACAAACCTGGTGGTGTTGAAGTCGCCTATTACCAACCATGGATTTTGGCCTACCAAGGGATCACACCATTGAAGGTGGCGCCTACTAATCTTCATAAAATGTAGTTATTCGAAGCATATACGACCGAACACCAAAATGAATAATTATCCTTGAGAGTCAGAACGCGGGACATAGCATCGTCGTCCATGCAGTGGATAACATCAATGCTAACCTTCCGTATTTCCACATATCCAGATTCTACCAAGCAAAGCATGATCATAGTTATGAAACAGCTTCAATTTCGAAATATAGATGTGAAAATTTCGTCTCATAGGAAGCCCCGCACTGAAGTTTCCAAAATACAAACAAAATCAAGAGCTTGGGACTCTACAAACGAACGCACTTCTTTTTGCTTAAGGGGGTCGTTTAAACCCCTTATGTTCCATGAGGCGAATTTAACCATTGGTAAGATGTGATTACCCCCTTACCACTGGATCCTCCTTAATAGCAAGGTTCCGTTTCTTTAATTTCTTGAGCTTCTTCCTAGAAATTGGCACAGGCGTGAAGTTCAACTCATCAACTCTCTTTATATGCTTGAATGTGTCAAGAATAGGAGAATTATCAGACAGATAAGAAGAATTGTTAGGATCAACCTTGGAAGACACTATAGATTTTGCTGTCTCACTAGGACATTCTTCCTCACTTGAGCTAGATTCAAGGTATTACCATGTAACTCAAGTTGGTTGACAACTTCATTAGCCAAGCTAACTACCTCATCATCACGTTACTAGAGGTTTTACTGATCCCCATTCTACAATGTCGTTAACAACATCGAAGACCAGATCCCCGCTGTGAGCCTCTATTGCCTTTGGCCCCGCTCACAAAGGCGAGGTCCTGTGTCTGACACCTCCTGGGACACTCGGGAATCCCCCAAAATGGGGAGGCTTACCCGGTCGGTTCTCCGGGGGCCCTAGGGGATTATGGGGATGCGTAAGTGGACCGATCACCCCTAGGTCATCAAAAAAAAAAAACACTGACATCTGAAATATCAATGGTATCACTTGTTGACTTCTTTCTCTCCCCCGTATCCTGAGGATCCTTCTTATCATCAGCCAACACCTAAACCCCAGCCTCATACTCACTATTCCCATGATTTATGTGACATTTTTGACGCTTCTAGCCCCTTCTGGTACTGACAATTTACAAGGTTATGGCAATCGCAGACCGAGCAGATTGGGTGGAGCCCATGATATTCGATTCTTATCGTAGAATATCACATTACTCATCCGTGAGCACACTTAGGGAATTCACACAACTAATTTCACTCTACACATATCCCAGCAAAGGATAATTTTGTCCGGGTTCTCGCTGAGTGAATCAAGATGGAGCGGAATGATCAACAACACTGGCAATGTACCCAAGACATACTCATTCCAATATTCCAAAGGAATATCAGAGAACTTGGACCCGCATTAGATAGTGGATAGCTGAATGTTACATATCCATGTTCGTCGCCATGCACGTAATATGAAGGTCTCCGCAATGCCATGGTCCGAGATTCCATAACCCATCCCGAGCCTCCTGTCCCTCGAATCTAAAAAATATAAACCATTTCTGCTGTGGATATCGTGCATCTCCTTCTTGCCCCAGAGCCTGTCAACCAGAGAGCGCACCACAGGGAATGGAAGACGTTTATCCAGAAATTGTCCAACCAAACAACCCTTCCACATATCAATGCCTTCATTCACCGCCTCCGCCGGAGGTTTGACAACAAGCTTCCCATCGGCACTAAGTGGTCTATAGAACTCAGAGTGCACTACCAGAGCCGCAGTGCATTGAAAACGAGTCTTCCGTGATTTTCCCATCGTAACTTGTTTTCCCACTAAGATATGCCTCGGTCATTCTTTCCTGGAAAGATGGAATCTCTTCTATCTTAATGTTTCCCAAATTATTATCTCTCCCGATTCCTATCTTCTCTATGTCTCCCCATTCCTCCCTGCTACTAACACACCCAAATCATAACCATTCCCAATCTCGCAGTCTCCTCTGGCCATACTCTTCTTTCGTCTACCCGCGCCCTTCTTCTTACAAATTCCTCTCCCTCTACGCTCCGGGAGGGTTTCGTGGTGCTCAAGCTTTCACAAGAACCCTCATGGAATTGTTCCAATTCAGCCCTAAACATTCTCTGTACTTCGCTAGTTAAGGCCTGCATAATGAACTTCATGTCAACGCCTCCCGCCACACCTTCAGATGCGTTGTTGTTTGACATAGTGCTGCAAAAAACAAGGTTAGAGAAAAAAAAAGTAGGGACTATTAGGAATCACTCGCCACTAAGCCACTAAGAATGATTCATCATTTCGTTTCGTGTTTTCACACAATAATATATTTGGCTTTTTCTCACTCTAATAATCTGACCACTCTTGCCTTTTTCCACTCAAAATTTCTCTTCTAGTTCTTTTGGAACTAATCAAACAAATCAGATTTTTCTGAAAAATTCAATCAAAAAAATTCAATCAAACATTTTCCAGCTGCAATCTTCAACCCTTCACCAACTTCATCAACTTTCTTCTCCCACAACTCGCCTCGTGCTTATCAGGTCTCGTAAATTGTGGAGATTATAATCGTTCTGGGCCTCTTCTTAGCTTGACACTTACTGTGTTATGGCCAAATACCAGATCCACAAAGATTGGAGTGGAGCCCAAGGATATTCGATCCCTTATTGTAGAACAGCCATTACTCCCGTCCAGAGCACAGATTAGGAATTCACAATCAACCCCAACCTCTATACAAATTATTTTATTTCAAGTTCTTCGCATGGATCAAGGTGCAAATGCAGATTCCAATGTGCTGCTCTGTAATGTGCCCAAGACACGTGTTTATCCAAGATTCCGTAGGAATGTTATAACCCGACCTCGTATTGGGATGGGAGGATAACCCGAATGTTGAGCATGTCCGCTCCCGTGCCCGCACTATAATATGAACGCTCCCAGTTAAGGCCGGTCCAAAGATCCATAACCCAGCCTCCGTGCCTCCGGTCCCCTCGAACTGCAAGAATAAACCATTCTCGTCGTAGATATTTCGTGCATTCCTCTTCGGGTCCCAGAGTTCCGTTAATCAGAGATGACCAATTCTTTAACGTCCGAGACGTTTGTCCGTAAATCATTCCCACCAAACATCCCTTCCACATGTCGATGCCCTCATTC